>JAVJGJ010000001.1:59191039-59221285 GCA_035590215.1 Microhierax caerulescens
CTCCCTGGCCGAACGGTAAACCCGGTGCGAACGGCCGTTCCGGGTTCGTTCCTGAGCGCTTGGCACGGCGCGTTCGCTCGTTCCCAGAGGGCAGCCGGCAGCAGCGCGGGTGCTCGCGGGGAACGGACGTGCCACCACGAGTCATGTAGGGATACGAGTAACCCTGACGGCGGTCGGTGGCTTCTTTTATCGGTGTGCACAAGGGGTAAAACTAACAGGGTGGTAGAGAGCAGACTTGACCGTCTCGGTCCTTTTGTCAGTATGCGATGCTGTTGATGCCAATCTAACGTTAAAAATAAGTAATGACCCTAGGTGAATTTAAAATCTCAACACCTAATAAAAATCTGTCATTTCTAAAACACTGTACTAATACTGCACGGTTTGCACAATTTCTGTTGTACAGTATTAATACTGGCTGTTGAGGTCTGAGAGGTTTCTGGACCACCAAACTGACTGAAAACTCACGGCAAAGAAATTTCCTGCTTTCTGATTGAAAAGCCATGATTTAAATCTGTTTCTCATTTGCTACAGTTTTGGGTTTGGGTTTTTTTTTGTGTGTGTAGCTGCACAGTAAAGAGTAATTGTGAACTTGATCAACTGAAGTGCCCTGTATGGGGTCGAAGGATTTTGTTAGGCAGGCTAGGTTGCTCCACAGCAACGAGGTGTAGATCTGTTGGCAAAATCTATCATTTCAGCATGGGAAGACACAGCTGTTGTAGGAGTTTGCAAGACTGTCTCTGTTACTGTGTTTGTGTGTTATTAAAGCTTACAAAAACTGTAAGATGAGCCCATATTACCGACTTTGTGGAGAAAGTAGTTAAAAAAGCCCAGCTAATAAATACAAACATCAGGTATCGTAAATGTTACTCAGAGATGACTAACTGATATGGCAAGGTCTTTATGTACAGCTGTAACAGATTCCAGCCATACCGCCTACTACAGATGTGGAATATGCTTAAATATGCAGCAATTATGTTTGCATAAACCTGTTCTGTATGCAGCAGACAGTGCAGTGAACTTTTCTGTAAAATAAAACATTGCTCAGTGGTAATAGTATGTAAATATTCTCAAGTTTTCTTTCTCAGTGACAAGGATGTTTATTTTTCAGTTCATCTCCCTGAATAGTATATCTAAAAGTGTAGTTACAAATGTATCTGTAGAAGCCCATTAGTGTTTGTGTCTGGAATGAAGGAACTTGGCTGCAAAATCTCATGGATTTTTCTTTCTGGGTTACTTTTCAGGTAGGTCAGTTTCCCCATTTGAGTCACCTTGTAACTGAAGTCTTATGCAGAGGTACTGTAGGGACAGGAACCTCTTTAACAGTAACGCTGCTAAAGAGCGAACCATGAGCTCAGGTTTTCCGCTGGAGGAATTTTAAAAAGCATTAGTTTCGTAGTTACTGATTCATACTCTGTTTCTAGCTTTCAGTTGAGGAAAATATGATACAAACAAAACTAATCATTTCATTACTCATGCAAAGGATAGATAATGTTCCTATGATGAAATGTAGTAAAGATAATAGGATAGAGCAGGAGTGGAAAAATCCAGGAAAAAATGCAGGAATATTTTCAATAAAAATGCATCATTATCAGAACTAGAATATGGTCAAGAAGCCAGGAGGCTAAAAATAACAAAGCTGCATATATCAAATTTGCCACAAGATCTTTAGTAACTAGTAGTAATTCTTCAGAAAAACAAATTAGAGATAGCATGTTGTCTCTCTTCACACCTTGCATACTTGGGAGCGTGCTTTCTTGTAGTTTTGTTTATCTACAGTTGTAAACGGTTTTGTTAAGACTATACTTATTTTTATTAGGAAGGAAAAATTGATCCAACTGTCAGTGTTCTAAAACAGTGGGAAGATCATCCTAGACACTAGAGAAAATTCCTGAACACGGGAATGTTGTCAAACAAACGGAACTGTTAGTCAATGGATGTGGAGCCAAATCCTGATTTTATATCACTGTACACATCATTGTCTTTGCATCACCTTTCCAATGGGTGGTATTTGGAAGGTACTTTGAGCAGTGTTCCACTAGTCATTTCACTGTGAATTAAAGGAGTATCTTCTACTTATGCTCGCTAAAAGGAATAATAAAGTATGAATTAGAACCTACCAGTTACTACCCTCCTCATCCCATTCCATTTAAGCAGAGTTTGTATGAAATGAAGAATCCAGACTCTCCATGTCAGTGACAAGCCATCTATACATATCTAAAGGTAAATATGGCCTTCATTCACTATGTCAATTTTCTTTCACAAAAAACACACAATGGAAACAAAAGTGCTTTTTAAAAAAAATATTGTTTCAGACTTACCAAAGGAGAAAAAAGAAGTATTTGAGTTAATTTACATCAGAACAAATTATCTGCATTCACATTTTCTCAAGTAATACGTCTTTTCATATTACAGCTTGTTGTATTGGTGTCTTCATGAGCAGAAATACTTTGTGCTGATAGTATCATATTCATCATGTCCTTGGGGGTTTTCTTCTAAGTCGGTTTCTATTGCTCCAACTTCTGCTAGTTTTGACTCGAGCTCTATAATGACAAATTAGTTTGTTCTGATAATTACAAAAGAGGGAAAATACTTCTATTAAAGGCCAAGATCTATCTCAACAACAACAAAAAATGGAGCCACCCTTGTGACAACTTATCTCAGTAAAGTATCTATAACCATGAAATTGCAAAATATCCATGCTTATCCTGTATTCCTACTGCAGAATTACATAAATTCATTGGGTTTTGTAATTTTTTTTCTACAAAAATAATAAAAAAACTTTTCCACCTTTAAACAATGATCTTTAGATCTAATGATTACAAACATATAATTTCTATAACATTAATTGTTTTAACATATTTCTCATACCTTCCACTTTAAGACATACTCCCCCACATTCAGCTACTCCAGTGAAGCTGCCTTTTATTTCACCAGTTTTATATACAAGTATTGTGGGCAAATATCTGTCGTGGTAATTCTGAACACAGCTGTTCACAATGGCTTTGAGAAACTTGACTTCTGGAAACTTTCTGGCTAGCAGGTTGAGATGTTCATTAACCAGTAAACACATCGGGATGCTAGAAAAGAATAAGAAAGTATGATGACACTTCTGGTGTACATTATTTGTAAAGTAATGGAAGTTATTAAAAATAAAGCCTTTGAAGAATAAATGTGCCTTTTCCTATAGTCTGCTTCTACTTTAATTTGTTACAAGAATTGCATCACAAATTTTATTGAACTGTTTCTAAAATCGTTGTGATTTAAAGAGCTGTCCAAGTACAGATACATAATGGACAGTCTATAAAATACGTATTACTACTAGACGCTTCAAGCACTGTGCCTCAGCTCATTCCGTCTCATTTATTGTAGAGGTCAAATGAGATCTTTTAATCTGTAATATACATTTTACTTCAATTTATTTGAACTGGCTTTCAGTTTAACATTTAATTACTTCATTCTTTTAGTGAAATCGTACATTTTTTTAGTAAAAAAGTAGCATGGGGAAACCAATATAGTCGTACTACTACCATAGGCTTGTTCATTACTGTCATAGCTACTATTTTCAATGCAATCGCTATATCAACTTCAGCAAAAAAGAAACACGCTCCCCAAATGCATGGAATTTTTTTGATCCCCTGCATCCCGTTAACCTTTGAGAAGTGCGGATCTTTACTGTTACCTGAAGCTCGAGAAGCTGATTTGGCCTATGGACCCTCGGTGAGTCCCAGCAGCACCCTCTCGTGGCCAAGGACAGGTGAGGCAGTTTTGTTACAAGCCGTAAGAGGCTTTGGAGATCTGTTCATTCCTAAGAAATTAGGATTTTCCTCATAGACTCTTACTTATGCAATGGTAAAGTATAGAATTGGTTCTCCAGTGAACAAAAACAAAAGCAAGAAAAGCTGCTTTTTTCTTTCTTCAGATCTGTAAATTTAAATTATTGTAATTTAAACAATCTCATTTGATTGTTCTATTTCTATTGCCTCTGGAAATAACACTCAATTCCTGACAACCAAGAAGAATCAAAGATGCTTTCTCCCAGCAGGCTTAAGAAGAAGGAAAAGAAAAATATGGTCTGGATCTAAAAACTGCATTCAACATTCCATACTAATTCTCAGTGCTTTTCAAAAACTGCTAGACATTGCTTTGACATTTCTGCTGGATCCTGTCACAACTTCTGCTATCATCAGAGAATTTATTGGGAAACTGATAAACTAACAAGTTCCCTAGCTTTCCTCGGTTTTCATAACTGAGAGTTTTCCTATTGGGCTTTTGCTTTGTTTGAGTTAAAGGAGAAATAAAAGTAGAATAATCCCTTTAGCACACTCCTGCTGAGAAAAGAATCTGCAAACTTTCTTTAACACAGGCAGTGGACACCACTCAGTGAAATTCAGAAATCTCAGTGAGGTTAACTGCATGGTGATAAGCACACGCAGCAAAGAAATCTTTCATATAACTGAACAAAAGTGATTAACTATTGCAAATTAGTAAATCAACAAATCAAGGAGGTCCCGTGCTCTGTGATTCCATTGCCTCCAAACAATTATTTCATTAGTTTACTGTATTTCATTTTTTTTGGTATTGCTTTTTACTTATCAGTTCAGTTCTCTATATTGAAGAATACAACACAAACAAGAATGTAACAATAAAGATGAATTATAACTCAAACATCCCCTGGCGCATCTTTAACTTCCTTTACATACTGCTCTCCACAAATTTCTCTTAACTCCCCATACTTTTGCCTCCTCTGAAGACAATCCCATTCCTGCATGTGTTTCTGCCTAATTAAAATATAATGATAACAATAAGCATTTTTGAACATTTAAAATGCATTTTAAAGTAATATCTAGTGCATTTCTCTCAATTACCTTAAAAAATACTTTGAGTAACCCTTTAGCTCAAGGTCTTCTAACATGATTTCAGAGCTAGAAAGGCTTCTATGCTAATCTATATCAATTACGATAAAATTAAAATGCATTTTCTTAGTTCATCAGTATCAGATTTGGAAAATCTGTTCGTATCAGTTGCACAAGGGTTTATCATTTCAGACAAAGCAAGAAAAAAATAAAGCAGGTACTATTTGGTTTTATGATTCTGAAAATGAGATTAGTTTGCGGAAGAACTACTAGTACTTACACTAGTATTTACCAGACAATTTTAAAAATATTCAAGAAAATTGGAATGTAAAAACAGTAGATGGCAGTATTAATCTATAAAAATACTTGCAAGGCAGAAAAGGCAAATGCCTTACTGAGATTTGTTGAACTGAAAGCAGCTATTAATTTTACTAACTGAAAGCCACTATATAAGTGGCTTTTCAAAAAAAGATTAAGTAATGTATGTGCAATACTTTTACACTCTAGCAACAATGCATGATAATTTAGGTTCACAACTTCCACATAATTATGTGAATTACTGTCTTCCTATGAGGGTACAGTATTTAGATACACAGCATTAGCACTAGAATTATTTTAGTCATTTTAATAATGCAAGAGCAGTAAGTACAGGTAGATTCTAGGCAGAGGAAATGTTTTGATCACATTAGCTTTTTTATTCTGTGTATACTGCATGTCTCATTTTTCTTACAGTACAAAGCTCTGCAGAACTCAGCAGAGGACTTTGTAAAACGCCTACAAAAATATACATGCATATGTCCAGTGTAGCTAAAATTACTAAGTCTCCATACAAGGTGTCAAAGTTTTCTGAACCTGAATTCATAAAACATATTGACTCTGCATGGTATTGTAAGTAAAATGATTGGTGTACGCTTATTAAATAGCTGAGTAAGGTTGTGCCACAGTTTTGCCTAAGAACAGGATATGATAGATCACAGAACTACAGAATCATAGCATGGCTGATGTTGGAAGGGACCTCTGGAGGTCGATTCAACCCCTCTGCTCAAGCAGGGTGTGCACTGAGCAGGCTCCCCAGGAACATGTCCAGATGGCTTCTGAACATCCTCTTCTGAGGATGGAGACTCTACAACCTCCTTGGGCAGCCTGTGCCACTGTTCAGTTACCCACATAGTAAAAAAGTGTTTCCTGATGTTCAGAGGACACCTCCCATGTTTCAGATTGTGCCCACTCTTGTCCTGTCACTGGGCACCACTGGCAAACCCTGGCTCTGGATGCTTTATGCGCTCCACTCAGGTATTTATAGACATTGATTAAATCTCCCCTGAGCCTTCCTTCAATATAAACTTAAAATGACTATTTTCATGGAGTAAGAAATAGAAAAGCCATTAAAATTAATCTTGGATAAGAAGCAAAATAAACACAATAATTATGTATTAGGAGTCCACAGGTGACTTGATAAACACATTTCAAAAACACACAAGTTTATCAACTACCACCATTTCAGCATAGGAACTGCAGTGTATGATATAGTGAAACTGTAATTCACAACACATTTTCTATTGCATTTCTATTTCAATAATATATTTAGAAAGCATATTGTGCCAGAAATGAGTGCTATCCAAAAGGCAGAGATGTATTTTGCTCATAATACTGAGATTAATTATTTAATTATCAATTAAAAATACTAAACAATTTGATTCCAGCACTGCAATACAGTTTTCTTCTTTAATGGCATGCCATCCTGATATGGGTGGCATGCAGTCCACACGCACAACAGTATCTTTCACAAAGATGGAACCATGTATGTTGGGAACTTGTTTTTTCTAGTGTTCTTGTGCAACGTGAGAGAGAAAGGATACCCTCAATCAACCCTCTGTCCATTTCTTCCTAGCTTGAAATCCACAGAAACTGCTATCCAGAAGATGAGAGAGAAAATGGGATACAGAACTTCCTCCTTTGAACATTAATCATCATTGTTCTGACTCCTAAAGACTGGCAGAAAGTACCTTCAGAGTGGCAAAATGAGGAGTCCAGTTTAATCAAGCAAACAGAGAATGAACCCTACTTGTGTAACTTAGATAAACGTCGAGTATACAACCCTTCAGACATACAATGCCTCTGTTGTAAAACATACGGTACCATACTATTTCTTCGGCTGAACTGAGGATGTATAACAGTGGTTTCCACTGTGGTCCCTTCTATTCTTTCTCTCTCAAATATCCATCTTTCAGACTAAATAATTCTGTTCTAACAAAACGTCAAAGTAAAATATGGTGTAAATTGCTTCTCTTTGCTACTGACAATCAGAAAGAAGTAGGACAGGAATGTTGGCGCTCTATCTGCTGGCAAAGGAGCAGAAGGTGAAAAAAGGCCGTTGTGTCAGTCAGCAGACATTATTCAAAAGATTCTGAGTTTTACTTTTCAGGAGCATGTACACATACAATACTGACATGCACTATTAATCTGGATAGAAGTATCTAATATACCTGTACATTTCAAAAGCTTTTCTATCATCATCGTCACCAAAGTCATCTTCAGCATCCTTCAATTCTTCAAGATTCATTCTTTCATAGGGTTTCACTAGAAAGTTCTCCAAAGTGTCTGCAAACATTTTAAATGTATGAAAAGTATTATATAGACACAGAACTAATGACAGAAAAAGATCTACTAATTTCAGAAATTCGTCAACTTTGGCACAGCTCTGGGTAAGACACAGAAAAAATGAAATTTATTTAGCTGTAACTATACAGGAAAACACAGAAATACAAGAGCAGCTTACTACCAATTGTTAAGAATGTGCATCTTGCCTATACTGACCGATTTCTTTATGAAATTTAAAAAATCTGTTATCCATGTTACCTGCCATGAAGTCTGTCACTGTGTTGTATGTTTAATTCAGAATCCTTTTTAAAATAACAAAATGAAAATAGTTAAAATAACATAAAATTATTGTACAATGGTGGTTTCAAAAAGCATTATTGAAAATAACTCCACTTTTAAAATTTTGTCATAATAATGGCATGTATTTTTAACTTCACTTGCCTTCTGCTTCTTTTTGCAAGTGTAAAACCATTTCTCCAATTTCATCTTTTGGTTTTTCTTTTGGAGGAAGAATTCCAAATTTTCTCAGTGTGTCATTCCATTCAGTATCTTCATTTGGATCCTGTTTTAATATTATGAAACTAAATCAACATATCAGTCTTAAGCACCTTTTTTAAATCAAAACCAGACCTTTTTCACTTTGGAATATATTAAGAATATAACAAAACACCATTACTTAGAGGCTTCAATACCTTCATGGACCATTGTATTGGGTTTGCATGGTAAGGTTTTGGTAGCAGAGGGCTGCAGAGGGGACTTCTGTGAGAAGCTGCAAGAAGTTTCCCCTATGTCCAACAGAGCCGATGCCAGCTGGTTCCAAGACAGACCTGTTTCTGGCCAAGGCCAAGCCCATCAGTACCAGATGGTGGTAGTGCCTCTGAGATAATGTATTTAAGAAGGGGGAAAAAACCCTGCACAACTGCAGTCAGAAGAGAGGAGTGAGACTGTGTAAGAGCAGCCACCACTCTGCAGACACCAAGGTCAGTGAAGAAGAAGGAGGAGGAGGAGGAGGAGGAGGAGGTGCTCCACATGTCAGAACAGAGATTCCCCTGCAGCCCATGGTGAGGCAGACTGTGCCCCTCAGCCCAGGGAGGTTAATGGTAGAGCAGATATCCACCTGCAGCCTGTGGAAGACCCCACACTGGAGTAGGTGGATGTCCAAAGGAGGCTGTGACCCCATGGGAAGCTCATGCTGGAGCAGGCTCCTGGCAGGACCTGTAGACCCATGGAGAGAGGAGCCCATACTGGAGCAGGTTTGCTGCAGGACTTCATGGCCCCATGGGGGACCCGCACCAAATTGGTCTGTTCCTGAAGGACTGTGTCCTGTGGAAGGGACCTATGCAGGAGCAGTTCATTAAGAACTACAGCCCATTAGAACGACTTATATTGGAGAAGTTTGTGGAGGACTGTCACCTATGAGAGGGACCCCATGCTGAGGCAGGGGAAGAGTGTGAGGAGTCCTGCACTGGACGAGGCAGGAGCAGCAGACAACTGTAATGAAGTGACTAGAACCCCCGTTCCCTGTCCCCCTGTGCCACTGGTGGGGAGAAGGCAGAGAAACGGAGTGAAGTTCAGCCTGGAAAGAAGGGGAGAGGGGGGGGAAAGGGTTTAAAAGTTTTTGTTTCTTTCTCATTATCCTACTCTGATTTGAATGGTAATAAATTAAACTTCATTTCCCCAAGCTGAGTCTGTTTTGCCCATGACAGTAACTGCTGAGTGATCTTGCTGTCCTTATCTCAACCCACAAGCTCTTCATTGCATTTTCTTTCCCCTGCCCCATTTGAGGAGGGAAGTGGTAGAACTGCTTTGGTGGGCACTTGGTGTCCAGCCAAGGTCAACTCACCACAATCATTCTCTTATCATGAATATTAATTTGTCATTTTTCACTTATTAACAGAAAACAGCAAGATAATAAGAGAGGAAGAAAACTCAAAATGTAAGCATAGATAAAATAATCCATCTCCAAAATATCAGCTAAAAAATTGTCTAAAAGGTATATGGAAACCTACTTCAGAAAATCAAAACTATATGCTGCTTAGACAAACATACTTAAAGAAATACAGCATTATACAGGCCAGACTTTTGTATCAGTATTTTTATGCTTCTGCTATGAACAAGGTATTGACACTGTGAATAAACATGTAAAAGGATGCCTAGATTAAGAAAAAAAAAATTATATGAATGATTAATATTAATGTGTCAACACAGGCTACTTCATACACCAAATTTGTAGCACAGGACTTCTGTAGGTGTTAAGTCTACATTTGTGGTAATTTTAATCAAATAGTTAAGATAAAGGAACTGCATGCTATTTATAAGACTGCATTTCTTCTGAAATTACATTAAAAGAATCTGTTTATTGCAACTGGACTGCTGTCAGAACGGTAGAATAGGAACACTTTAGGAGGCCTCAAATATGGATTAGAAGTAGGAATGCAGATTTAATTTAAAACAGGTTGTGAATCACAAAGTGTGATGTTTTTGGCCCTGAAATAATGATTTGTTTGAAAACCTCCATAAAGAAATCCCTGTATAAATATGTATGTATCAGAAATATTTAGTGTTATTCATAATTCCACAATAATGCAGCATCAAATGAACAATTAGTATATTACAATAATTTTACCTAGGAATCATCCAAGATTTCCATTGGATTACTACCATGCCTGTGAGAATTGCATTGGCCTTTCAAACTTACAGCTAACTCGTTTTTATTCAACAAAGACCTTGTACAGAATTTGAATGAAAACAAATTCTAATGAAGATCAAGTGCTACACATGCCTCAGGAATTTCACAAAGCTAAAAAAAGTGCTGTAGATGAAAACATACTTGGGAAATCCACAAAGAGAAAAATGGAATCACGCTATCACTCTCAAGGAAGTACAGTGGGTTTGCAAGAAGACTTGGCTCTGCCAGTTTCTCTGCCATGAGGAAGGAAGCGAGGCTTGGCAGGATTTGGAGTGTAAAGGAAATGGCAGTAGTTCATGACAGTTCCTCCAGCGCTCCTACTACATGCGCTCAGCAGAATGCAGCGAAGTGTACTGCTACTAATATTCACTACTAGCAGAGCACTCCAGCTTTGCAAACATCTAGTACCTTATTGCTATGGTAAGGAAGATTTTTCATAGCTTAATACTTTGGTTCCTTCTACAAAGCTCCAATATCCAGATTTTGGACTACAGATGACAACTCCCATTGTAAATAGTTATACTATTTGGAAAATTACTTTCTGTATCATTCTGCCTCTAAGAACATGGATATTTCAACACCAAGTCTTTCAAATATACTAGCAAACTTACTTCATCCACATATGAAAACATAGATGAAGAACTAAAAATAAGTGATGTTTTCCCCTTCTTTGATTATATTTATAATTTATATAATCCACTGGAAACAATAGAAGAGAAGCTCCATATATAATCTAAACAATTAGATGGTCACTAATGGGTCTAGAATAGGAAAAACCCAAATGGAGATTTTGCTATACTGTAATTCCTTAGGGTTTACTTACATTAAAAAGTCCTACACTGAGTCTTACTGCAAGTTTTCAACCCTTCATCAAAGCCAAATTTTTACTTAGGTACAGCCAGGGTATCAAAAAATCCACAGAACTAAGAGGCCTACTCCTCCAAGGGAAATGCTGAAGAAACACGAGTGATAGGCACTCTGCCATCCTCAGAAGTGATTTAGTGTATGATGTCATGACTTAAATCAGGATCAGATTTCCTTATTCACAGAATGCAAATCTTTCTCCACAGTAGAAGCATTACGGAGAATCACAAGGCATTATGAAACATAATAAAAAACATCATCATAACTGGACATATAATTTCAAAACCACACAACAAAAAGGACTGCTGAAACACAATTTGAATGTAGGTAACTTAGAAGATAAGCTCTAGCCAGTTTTTGCCCGGGAAAATATTGACATTTTGTGGTTTTCTGTATACTTAGGTCCTACATAAAATCTTTCCATAGTATTTCACTTAAATGTACTATTTTATAATATTTCTATTTAATGTTTGCAGCATTCAATAGTTTTGTGCAACCAGTTGTAAGTTAGACATTTTCTAGGTGCTGTTAGATCTACCAAATGTAAAAGGACAAAAAAATGAAAAAAAAAATCCTAAATCACAGTAAATGTCACAGAGACAGCATCTCATAAATCTGAACTCCAGTGTCAAGTAAGAGAAGATCAGAAACCAGCAAACCTTTTAACATTTTTTAAACAGATTTAATTAAATCAGTGTTTAAGAAGTTGGTGTTAAGTGATTAGCTCAAGGGTGTAGTAATATATGAAATAAATGAAAATATGTGTCAAAAAATTCAGAAGCTATTTGATGGTAAGAGTGCAAAGGAGCCAGGCAGTGGCAGAAGTGATCCCATGTAAACTGGAGTTTGAAGGTAGAGTGCTGAAGCAGCATTACTCTAATAGCAGGCCATGATCTCAAGTAAAAAAAACTCACAAAACTTGTCACTGTAGCCAATGATAATGTTAATTACACCAGCTTTGCCAGTGGTGATGCAAATATAAAGTTGGGAAACCCACAGGCTGGGTAACATCAATGCTAACACTTCGGATAAACTTGATTTTCAGGGGGGTTTGTTTTGGGTTTTTTTGGGGTTTGGTTTTTTTTTTGACGATTGACATGAAACGAATTCTCAATGTTTTTAAAACATGCTACACCTACAACTGTCCAGCTGGCAGGGTGTAATATTTCATTATTCTTACAGGATAGTAACAACAGTTAATTCTTAGCCGTTAGACCTGGTGTGTTCGCACCAGGCACCCCCCTCAAACTGCCCTCCCGCCCGCCAGGCCTGAGGTGCCCTGAGGTGCTGGGGCGCAGCTCCCCGCCTCGGTGCCGGGCCTGTTCTCTCTCCGGCTGCCTCCGTTGAGGCGGTTGCTCCAGGCGGCATGACGTGGCTCTGTAGCGCTCGGCACCTCCCTCCATTTACCCGCCTGCAGCCTCCCCCACTTCCTTGACGGCCGCACCTCAAGTCCCTCATTGCCCTCGGTCTCGGCTGCTGCCCCACCCGGACAGCTCGGGGCTGGGGTGACCCTCCCGCCCACCTGCATGGCTCCCGCCGGGGCGCTGGCCCTCCCCGCGGAGGCCGCCATCTCACCCGATGGTGACAGGGCCGCCCCGGCCTCACCGGTTCTAACGGCGGGAGCGCCGGGAGGGGCGGGGTGGCCGGCCCGGCCGTTCGAGCCAGCGGGCGTTAGTTATTGCTGAGAAAACTGATCCCATTTACAAGAATTTCAGGAAGAAATACAAACCAGAAAAGAAGCAAAATTAAACAAAATCCAAACAAAACCTCAAACCGGAGGCACTTTCTATCTGGGCCCCCTGAGGCGGCGGTGGGGTGCGGGTGTGACTGAAGGCCACCCCTGCTCCCCGCCTTGCCCTCCAGCCACGCCTGCGCCTCCCGCTGCCTGCCTGTAAGGCAGCTCTGGGAAGAACTTAAACAAATCACCTAATTTAATACAATACAACATAATGAGCGTTTTGTGGCAGGCCTTGCATTGCTTTTGACTGGGGGTCATATGTAACTAGATCCTCAGTTCACAAATAATTGCACCAGTCCAACCGGAGACACAGCAAACTGCAGAGGGAAAGGAGACACAGCAAACTGCAGAGGGAAAACAAGCGGGTAAGAAGAGGGAAAAAACTTCAGCTGGTTTCCACCTCTGAGGCCGCTCCTTTTTCCAGCTATCTTCTGAAGTTCAGCTGCTTATCCAAGCTTGCAGAAGCTGGATTAGTAATGCTGAGATCAATTCAAACCCTGACCAGCCAATACAATGTTAATAATTCCCTTCTACACTGAATGATTAGTTACTTTCAACATAATTAAAACCTGGTATTTTGACACAACCCTGGTGTGAAAACAAGCTCAAGAGAGAGATGTTAGGAAGATTGTGAGGCTAACGTGCTCTTGGTAAAGTTTCTTTAATTATAGTCAAAACCAGTTGAGTTTTCAAGCAAAAACTAATTCTGGAAGAATGTAAATAATGCAATTAAGTGTTCTTCTAAATGAGAACTATGCTGCACCTGCATTCTTAATAGCTAAAAGAAATTATGCCATTGTATTTCAGTTGAATTGAAGTCAAGATACTTCTTCAAAAAATACAACTTGTTCAATTTCCTTTTCTTAAGGTAATAGAGATTCTCTTTTTTTTTTTTCATCCAGTGAAACACTGTTAACCTTAAGGCTCATTAAGGACTGCCAAACTCCTTATCATCACCTGCAGAGCACTTATCTTGACTGACCCTGCAGACTGCCAGTGAAGTCCACCAGCTTCACTGAATGACATACAGAGGTAGAGAATATCATCTTGAAAACCAAACCACATACTTTGTTTAGCCTTCCTAGATAACCTGTGATTTTAAAGACTGCACAAATCACTTGGTAACATATTCTGAAAAAATGCAATCATCTACATGGCAAACATTCTCACTAAAACAACTCTCTGAGTGCCTTTATTTATAAGGGAAAATAAATGTACATAACTGTTGTTAGAGGCAATGTCTGCTGCATGCACATTTTTACAATTACACACAGTTGTAAACATCATAACACTAAGAAACAAATAATTTTAATATGTTTTTAATATAATCAAGAAAGTAAAGAAACTTTTGAATCCTTAACAATCTAGTTTAAGAATGTTTACATACTAGGTTTTTTAATTGTACATTGGTAATGAATAATTTTTCTAAGGAAAACAGTATGTCCATGTAGTTGGCACTCGTACAGTATTAGTTCTAGGTCAGGAATCCAAAATCCTGAAAAGTAAGAAGAAGTATTAGCTGTTGGTATGATACAACACTAAATACTTAAAATATGGAAAAGGTATAAAATATATTAGAAAACAGATATTATTATGTTGCTATACTTTTTTATCTTTCAAAATAGTTGAATGCTTTGAAATTAAATCCTGAAGTCTGTCCTTAGTTTCACTGAGAGGTTTTTTTCTATGTTAAGATTAGGGGATTTCCCGCAGGATTTCAGTTTTCTTCTCAGTATGTATTTGACAGGTAGTTGAATCAATTCTTTCTGACATATCATCATTGGAAACTTTCCTAACTGTTTACAAATCTGGGATATTCTCCATTTCTTGCTGCCTGAAACACCTCTGTGTTCTCTATTTTAGGAACTGAGTGCCTACTTCTATTCCCTTCATCTGAAGTTGAATTTATTTAACACATCTGGGAGAAGCTTGTCTGTGGAAATCTAAGTTGGCTACACTGTTAATGGCTTTCTGAAACTACTTCTCAACAAAAATATTGTGGCCTATTTGTATAAAAGTAAACTGATATAGATGTAGATCATGATTAAAAATATTAAATAAATACCTCCTTAGCGAAAATCCACTGATCTCCTTCCATTGCGTGGCTGAAAGACAAATACTCAATAAGAGCTCTATAAAACTAACTTGATTCAGTAACAAAGCCCCACACAGCTTGGTATGTATAGAAATCGGTAAACTTCTGAGTTCTGTCAACATCATCTTCATTAAAGATAAACCTGAGACCACTTATTGTTTAATGTATATCCACCTCTGGAGAATATACAGTAAAATTTACTACATGTAGACTGAAGAATGCATTATGCCTATCTTGTATGATTTTATAAGAGGAGAAAGCCACAAGAAGTCACTCTAAGAAACTATTATCCCTCATTCTTTCTGCATTTTCTTAACATCTGGTTTCAGGTTTGTTGTTATGGCATTGTAATTGTTTGTTGCAATTCATAAACCAATATATGTCACTCAATTTTATTTTTCGACTATGTGCTTTAACATAGGCAAGGGTTTCTCCATTTTCACTGTGGTCATTTTCAGAAATACTTTTGACTACTTGGACTTAATACAATGTCTACTAAAGCTGATAAAAAAATTCTCACTGAGCTTAATAAGGATTTGCTATTCACTCTGTCATTGTGAGTGCACTGATGTTAATATTAACCAACTTTAAAGACCCAAGCCTGATACGTAAGAAATTTAACTACACAAACTTGCCGTCTTTTCATTAAAATCATAGAATCATTTAGGTTGGAAAAGACCTTTAAGATCATCGAGTCTAACCATAGTAACTTTCTTATTCAAAGCCATTAGCCACTTTCTTATTTAAATAGAAAAAAACATTAACCAAAACCAAGAGAGTTATTATTAAGCGTGACTTGCCATCTTTAACTTGCTAAATTGTGCTGCAATGGAGTTAAAAAGGCTCTATGACATAGAAGATAAACATAGCAGTTTTGTTCTCATGAGAATTTTTTATCTAGTTTCTAACCCTACTGGTCAAAATACAAGGAAAATGGGGAAGTCAGGCTCAGTAGCAGTTTTGATACAGTGTGTAAGCATGGCATTGCATTTATATCACATGCAAATGTACCGTATTGAACAATGCTTTAGAACAATTGTTCAAGATGCTGTATTTTCTATAACTTTCTCTGAGAATTACAGACATAATAACTTATTAAAGCATAGCATGGTATCATGTATACACAAACATTAAGATATGCACAGACTCCCTATTATTCCTTTATTTTAATCCAAGAAAATGTTTGGAGCAGATCTTGAGTAGTACTACATGGTGGAATGCTCTTACTGAAAAAGTTTCCTCCATCACAGTAATTCTTACTGTAATCCAATCCTTTCTCTACTTTTTGTTTTGTAACACCACAAAAAGAAAAAAAAAAGTGTTAAATAAACCATACCCTGTAGAAAAAGTAGCCTCTGCTTTGAATCCCTCCAGGCCCTTGAAGTTCTTCCTGAAAAAAAGTATTTTAAATCATAGATTCATAGAATGGTTTGGGTTGGAAGGGACCTTAAATATCATCTAGTTCCAACCCCCCTGCCACGGGCAGGGACACCTTCCACTAGTCCAGGCTGCTCAAAGCCCCATCCAGCCTGGCCTTGGACACTGCCAGGGATGGGGCATCCACAGCTGCTCTGGGCAGCCTGTTCCAGTGTCTCACCACCCTCACAGGAAAGAATTTCTTCCTAATATTTAATCTAAATCTACTCTTTCAGTTTCATCATATCTACTCTTGTAAATTAATACATATAGAGATGTTGTTTATGTACATATTAAAAGTATTTCTTCAGTACTACCATACAGTCTTGCCCCTTAACCAGACACAACCAGAGTGTCTTCATGGTAGCAGAATCTCTACAAAGTAGAGTTGGCCTGCACCTCACGGAAGGACAACAATGCAAAGCTTAAATATCAGAAATACATTGCCATTGGAGTGTCTTATGGTATTTATATTTTATTATTTTTCTACTTTTTCTATCCAATACATGAACAAAAATAAAACCAGAACAGGCAGCTGTTGCAATTTAAAGGAATTGATCTAGAACACAAAAGGAAATCAAGAGTGCAATTACAAATATGGAATTGTGATTTATGTTAATACGTTATTCTCTGCTTACAGCTAAGCACTTCTTAAAGACTACATAGTTCTCTTGTTTGATTTTATGACAGGTTCGTATTAGAAAACAACTGAAGCTAAAATCTGTATTCATTGTTACACCCACCTTCTAAACTTCTAAGGGTTTGGAGATGTTAAAAAAAACCCATGCTGTAATGTATGTGCACGTATATTCACAAACCTGCATGGATATATATATGCACACACAGAAACATACATATTCATGAAGAAGTATGGTTATTTAGAGTTTTATTTTAATGCCTGTCCTCTACAAGTTATCTTGTTCAGTCTCTTAGGTGGACTTGCCAACAAAATGCTCATGTCTTCTTTCTTAGATCATATTATATCAGTCAAGATGCAACTCAAGGAATCAAATTCATGACAAAATCTGGTGTCAGCCCAAACTGGGAAGAGCGAATAAATTTAATAAAACGTGTTTCCTTCTTCACCCATCCACCTTTTCAATTCCTTATCTGATTGGAAAGAGGTCGGTGTGTTTATGTACAGCAGGTTCCGGTTTTCTTCCAAGTGAGAAAAAAAAAAAATAATCAGCAAGCTAACCATTTCTAAAGCACATTCTGTGACACCAGAGACAGATAGTCCAACCATAGGTGGGCAGTCCACAGGAACATGGGGGCTTCCTGCCCCATGGGGGATCAGAGTTCCTCTGCACATCTTAGGCAGGGTTGCTCCAATCCTCTACTGGCTTTAAAGTTTACCCATGCTATCTCCCTATCAGCCCATCTGGTAGAGTCTCTTGGAAAGAAATATTTATAGCTTTCTCACAGTCAGGGAATAATTGCAATACTTTTATGATTGATGGCAGGTTATTTCAGTGGTTTTGTAGTTGTCTATGGCCCTCAGCGATAACATTTAGAAAGGGTTTTAAACTCATACTACAATATACTGAAATCTGCCATATAAACAAATATGAAAAGTGTAATATGGATTAATTTTAAAGATTTATTATACATTAAAATAAGTAAGGTGCATGCAAAAATACAAAACCCAAAAGAGTCTGCAAAGGCAATTGAGTCCAGAAGATGTGAGCACTTTGTAAAGGTCTGGTGTTTATGGGCTATACAGGAATAAATAACATTTTTAACAAGGTGACTGGCATTCACAGCAGGAATTGACAACAGGAAATCAAAAAAGTTGCTTTCTATAAAATGCAATTCAATTTAGAGCTGTTTTCATTGTTTCTTTAGCTCTACATGAATATTTTTAAATGGCTATATTCTGTAAGTGACAGCCATGCCGTTACTTTTGTTGGCTTCAGCTGTATAGAAGAAAATGTATGCAAGTACATATTTAATATTATGCATGTCTTCACTGGGATTTAATGAGCTCTTTAGTTTGTAGGTCTTAATGCCTAATGATAAAATATTACAGAATTAATACATATATGGAAAAATCAAAGGTGGTTGAACCCATTAATGTCTGTTTTACATAATGGTCCAGATGAAGCCTTCAACTCAGAAGGTCTCTAGGATGTGCCTCCCAGAAGCTAGGGAGTATACCAGAGGACTGACTGCTCCACACTTGCCCTGGTACCTCCCACCTTCTTCCTGGCTATGCACTGCAAGACACTGTTAGACCCAGGATGCTGTACTGATGAAAATATAGCCTGAACTAGCATGGCTTCTGTTGTTATGCCTCCTTTCTTAAAAACTGTTACTATGATATGGCTGTGACAGTGCTATATTCCATTCCTCTTCAAACAAATCCTAGTTAGGCTACCAGCCTTATTCTGCTTAAGGGTTGATGAAGTTACTGCACCATCTACTTTAATCCAATTATCCATGATAGCACTGACTAATCTAGAGGATTCCTGAACCCTTAGTTCAAAAAACACAGGTTACTGTTACTCAGCATGGGAGTTGAATGTGCCAGAAAATGTGTTCAAACTTTTAGCTGGAACTACAATTCTTTTGTAGCAAAGAGCTAGCACTGAGCATGTGAACAGTCCTACTGAAATAACAACCTTAGTTACACATGTGCTTATGTATTTAGCTGAGTTAACATGAAAGCACAAGTGTAACATCATGATTGCAAATTAAAGACTTCTAGCTATCACAGTGTGGAATGGTTGGAATTCTAACTGTTGCAATATATTTCCATATTATGAGTACAATAATACAAATCGTAGCAGACAGGTCTCTTAAAAATCAGCCACTTGAAAAGATGACTAAGGAAACATAATACTCATCATCTTTCATTCATTCCTACTTAAAAAATCTGATAAAAATAAGGTATTTTACAAAAAGAAGCTTGATAAAATATTTGCCTTTTGCCATAAAGTTATATGAGCCTGCTCTGAGCTCATTTCCAAACACTCCAGCAGGTTTTTGGTTTTGTTTTTTTTTTTTTTAATTTCCTTTGGAATAAATATTTCCAAGCACTATCCTAAAAATAAGTCTTTTTATATCACTATATGTTTACACTTTATATCAGGTAGTTATTATACTTTTTAATTTTTTTTCTAAGCATTTATAGAATTTGGACTCTGATGTTTCTTTGATGTAAAAAGTAACTCTTTAAATTGTTTATCACATGATGGCTTGACAGCCCTTAAACAGGAACAATTTATTAAATTTAACTTGTGAGTTGTTATTAGTGACTCTAATATATATATAAAGTCGTGTGATCTGACTGATACATCTATGGAGTTTGTTATTATTATTACTTGGAAAACTATCCTTATAGTTTCTTTTCTGAGCCCACTAAAAATAAAACTGCCATGAAGAGGCTGAAATACATTGGAATGTACCAAACTTGCTACAAATTTTAGGTAATTCTTAATGAATTTATTTCTGTTAATTATGCCATCAACCTCAGTGGAACTAGATTCATGATATTAAAATATTCTAGCAAAATAACTTTATTGGATTTAAAAGGCAGTTTGTTTTCACTTCCAGTATTTATGCTTTCCTTCCCGTTCTTTGTCTTTTTTGACATGTATGTTTATCTAAAAGCACAAAGAGCAATTCCAAGAATATCTTTTGCCTGTATATAGGTCCAATAACATAAATACAGTTCACATCAAATTCATCACAAGGTAAATTTTACCCTGTATTTTCCTTTCAGATATGTAGTGGGTTACATTTTCTTAACAATTTTGTCCATGAGATGATGTACGGACTCTTTTAAGTTCTTATATGTGGCCAGCTTCTGTCACTGGATAAGAAAAATGTGATTCAGGACATATAGTTGGGATTATGCAGTGATCCAAAGAGAAGGGTAGAAAGCTGGCATAAATAATCATAGGATTAAGAGTTCAGTGAAAATTTGGGACTTAACAACACAGCCTTTATCTGGATTGAAAAAGGAAAAATCCTACTTATGGGGATGCTAATATCTGAGTTTCAAGTATCACATTTGTAGACCTAATTGAACTTGCGTGTCAGTGAATATAAGAAATCACATCGATGTATCTAAGCAACAACCAAGCTGAAGTCAATGTGAAACATCAAGAATCTGGGTCTTACACTGTAGTATTTTATATTATACAGGAATCTTCGGTGTTCTTATAAAGAAGGATTCTTATATCTCAGACTACATTTTTCTCTCCATAGCAACATTAAGGAAGTGGACATTAGTAGCCATCTGCTTTTTGAAATTTTAAATTGCATTTGCAGCAAATATACCAAGTTTTTATGATAGCTTGGAAACAATAGTGCTCTTTCTATGTGAAACTTACGTTCCAAAACACACTACTGTTCTATTGAAAATTAATTCCATGGAGAAGTTCATCTGCACCTTGTTAAACAGTAAAATTGCCTATAAATTACTTTACTAAGTCATAAATAATATGCATTTAAGGAGTAAATATGGTTTGAATTCCAAACAGGGAAAACAAGGAACTCCCTAGAAAATATAAACTGCAATATAATGGTACAAATAAATGTCAAAGTATTTTTCTTTTTATGAAAGAACTAACAGATCCATTTTGATACATAGGCTCTGTGTTCTACCACTGTTCTGTTTTAAGGGTATATTACTTCAGTGTTTTCTTGTTTTGAATGTTAAATATCAGCAGGATTATTTTTCACTAATCAAATAACAGAGAACCCTCATGTTTCTAATGAAAATACACCAGTGTGATATTAAATCATGAAATTAATAATATTATGAGCAGGAAGACCTACAAGGACATTTTTATAAGAGCTAATGAATCACAAAGTATGAGAATGCAAGCATGCAGAGTTTAAGATTACATACGTCCACTTTGTATCTCTTCAGTCTTCTCTCATTAAGCTGGGGAACGAGTTGCAGTAAAGGATGCAGGACAGACGACTGAGAGGACACGAACACACACACATGAGCAACAGCGAAATTCAGACCTTATGATGCAAAAAATGCCTCTTCCTGCAGTATTGGCTTATAGACCAAACAAGCCAAAAAAGGACTGAAGATGTTAATTAAGAAAATTATATTTTTAACATTCTGATTTGACAACAAACAGGTACCAACATTTGTATTTACACTATGAATGTGATGCACAGAGCGATGGAGGGAAAAGCTATGCAGCCTCACCTTTACTCACTGAAAGTTCAGAACTGTTTACAGACTTTTTGCCCAGGCAAATGAAATTATTCAGACTCTGATCAGCCTCTATGAGTGGTACAGAGAACATTTCCATACAGTACTCTTACTGACATTTCTACAATTATCTACAATGGAAGTTAGCAGCTTCAATCTCCATTGTACTGAAAAGTTAATTTGTCTTCAAAATAAATCACAGCAAGAAAAATTAATGTATTTTTTTTCTGCTAGAAAACAGTGTGCAGAAGGGATCCATTCTCAAGTAAAATTTGTAACCATGGCACTGGTCACTCTACCTGAAAAACAAGCCACAATCATGAAATTCCTTGTGTTCAACAAGACTTTAAACTTACAGACAGCCTGGTTAAGCACAGTGGCTTTGTGTGCAGTGTTAAGTACCCCTCTGGTAAAACACAACCATGTGGGCTTGTGGAGAGAGGTCCAAGCAAGAAACAAAGTAGAACAATCTATGTTCGCTCAACCAATTTAAACCTTCAACTCATGTAAACATAATTTAAAAAATAATGCATTTTTGATACAGTACTTCATAGAAAAGTAGTACAATGAAGAAAATTATTATGTATGGAATAACTAAAGTGATAATGTACTTAATAAGTAAAATGAACTTGCCAACTTGGAGCTAATTTTGCACTGTCAGCCTAAGATAGGCAATGTGACCGACATGAGTGGAGGAGTTAAAGGGCATCCCAGCTGGGTACTTGGGCTCTGTCTTGCAGTCAGTGGAGAGAGGTTAATAAAGCCAGGAAATGATGGATCTCATCTAGGTTAGTATCTGAGAACTGGGCTAGAAAATAGTCAACTAAACAGCTAAACTAGAGGGAGTGAGAAAGTGGTAATCACTACAGGCAGGCAGAGGCAAAAAGGTATTCAGGATGGGGACAAAAGGGGGGTGCAGTAATCTCTTCAGCAGGAGCAGCAGCGTCATGAAAAGACTGACCCAATTATCAGCAATATCACTTTCTAGTAAATATATCACATATTTCTGAAGAAATGTAAAGACCAAGGCAAAAATTGATATTAACATATAATAATGACTGTTAAGAAATGAGAAAACACGAATATGTTTTAACTTTCTCAAAATCTTGTGATGCACAGTAAAACCACATAGATGCACAGACATAACAGATTATACTTGCACTTAGAAGCAGGACTAGATCACATATAGGGGTTTTTTGTTGGTTTATGAGAATGTTTTTATAGCAACAATATTTGACTATTTTTAAAATCATATTTTTCATTTAAAATACAATCCAAAGTCTAAGTGAGACTTAAATACTATTTTGCCTGATACGTATTTATGGTATGCACAAAACCATACAATTTAATTAATTAATAAAAAATCATTGAGAGTTCTTTGTATTCATGGTCATGTTCTCAGCTTCTATAAATCTGCATTGTTTCACTGCACAGTGCCAGAAGAAAAAAAGCATTTGATCTTATTCTTAAATGTTGAATCTACAAGATTAAGATGAAGTTGGGATTCCATTAATGTTTGCTCGGGGTTTTTTTTACACCGTGACAGTACTGATGATCCTCTCCCATGTTATTAAGAGACATTCTGTAACTTAGACATGGAACTCCCAGTTCTGAGCTTGCTATACATTTGGAGAGACTACTGCAAAAAGGAACATCACCTTGTTTTTATGTACAAGCATACATGTACTCACAAGGAGGTGCTATGCCACTTACCATGATGTCTGAGTTGCCTGAGTCATGAGTCTTAGAATAATGAAATAAGAACTGTTCAAAAAAATTAAAAGTGGCATTTTACTACAAAACAGGGCAAGGGTGTTATGGTTTTCTTGACAATTTTAGTGTGGTCATAAAAATATACATAGAAAACTTACCCTTTTGGTGTTGTCTTTTTCATCTAAATCCTGTGGGAATAATCAGTAGAGAGGCTTTTATTTGTTAAAAAAAAAAAAAAGAGCAATGGACAATTTTGATTACATTTTAAACTTTTCAGTAATGGATTGGAATATCATCCTCCCTTAATAAACATATTACATGTCTTTGCTTGTCAATGTAATTACTCTTTTCAAATTCTGTAGAGAGCATTGATTAGTTTCCACTAGGAGAGCAGTTGTGTTTAGCAGATGCTCCTTTGTGTATCCCTAGACTCTCCTAAGTAGATTTCTTTCTCCATTGAGTGCTCATAATTTTTCTAACCCAGAGCAATAAAAGCACCTAAAACCTTATATCCAGCCTGGAGATTATTTTCCAAATATTGGAGTCTCCCTATTATCTTTAATAGGTGTTGGATTAGGACACAAAGCATTTCAAAGTAAACATGTGATAGTTTACTTCCAGGACTGAGTGACACTTCAGATACTGAGTCCTCAGAATTCATTATAGACACTGGCACACTGAAAGATCAGGCTTCAGAAACGCTACGTGGTCTTTCATGTGTGTTACCTGTGGTTTCTGGAGAAATCCCATTACCAGAAAGCAGAGATCTTCCAGTATACTGGATGCCTAATGCAAAGAAAACATGAACTCAGGCATCACGCTTCCAATCCTACTACATACAACAAACAGTATCAAAATAATAAAGTAACCTCTGTCTGACTCACCTGAGGCTGAGAATCTGTAGACAGGTAGGCAGAACATGCATCATCTATCTGTAAAAGTTCACATAGTCCTTTCTTAAGAAGTCAAATTAATAAAAACAAGTGAACCGTTTATATTTTCAGAAACAGTTCAGTGCAGCTAAAGGCATGGCACGCTTGTCCACCATAAGGAATCTTTATAGATACATTCAGGAAATACTTCGCATTCAAGGGGAAAAAAAGGCCTTAACCACATAAAAAAATATACTTGCTTAATCTGAACAAACACCTATATATCTGTGTCCTTTATTGTCTTACCTGCCTCATGCCCCTCTTATTTGTAACCTTCTCAGAATAAGTCATATTTTAAATTACGGTTTTAAGCACCTGGGGTATGGACTATAAACTTAAATCTCTTCTGTGATATCTTTGGATTATATAAAACTGTGAAGAAAACAACAAAACTAGAGGAAGTGATTCAATGAGCTGTCCTCAAACACAACTCTTCCAACTGGATTCCAGCATGCCTGCAGGCGTATGACACAGATCTCTTGAGTGATTATGATACGTGCCAGCACACCTTATGTATGTCAGTCCTTTTGTGTGAGTCACCAAGCAGCCAATACCCAAGTTTTACACTGATTTCTTTGTCAAATGGAGAGTCTTACAAGATATGTTTAAAGAAGGTGGTTCCCAGATGACAGTACTAGTAAGAGATATATTCAATACATTTCAAGGGAACTTAAAAGGAACTGTGGAAGAAGTCATTGCTGATGAACTTATGGATGGACAGAATGGAACATGACACACAGAGACACAAAACCAAAATAAATCCACAAACCAAGAAGTCCCAACTCCCATTTCATCTGGATCAAACTCATGTCCATTTAGCTCTACATCTTATCTCCAGAAATGACCAAACGTCAACACCCAAGGAAGAGCCTAAGACAAGACCAACGCTTGAGTAAAACCCATGCTCTCCAGCCACCAGCAATCTGTAGTGCAAGCATTCTGAGTTGGAAGTGGATCTTTGTAACAAAGTTCAGTGGATTTATGTGCTGTGAATTTGAACAATCTCTCTCTGAACCACTGCAAACATCTAACATCCACAAGGTCCCGTGGCAAGGGTTTCCTAAACACTGCATGAAATACCATTTCTGTTTGTCTGGAGCAGCCCTTTCAAGGCTATCTTCATTCCGTGCTAGCATGATCTTGTCTTTGAAGAAGTAACAAGTAAGTGATTCCTACCCATCCTCTCCCTACTGCTCATAACCTTGTATAGACAGTTGATCACAATCTTCTTCTGTTGTCTCTTTTCCAAGATGAAAGAATCCCATAATACTGAATAACTTTTAGTGGTGTTATTAATTGAGAAGGGAGGAGAAATGGAATAAAGGGTATTTGAATCAATGGAAGTAATATTACCAGTGCTGAAAGCCTTAAGTATTCTGTGAGGAAAAGAAAAAATCCTCAGTATTCCAATGGAAGTTTAATAATAATGAAAAAAAGAGGCTTAACTTATTATATAAATTTAAAATTGTATCAAGAGTAACCTCCATTGGTATGCACTGTTGGTTTTTTTCCCATTAAATATTTGACACTGTTAGTCCAGTTGCCAAAAAGCTTTGCCAATCATCTTGTTCACAAACTGCATCAAAAAAAAAAGTGTGTTCTGGGGTTTGGTTTTTTGGTTGTTTTTTTTTTAATAAAGAGTAGGCAACGCAATGGGTCTTATGATCTTACTATAGGTTAAAAGCCCTAAACAGTGCTCTTTAACAATGAAAACATTACATGAAAAAAGCAATAAACAAATAACGTTTATCTGAGTACTTCAGGACAAGAAATGATTTATTTCTCTAGAGACAATCTATGAGAAAGCATTAGCAGAGATAGCAGGAAAGCTGTTAGCTCACAGAATTCCCTTTTCAAACAGTTTTTGTTTCTAACACATCCTCCTTATTCTATTCATCTTGCATTTGTTTGTCTCGGGGTGTATTAGTTCAGCTTCATTGCTTTCAGAGTAAGGAAACATAGAGGGAGAAATCAGCAGTGAACAAGACACACTAAGCTGAAGTCATTTTGGAAGCCTACATTAAAAATTTACCGTTTCTTCTTAATGAGGGATGTTTTGCGTTTTATTGGTTTATTTGCTTGGGTTTTAGTTGGAGGCGACTCTCAGAGAACTACTATAAATCAGTAGCGGGACAAGCCAGAGATTGCTTTGTGTTCAACACAAGGCAAGGCCGCTCTCAGCTAAAACCTGCATGGACAAAGCAAGGGCTGAGGAAAAGCCACAGTTTCTATTAATTTATTTTTTTAAAGGAATTAAAAAGAAGAGTGGTTTCTATCATTCTTGATGCATCGTCTCCATAGTTTTCTCTCATCTCTCAGAAATGTGGCTTGAAGGTAGGAGCATGTGTGGTGTTTGGGGTTGGTTAAATAACATAAAGAAACAAAAGGATGTGAGTCAAGTAAAGGAACATGATACTCTGTTACAAAGTTCCCATATTTAGAAAATCGAGTTATTCCTGGGAAATACTAGGTTCATTTAGAGTCAGGGCTTCTCTTGAATGATCCACTAGTGAAGTAATAAACAGGGAAGAACTGATTCTTTTCACTCCAAGAAACTGTGGTGAACCAGTATGATTCTGTAGTCAGGTTGATTTAGGGCATATAGTTACGTATCTAATTCTCTTTCCTGGGACCATCTCCAGTCCTGCATTATTCCTCCTGTAATAGTAAATTTTATATAGCTTATATTACATAATTCTACACAGAATTTAGTACCTGCATTTTTTCTTGACCAAAATCAGCAGGAACTTCGCCTTTTTTTCCAGTCACCATAGGGCCAAATTCTGTGTTACAACTAGTAAATCTTAGCAATAAATGCATAAATGTGTAAAACAGCATTATTAATCCAGAATGTAAATGACTTGTTTTCAAAAATTCCTTACAATTATCAGGATCTTACTTCCCAAGAGTCTACTTTTTCCCAGGAGATAAGTATTACCAGGACTTGTTCAAATGCCAGTCTAGAAATATATTAGGTTTTGAGTTAAAACTTCCAATATGAACTCAGGGGAGCTGACAGTAGGGAAGTGTCTCCTGTAATGGCCTCAATAGGAAGAAATTTACTCCCTGCATCTGTACCCTTGGTGTGTCACTGGCTTTCTAATGTTATCAGAAGCTACAGAATTAAATGTCAACAGAATACTTAGTTAGAGCAACACTAAAGCATGTGAACTGCAGGCTAAACCCTCTCTGCGTGTTATGCCCTGCCACTCCATTTGTTCCAAAAGGACAGGGAAGACCCCATGTTAACATGTGCCATATGCTACAGTCAAAACAAATGTTCATTTCAAAGATGGGAATGGGAGTTATGATAGCAAACAGTAGCAAAATGTTAGAGGGGCTAACTGACACAGTACATTATCCTTTAACTAGTAAATTGAGAGGCTGGAATAGGATTGAATAGAGCATCCCAGTCCTGCGTGCAGAACAGAAGCAGCAAGAGGTAGGACTGGATGAATTGAAACAATTCATGCATTTCATGTACAGACTATAAAACTACCAGATGGGACCCTGTGTTGCTTCCAGGGACAGTAACCACGTGGTCACTGACAGTTAAATGACAAGTGTTATCAAATGTAGCTCTCCATTGAGCCACAAGTCTTTTCCTGGAATGACACCTCAACACCCAGCCTCAACATCCTCCTGGAACAACCATTCAGAAAATCCGGAAAATAAGATGTTTCACCTCATTGCTGATGTCAGGATAGGAGACATACAGGAGAAGGAGGACTGGGAGAAGCAGCACCTGAACTCTGTGCAAGGGAAATACTGAAGAGTGAGGTGTGACCGTAGCAAGGATGGGCCCAGAAGAAATGGGAGCATACCACAGGGCAGATGATGCTTACCTCTTTCCACAGCTGCAAATCCTCATCTGCCTCAAGTGCCTGGGATGGCATTGGTGCACCTGGAAGCACAAACTGAGCTTAGCAACACTGCCCAATGAAGGTAATTTGTATAACCATGCTGTGTCAGTCGTTTAAATAAACACTCTGAATACGATATACCACCTAGTACACTTATTAACTGTGAAGTCCGAGAGCTGTGTCGTTCAAGGAGGTCTGCTGCCCTGCATGTTGTGGGGTTTGTCCAGTTGTTTCTGTCTGCTCTAAGTTAGCCACACAGCAGGAGGCTTCATCACAAGTTCACAGCAGATATGGACACTTGCATCTCTTAGCAATAGACAGTGTGGAAGTTACTCAGGTTTCACCGAGGGTCAGACTACCATTAGTCTGTTCTCCGTAGTAAGTGCAGGCAAGAAAATTTGCATGGCAGCTCTTGAACATTAAGATCTGCTCAGCAAAACACATTCCAGCACCTACAACCTCAAGTTTTCTGAGAACTTGACTCTCCTCCAGCACATGTATCACAATTTGAGGATCTGGATTCTACCTCCTGCTTTCTTTCTTGTATGTTACAATCAAAGAATTAAACATACGCAAGTCTATGTTGCATAGCACATGAATGATGCCTGTGATATGAACCTGGTGGTTTTGAGAAGGTAGCAAGACAGTACATGTATAACTGGCTTTATTTCCTCTGTTTGGCATATGTGATGTGGAAGAGCTCAGTCTCTTAGGGGACAAAACGTGTTATTAATTGCATAATGCTGCAGAGATGCTGTGCTTGGCTTGGGGGCAGCTCCTTTCTCCACCTCTGCCCACCCAGGCTGCAGACCTGGAAGTCACCATCTCTGGGTCCCTCTCAATTCAACACCCAGAATATCTACCTTTCCACATTATTATTTTATCTGGCAGTATGTTCCTAATAGTGATGTGTTATTAGAGCTTCTGTAAATAATAGAAATAAGCCTAACTGAATTGTGAGTACACTAGACACGACACAAGTGTATCAGTGGAGGGACATGTAACTCACCTGGGAGGGAGACTGGTGCTGGACAAGGTGGTGCCTTACCTGTACAGTCCTAGCACTGCTGGAAACCCTATGAAGTCATCCAGTTTATCCCCCTGCCCAAAACTGCTGCCCACAAGCCATTCCTAACCAGTTTATACACTGTTTACTTAAAGACCTCAGATTAATAGAAATTTTATAACCTCCCAGACAATCTATAATTACCTGTTGTCACATTTTTTTCAAAAAATTGAACCAAATCAAACAACAACAACAACACCCCCCACCCCCAAAAAAACCCAACCATAAAAAAACACACACACAAAAAGTGAAGGTAGACTTAGAATGGCCAGGTAAGCAAGGTATGAATACCCCTCATCTCCATTTGTTTTACATATATCACTAATAACAATAATTGCAACACTAGTTAGTTCCAAGCATTAAAGGGTTCATTTCAAACCTATATTTTGGTACTGGTACAAACTTAAGGTAACTAATTATTCTGGGTGCTTGTTTTCCCCAAAAAATAATTAGAGGGACTCTTATTTTCACACTTTGTAGAAGTGAGATATTTTTTACATCTCTGAGATGTTCGCATAACAAAAAAACTGCTTTCTAAAGAAAAATTTGCTTCTTCAGAAGTTTGTTTTAGTTCAAGGAAAACCACCAAATAAGTTAAAGGTGTCCAAATTCTCTTACTTCGCTTTTTATTCTTAAATTAGTATATTCAGACTAGAGTATGCCTGAGACTGCTATCTTGGTCACAAAGGAAGTGGGCAACACTTCAAATTAACACACCTTCCCCATTAAACCTTTGCCCACCTGTCTCTGAACGCTGCTTCTGCCATTGCCTGGTTCACAAGGCTTCCAGGGGGAGCAGAAGAAATCCAATAGTCTGTAAAGCTTAGGGCAGCAGGCAAGAAAGCCTGAACATTACAGCTTGCTTGGGTTCGGTTTTGGTTTTGAGGTTTATTTTGCCTGGAGCGTATACTTTTGGACAGAGGAGACACAACTATTTCGCTAGCTCCTACCTAAGTATCCTTAACCCTTCTCCACTTATTCACAAAACTCTTATTTCGTGTGCAGTCTCATCTGTTTTGTGCTCAAACTTAGGACTATGCTCCTCCCAGTGCCAAGTGGTGTCCCTCCATCACCCCATCCAGAACAGTGCTGCAGTCCCTACAGGGCTTCATTCATTTACACACACACACACCAGCACGCACAGGGAAACAGTAAGTTATTTTGTAATAAACACAAAATAACCATAGCAGGGAGGGGAAAAAAAAAAAGAAAAAGGGCGGGGGGGGGGGGGGGGGTG
>JAVJGJ010000001.1:59228822-59258383 GCA_035590215.1 Microhierax caerulescens
GATCTCTCGCAATGGTTTAGTCTAATTTATTCACAGCATGTACAGAAATCCAGCTGGAAGTAAGGCATTCTGAAAATTTTGCTTATAAAATGCCAATATATTTTGCCAGAAGTTTTGAACTCCCATTGGCTTCAGAAAAAAAAAATATAGTGCAGGGCTAAATTTGATATATTGTCTAAGACCATAGGTTTCCTCCCAGCTTGCTAATGAGGTATAGCTAATTCCAGCTGCAGGAAATTTCTTTGCATAGATGTAAAATATAAGCATTTGCTTGGAAGTCTGAAGGAAAAGACCCTAAGGAAATAATTTAGAAAAATGCACTAAAACCCCCTGAATCTCTTCCAGCCTGAATCGCTCCGAGATTCTCTGTCTAAAGCGTTAAGCAATGGGTTCTCAGTGATCTGCTGCTTGCCCTGTGTACCTCTTCACTGTCCTTCTAAGACCAGAGCACTCAGTACGTGTCAATTTTCCTTAGAAATAATATTTGTTAATGGAGAAAACGAATTAATAGATTTTGTTATGTCAAAATAATGGTAAACAAAAATAAATTCTAGCCATTTCTTCATTTTTTTTTCCAGCACCACAAAGCTGCTCTTACTCTGGGTTAATCATCGAGGCAGCTTACCTGACGGGATGTTATTTCTGGACAGAGCCTGCAACTATTTTTTATTATACTGTCCACTGAGTGCAGAAGAATGCCCAAAGCCATCAGTAGAGACTTCGCCCTCCAAATCTCAAAACTCAAGAAATAAGACAATGGAATTCTCAGAAAGGATTATTTAACAAATGTTACTAGATAACGATCTGTGTAGGAGTTAAAAGACTACAGCACACTTCACTCTGCAGAAGATGGCTTACCACTTCTGTGTACATCGGCACAAAGGGGAGATGTAAAGGTTAGTTTCAGACTTGCCCTGGGCTGAGCACGATTTTGCAAAATAAAGTGATGTAGCCTTTCCCAAGTGAAAAAGTGAATGCAAAGCACTGCTAAATCAAAATGGAAAGCCTATGCAATTTTTCTGCAGTAAGAAAAATTGGGGCAGAAAACAACCAGCTTTTTGAATCAGGCCCAAATCTACTTTTAAATTACTGTACTTGGAGATACCAGCATTAAAAGGACCTACCTTTGAGATGAAAGTCCTCAGTATTACTCTACTTAGTTACAACCACCCATAAAAAGCCATAAAAATTTCAGTCCGGAAAATTCAAATTAATGTATGCCGTCTGAAATCTATGTACACTTATTAAGGAACCGACAATCTCTTTCCAATAATTTTTGATGCAACATCATTCAAGGTTAAAACACAGCAAAGTTCACCTGAGCTTGAATCACTATGTAAATTAACGGGATGCTTGAAAGTAGGGGTTCAAATAGTAACGGTGCCCAGTGACATATAATCATGTTTCTTCTGTCCTTTCTGTGCAATCTTGTAATAACGCATAACACTGTGAGCAACCAGCAGCCGCATCAGGAGTGACCATGAGTTGATGCTTCTGAGCTTTGCTTTTGCTGGGCTCATTTTCACTTGTGGCAGATTTTTACTGACAGATCAACTGAATCTCATTACTTCAAGGAGTCATGCTTTGGGAAGTGAACACCTTGAAATGTCATGACCTTTCCATGACAAGAAAAAGTGTCACCAAAGAAAAGGCAATGGAAGTGAAAGAGAGAGACTGAGGATCACAATTAATGAAAATACATTCATTGCACTACAATTTCCAGTTGAATAGTTGAATTTAAAAGAAGACAGATGTGCAGAATTATGTGCACCGCTCTATCAGTTGATTAGTCCCTGGTGAAAGAGCAGCTACTGCCCTGTTACTCTGGTTTGACACAGGTGGAGCAGCAAAATAATGGAGCTACACTAACTTTAAGCTGATATAACAGATGATGAGACCCAATCGGTTGTTAACATATGCTGATCTGGAAATTTTTATTTTTAAGCTACTCTTCAGTGCATGTCAGGGCTGGAGAGCTAACATTTCACTAGACATACATGACCTGACAGCTCCCAACGTTGATCCCTTGTGTTAAACATTCTGAATCTAGAGACAGCTTCTGACTTTTGAAAATATTTAAAAGTGAAAGATTTTTCAGGAGCTCTGTTAAGCACAAAACACGCAGTTATGCTGAGGAGAGGTATCAGTGGAGTTATCTGAATTTACGTTAGCTGAAGTTTTGCTCCAGACTATCTCAATTCCTGGTGGCTCAGGGCTGAGCTTTGTGTACAATAACCTATGTAGAGTTTTTCTCTGTATGCCTATGCAATATTTTATGCTGCATATAGAGGTTTTGTAATTTTTTTTGTACGGTAGAAGTTTCGTAGAATTTTGTATATAGAATATTGCATCTGCAATATACTACATTGCATATAGAATTTTGCTCCCTCTTTCTCCCAAGTAGCCACAGAAACCTTTGAGCTGACGCAGCAAAGCACCAGCCCTGACATCTCAGGCTGGAATTTGCAGCAGGTGACTCAAAGCTGACCAAGGTGCTGGGCAGATAGCTGAGGGCAAGGACAGCTATGGGGTAAACTGCCCTGTATTATGAAACCAGCCTTTAGTTACGCAGTCATCACCATGTGCAGAATGATATAACATGATAACAACCTAAACTCGTGAAGCTGAAATCAAAATTATTATTTTTCACTGGCAAAAGTATCAGTGAAATGTCATAGAAGCTGCATGCAAATATTCCTGAGTCTAATTGCCTGGGCAACGGGCTCTTGTCCTTAAATTCTTGTTCATTTGTAAACCTAATCTTTTAATTAAAAGATTACACGCACAGGTAAGACTCAATACGAATGCACTAGCTGAAGCAGCTCAAGAGATGCTTACAGGGCTGTCTACCCATAGGCTGGTGTTCGAGCCCCAAGGGGGATGCACAGCAGAAAGTCAACTGGTGTCCCACCTCCTGCGTGCTCATCCCCCACACTGGTGCAGTACTGGGCCGTACCTACACGCTCACCCATAACGCAGTGGCAAGGCTCTTCTTTTCCTCCACCCTACAAACTGGCGGTGGGCCCTTGCAGGGAGGTGCAGGTTAATTCCTTCTCTTTCCAATGCAGATGTAACTTGTTAAACTCCACCTGAAGCAGGGGGAAGTTGGGATCAGCCTACAGAGAGCAGCCAAGCATGGGGAACGATGATGGCATGTATTTGAGGGAAGACTAAGAACAGCCCTTTATAAAGTTAATTGGGGTTTTATAAGCTTTATTAACAAGGTATTACTTAAGTAGCAGTGCTGGTTTAGCCCAAACACTCTCAAAGAAAGAGTAAGGACACTGCCATGACCTGCTTCCTTCTCTGAACTACATTTTTCTGAAAATTTATGGACAAACATGTTGTACAGGATAGTAATTTTACAGCAACAGGTTCTTAAAAAAGGTAATTACACCCGGTCTTCCCCAAGAAGGAAGGTAAACGGAATACATATTACCTGCTTTTCTCAAATATGGAAAATGAAGCTAGAAATTATTCATCAAAGGCCAACCAGGACAGCCATGTCAGGTTTGAATTCCTTGGCTCTGGTTTCAAAACGTCCAAACATATAGCCTTTCCCCAGGTGACAAAAAGAGAAGACGCAAATCACAGCACACTCTAGTTAGCTATAGCTAACAGACAGGCAAAAAAGAGACAAGGGATGAAAAGCTCCTTCCTTCCACTGGTACAAGGCTCTGAACGCAGCCAGGAGGTTCCTGCACGGGGAATCGGAGCAGACACTTCTTTTTGCTGCTTCCAAGAGCGTTTGAAGGGCAGGAGGCACTTACGAGAAACTCCTGGTAGCATCAAGTGATTAACATGCCCTGGCTGCCTCTGCAGAACAACTGATCACTGTAATTTGCAATTTTCCTCTTTTGGAGGGCATGATTTCATGACTGCCAGTCTTAATCTTTTGGTCTGTTTTGGGATCGAAGTGCTACTTTTTCTATATTTTTAAAGTTTCATTCAGAAGTGGCAGTTGGGATATTATCTTCCACAATAATTGACACACTCCAGATATTTTGAATTGATTCATATCACATTGCACATTTCCAGATTAAAGTTCTGAAAAATTATAAATACCTCTTTATGTAAAAGAGACTTAGAACCTTCCGTAACTGAAGGACACTTAGAAAGTCTTAACGCTCAAAATGGGTTTAATTCCATATACTGTGGATGACCCAAACTCTTATTATTTTTTCCGTTTTTTAAATATATGTACTGATAACTGTCATAAAGCAACTGCAATAGGTACGTTATACCTGTGCAACAGGTAGAGTACCTAACACTAGGAATACTGTTTTATAATACATTCATTATTTGAGAATAAATGTTCCTTACTTAGAAAAGTTTTTTGATTCCCACCTAGTCCCCTGTTTTGGCAGCATCCCTTTCTGCATTCCCAAGCATATAAGCCGTATCTGTGGGATTCTTTGCTATGCCCCCAGCTACAGTTTATTGTTGGACTTGGTGACCTTAAAGAACTTTTCCAACCTAAATGATTCTATGATTCTGTAGCTGCAAACCATTTTCCATAGATTGTAGGTAGCAGCTGTAAGAGAGAGAGATTGGTACAACCTTTTTACCTGTTTCAGTTTACAGGTCCTGATTAACTGTGAATTATAAAGCATTCTACAATAGGCATTACATAAAAATTTTCACTATCTGAAGACAAACTTTGTTTAGAAAAAGAATGGTATTAGAAATAAATATACCCAGGAATCTGAAAAATTAGGTTAGGTTTTCTAACAGATCTATTATTTCTTCTCCATCTGTGATACTCATGAGCATTTCTTGATCTTGCAGTAACAATGTAAAAGCACATCTTTTTTCTTTTGCTACTGCAGACACATGGAGTGGTCAGGTTATTTGTGCATCATCTCCATCCCACAAAAAGGGTTTAAAAAACAATGCCCCTGAACTCAGCTGATCCTAAAAGTCAAGCATGAATTGATGTTGCTTCTCTGGGCAGAGCTAAATGTTTGAAACACCTTTTTTAGGGCTGCAGCCTTTGCCACTGCAGCTCTCCTTTCTGAATGCAGGACATTGCTTAAGACCCCTTGTGTGGTCAAGGAGACAGTGGGACGTTAACAGTTCAAACCCAAGGAACTGGAATATAATGTTGTGTTCAAGGCATTTAAAAAGCGAGATCTGTAGGTGTGTGATGTGCACTAGGGCTCTAAACTGAGCTTTTCAACTTCAGTTGTATTTTCAGATATGTGAGTAATACCTGTGGGAAGAAATAGTAGGAAATTGGGGTTACAAAATTGCACCGATATGTTGTTAAAGAAGTGTGATCTCCTTATTTCAGTCTAGAGAACCACCCCACACACCTGTTACAAACAAAAATATGTTTTCTTTCATATTTTCAATATAGTCCTAAGGGAACAATTCAGTGAGCTTTCAAAAAATAATGTCTTATGCGTATTTTTATTGCTAATACCTTAGAAACAGGATTTTTTTCCTAAAAAGCAAATGAATTCTAAGGAATATGGAAAACTTTTGGGAAGGAAGAAAATGACAAAAAAAAATCTTGGTTTTTTTTGCAAAAGCTAGTGAACTTGAATTCATGTTACAAGTTTCCCTGCTGCTCCCTCCAAAATCAGGTGGATGTTGGAAAACATAAACATTTTGCTCATTTTTACTGTTGAAATAACCAATAAATGTTTAAGACATTAAGAAAACACTTTTAAAGTAACAATGTTTACAACAGCAGGATGTGAAAGTCTCTGACTTCAAGGAGGCTGCATTATTATTGAAAAAAGATTATAATAAAAAACTTGAGCCATTGGTCTAAATTTATACATGGAGTAAGTATGGATACCTCAATATTTGTTTTCACACCTTTATACCAAATCCAAATGTAGTCCATTGTCAAAACAAAAGCTTTTTTTAAAATTAAATCTGTCCTGTAATCTTGTATTTTCACATCAAATCATTTCCAAGGACACCAGCTGGTGTGACGCCAGCAATAGGAGCGAATTCTCTGGACTGCAGAAGGTCAAATCAAACAAACTGGAACTGAACAGCACAGGTACCTGCAATCTGGTTTTTACACTGGCAGTGAAAATTGGGCATGGAGAGTGATGTAGAATCTCTGCAATTAGAGGAGTATATTTGTTGCTGAATAACCATTTGAGTTCAAAATCATACATTTAGCTACTGTTGTCAGAACAGGAAAACAGAGGCAGATGAAGTTGCAAGGTGAGCCCCTCTCTCTCCCTGCTAAGAAATTAAATGCTTATACTGGTCACCAGTACAAGACCAACGTGCATCAACTCTGACTGTGCAGCAAAGACTAAGTTACTGCACCATTTTGCTGGTACCTTGGTACTGCAGAAGTTACTTCATGTTAATTGGCATGTAAATGGAGGACACTGAAACATCAGCTTACAGTGCTCACATTGTGCTGGCAAAAGACGCTTTAAAAGTGAGTAACTCCATGTTGCTAAGGCTTTCCTTGTCCTACAGCAAACCTTGTCTTCCCTCTCTTTCCTAAACAAATGTCACAAAATTATATGCTGTAAGCAAGAATTATCCATTGCAAGGCTTCATGCTGGCTTTTGGTTGACTTCCAAGGAAGGTAGTTGTGCTTTACCTTGCTCAGTTAGGTGAAGATTTACAAAGCTGGTATGGCAGCAGAAACACTGTCAATATGGCTGTTGGTAGGATTTAGTGGTGATAATAATGGATCTAAATAGAAGCAAAACCCATCTTCAGCCTGCTTTGAATTCCTTAATTTCATAATATCAACAACACATTTAGATTTTAACAATAACCCATTTACATTTTTAACAATTTCAGTTGTTGGAGCTGAAACTGCAGGACACTAAGGAACAGCTCAAAATTATCATTATGATTCCCCAGACTGATGTTCTCCCCTTTTATGACACCTAAGCAAACCACTAAATATTTAACAGGATAATGACTAGGAATATAGAATGGGCCAATTTAATTTCTCTTCACTTGGCTAAGATGGCTTTTTTGGTGTCCTGTGTACATGGCGGTAGCAGTTGTGTATCGTTAACAGAACAGCAGCTAACAAGTTCATCAGCCCATTTCGCCAGTAGCTGGTTTTCATACAGCTCTAAAGGCCAAGTTTCTTTCAGATAGTTTTCTCAAATGGAGGACAACAGATGTCAGGTTGGCTTAAGAACCCTTCTCTAAATTCTCTTTGTGATGATTTTTCCCCCCAGCTAGTTAAGTACAATTTGGCTTCAAGGATAACTAGGCAGGTATAAACCATCTTCCTGCAATTTGCTGTGCCACAAGCATCTCACACCCAGGTGTTTGAGATGAGCCAGTACTTAAATTTTGCCTCCCCTAAACTGATTGAGCTTACTAATAAATTACTTCATGCAGTCTAACGATAATATATATGAAGCAGTGACACTACAAGTGAGACCTCATACCTTAATTATCACCCAGAGCCTTGTAGAAAAAGAAGTCTTTTTGGACCAGCTCTGGTGTGGCTCATCATCTAGCCTGTATCATTTGATCTCGTACTCCTCTTTCCCAGTATGAGAGCAAATTAAATGCACTCACCCACAAGTCATACACAGCGCTACGCAGCTGCGTACAGCAACAAGCCATTTGATCCTAAGGTGACAATGGGCTTTAGCAAACCTGGGGGTGTGATGCTCCTCAACTGATTCTGACAGGCTTCTCTTTCACACCTCTTCCCCTTTACCCTGGAGATGGCAAGCAGTTAAAAAGGAATAGAAATCGGCATTACTTGATTTATGAGAGGAACACGAGGAATATTCCATCTACAAATATAGTCCCATAGTCCCACACTGAAAGCTGTAAATACATTATGCCATAATCAGACATGTTTTTAATGATGATAAGAATGTTCTAAGTTACAGATGATGAAACGCCCTCCAGATTTACACAGAGAGGAAAGTGTAATAAAGTCCCATTCCCCTACAGGCCTAGGGAAAATCTGATATACTACGTGAGACAGTGTTTTGGAGGCAAACTGTCCACTGAGCATCCTGAGATGCTTTATAAGGCCTCATCAATCCTATACTTAATACTTCACGAGACAGTCTGCAATAGGTATTAATTTCCACTAAGATTTCAGGCTTTGGTGCGAAGTCACTGTCAGACTGCAAAGGTAACCCTAAAACTGCAATGGTAAATCCTAAAACTGCCCCTAAACCTCACCAGGCAGCCTGAAGAAATACATTTGTGGGAGGGAGAGGAGCTGCTGGGACCCTGGAGGCAGCGAGCAGAGGGCTCTCCTGGGGCAGAGCAGTTGGAAACGGCGTACAGCTACCGTGCTGTTGGGGGCACGAGAGCCCCGTTAACCCGGGAGATGGCCTCTCGTGGTGCACTGCTAGAGATGTCTGTGGGGCCGATGTCTCAGAAAGCTTTTGGCTCAGGGCCCAAAGATCCTGGGCCAGGCTCCCTGGAAAAGCGACTGGCTTTAGAGGATTTAGAAAAAGCTGTAGAACAATCAGGGTAGAAATCTGTGATGAAAGGACCTGACCAGGGCTGCATCTTGCAGGATAAGCCAGGAGTGTCCCAGGAGTGCTCCCACACATGCGCCCATACAGTGAACTCTGAAAGCGTGCCTTCCACGTGAAATGAAGTGCCTTGAACAACTGAATACAAAAAGCCGGTTTCTGCTGAGTTATACTCGAACCCTGGGCCTAACCACAGCGTGAAGAATCCAGAGCAAATTTTCTGCCTTCAGTTCAGCCCACGCTTGGTTTGGTGATTTTTTATTTTTTTTTTTAACTTGCTACAGCTAAGAGCAGAACATGGCCCTCAGCCTGCTGTATAATAAAAATCAGAAAGATGACATGGGAGGCAACAGACTTGGTTCATACCAGGGTATGAAAGTTGTCCTGAACTACTTGCACTTGCAGCTTTTCCTTTACTCTCGTTGTTGCTCTCCCATGTTCACACTGAATCACTTCTAATAAACTTACATTCAGTAAACTAGTAAAACATGTAAAACAAGTGACACCAGCATTAAAGCGTTCAAGTTCAGAAAGCTTTCTCCCAAAGCCTGTGTTTCAGTACTACCCAGCCACCTGCCTGTTTGTTGTTCAGAGGTCCCAGAGGGGAGCTGTAGCGCTACTGGCTTTCCATTTGCCCAGCCTGGGGCAGCTGCTCCCATGCTTTCCCTCACGCTGTGCTCACACTGGGAGCACCACTGGAAAGTACCAGAAGAGCGACCCATGGCACCCTTCATGGCAGGAGCCCAGAACCAGACCAGCTGCCCCAGCACTAAGTCTTCACGTGGGGGAACCTCTGTCACTGCTCACTCCTCATCACACCCCAGCGCTTCAGTAGCTCTGCTGGCATAAGCTTTTACTAATTACATGAGTACTAATTACAGCATAACATGCAAAATAAGTGAAGTTCCTGTAATGCTTCCCCACTACTCCAGTGTTTCCCCAGAGCTCAGAAAGCCTCCTCATGGCAGCTCACTGTAGCACAACTCCCATGCCTGCCTGCTCAGCGTCCTTCTGACCCTGAGTAAAATTTCACATAATGAACGCACTCAAGCATAGCCATGGAGCTGTTAGCTTTACTTCAGCAGGGTATTTAGATTTAAAAACCTGGGCTTTCTTAAAATTAACTGCTAAAATCCCTATCCTAAGGTCAAAACCTAGAGCTTTTATTAGCATTGGCTGAAAAAAGGTGCAGCCAGCTGTTGGGAGACCTTCCCCAGGTAGATCTTGAGATTTTGGCATCTGAACTGTGTAAGGCAGTCTCTACCCCACTGAGTACTGGAGTCCTGGTCCTGGCTATGGGACCCTGGGTCTGCGCCAGTCTCCCTGGCTCGGCCTTACTTAGGTCACAGCTCTCGGGCAGCAGAAATGGAGGATCAGTGCAGGTTTAGCTTTCCTTGGGGGTTCAAGACACAGCTGAGGTATCTATCTAATCTGGGGAGCTGGGAAGGAATAAAGTCATGAACTTAAAATATAATTTCCCTTGCCCTACCATGGTGTACTGTAACTACAGCATAGTCACAAGTACCTTATGTAATAGGTAAGCCTCTCGCAGTACCTGCCGCGGCTTCTTGTTTAAAGATCATCTTCTGTTAATATTCCCTCATTGACGAGGGTAAACTGAAAGGTCTGCATTAAAAGCACAAACAGGACAATGTGAGGACATGTTGTAGGTAACGGGGTATGATGTCCCTGAAAACCCTATCTGTTAAGGGAGCCAAACATGCGGAAGGTGGAAAGATGCAAGAACGGGCAAGTACCCATGCAAATTCTGCTCCTGTTGTATGCCGCAGTGCAGCAAGCACCATCACAGCTGTTGCACCTCCCTAGATGGGGCCATGCTGGTCCCCAGCTGAAGAGAAAGACATCACTGCTGGTTGAACTTCTGACACAGGGGAGGGCTGCAGGAGGGTGGCCACAGGAGGATGCAGTGCGACAGAAGCATGCAGTGAAACAACTTCAACAGCAACACTAACAAAAGAGATGGCTCACGTCTTCCCAAAACACGCATGCATGCAAGATACAAATACACCACAAAACCATCAGGCAGGCTGGGTTTGTTAATACAGTTTTCTCTAGGGTCATCTCTGTAGACACCTGCGGGCATTGCGCATACAGAGCAAGTATAGTAGCTATAGCACTAATCAATCAGTCTCTCCTGATTGTTACTCCATGCTTGATCCTGTGGGATACTTTAATAATAAGAATAATTTTTTAAATTATACAAGTCTCAAGAGGCACCTTCTAGTTCTAGAGGCACGTTGTAAAAGAATTAGACTCCTTAAGTCTATGTCTTCAAGTGCCTCTTTAAAGGCCTCATCGGAAAAAAAATTCTTTGGCTTTATTTAGTTCTTTCTTTTTCAACGGTACTATTATCTTGGGGGCACATTAATGGATCTTGAATGTAGCTTTTCTCTTGCCCTAGCTCTCATAGTGGACATACCTAAAAATCCTGAAACTGCAGCTCAGTATTCTTTGAGTGGGAACCAAGGGAATCTGCATTTCCAGCCTCCATAGTCCTCATTTCATGACACGAGAGATGACAGTAAAGTAGCTGTTAATGACTACACGTTGTTAAGAAGTTCACTCACCTTCCTGAAGGGGTAAATAGCCTTTAGAGACTGATTCACAGTGAAGAAAATGGATTTTTAATTTCCCAGGATCTTTCCTGGCTCTCATAAAAAAGCCTTGGTTTCACATGATTCCTGTCTCTGGGGTAGCAATTTATCACACTCTTTCTGAAGATATTAGAAAGCTGGAAGTCGTGTGTACCTTCCTAACCCAGGAAGGATCTTCATGTACGTGCCTTTGAGACCCCAGCCACGGTCCTTGAGGCCATATTTTATTAAGAGTGTATTTTAGAGAAGGTGTAATTGTGCAAACAACCTGCAAACATTATGTCAGCACCCATTTCCAAATCATGTGTTGGCTTAAAGTTAATAACTGAAAAATAAAAAAAAAAAAATAAAAAATCTGTTTTCTTTAGCTCTTTAAAGAGGTTATTCAGGTTTAAGCATGCCATGCTTTAAGTTAAATATGACGGTCTGTTAACTGTATCTTAGTTTAGCATAAACTGTATTTCCATACACATGCACCCACAGGAGTTCAGTAGATCTGAAAAATTAAGATTATTTCCAAAAAGGCACATGGTATTTGGGCAGTGTGTGGACAACACACATACAAGCTTTGTAAGATAACAGCTTAAGCAAAACATATTAGAGGAACGCCACACAGCTTCTTTGCTGACAATTCACGAGGAGATGTTCTCACCTTACTATAACCATAACCTGCATATTGCATTGAATATATATGTGTAGGCAACTGCCAAGTATGGGAATTTTTATAGTCCCATTCAAGCTGCCAAGCCGCTGACAATAGGAAAAACAAGCTGCAGATGGTGCGCTCAAATAAGACAGTAAAGCAAATAAAAAACCACACACAAACATATATAATATATAATCCACAAAAATAGCATAAATAGACAATAAAATAGGAGTATGCACGAATTCCTATTGCACCTAGATTATACATCAAATTCTAATTATAGTATTACTTCATTTGTATGACAACGGATTTTAATATAAAGCTCTGGTTTCCTGTTTTGGAAAAAGATTTGAGTTTCTACTTTCCCCATGTCCTTCAAATCTAAAACCCCCAGAATATTTGTTTGTCCTTAGAATCATAACTATAATGAAAATAACATTCTGGAAATCTCTACCTGAGAATAAGTATGTAGTACTTTACCGAGTCCTTCCAATTTACAGCTAGAGTGTGTACGTGACTCTTCTTTTCTCTTCCTGCAGATTCAACCTGTTTCATTACATCCTTCACAGATATAACGTGTTTTAAAACATGAACCTCTGGCCTTAGTAGAATTGGAGTTGTAAATAAGGACAGAAATCTCCTCCAAAATAAAAACTTAATTCAAACTGTGACTGGCAATACACAAACAGGAAGACAAACAATTTCATGTATCTAGTACCTTAACTTTTTGTATCCACAGTATCCTGAGAGAGACAAAAAATATTTTGTAGAAAATTAAACAAACAGGTTTTCCAACGCTTTTGCAAGACAAATACAATTTTGAGAGCTGTGCTTGCTATATGACCCCTTAGCAGATCAGTACTGCTACCGGCCATGGCTTGGGGGCAGCGTGTGGAGAGCTGCAGTGAGGGATTCAGCCTCGGCTATCTCAATGGGCACTCACATTCACCATGATGGAGCAGAAACTTCTCCCACCCTGTGCTGGGAGATGCGTTGTCCTTACTTAAAGCCAAGCTCACACATATAGCTTTGACCTATGTTCTGCAGCCAAACTACAAGCCCATGCAGTGCAAGAAGCAGCCAGACAATGAAAAGATATACTTATGGAACATACAGAACAAGCCCCACATGTACCTTACGTGTTTCAGCAAACGGAGGGGAAAGCAGAGCCAGGCTCTGCTCACAAATGAGCCAACACCAGTGGGTTACATTTAATTTCCAGGATTACCTGCAAGGAGCCCAAGGCTTGGTCAGATTTCAAGGCACCAGAAGCCTAGTGCTGCAACCATCAGAAAGTGTTCGATGTCTTATCCTGTAGAGGAACGAAGGCAGTGGGTTAATTACCATTGCTAATATGCAGCTGTGGCCTTGCCTCAGAGGCAGTGGGTTGATTGACATGGATGATGTGCAGCTGTAGCTCGTTCCTGCTAAGTAGTTAAATAGCCCTGAGGATGGTAGGAGAGGTGGTTGGATGGAGGAGCAGTGTGGTTTGGCCTCTGGGGGAAGGAGAAACAATACAAACAGTAGAATCTGACCGATGGTAAAAGCCTTGTTGCAGCTACTAGTTTGTTTGTGCTGCAGCAATTGGTGCCACGTGTGAGGTGACCTGAGCTGGACTCTGACTGCAACAACTGGTGCCCAATGTAGCTGAGACAAGCAGGAGAACCTGCAGTCCATAATAGATCACCGTGAGAGGTGAGCTGTTGACAACTAATTGATACAGGTGTATTGTAATATTTGTTGTCCATCTTAACTCAGATTGCAACTTTATTCTATTATTTTTTAAACCAATTATATTGGCCAGCTCTTGGGATACCTGACAATTATGTGACTTGTGGGAACTGTTGGTGTTTTGTTGTGGGGTGTTTCTTTAATCACCTCTGACCTCTTGAATTATATATCAGTTATCTCTACAGCAATACATTGCGTGGGGCAGCCCAAGGCAAAGCAACATGTAGGAGCCAGGAGCTGCTTCAGAGACACCCTTTCGTAGGTCTTTGGCTTACAGGAGACAAGTGACCATTCCCTCTGCTTACAGGATTGCTGCAACTGTGGGGCACAAAGATTCCTGTCCTTGTTCTAAAGGTTTTTGAAATATTTGTAGGTTTATTAAATGCTTCTTTTTCCATTCCTGAAAATCCTTAAAGCCTGATCCATGGTATTAATACAACAGACAAGAGCTGGAGTGGGCTGACCATAGGCTCAACGTGAGAGGGATAAAGGGCATCTCTGCAGAGTGGTGCATAACTTCCTTGGTTGTCTCTCATATCCTTCAATGTGAAATTTCCAGGGTTTAATACAACCAAGGTGCACAAACAAAACGAATCAAAGCACTTTTCAACCTAGAACAAGAAAAGTCAGTGTCTGTGCTTAGCTCACCGGCTCTAAAAATGTTTCCTCAAAGTGGTGACCTTTACATGTATTTTTTCATTATTTCTATCTTTGTATTATTATGGGGACTGTTACTGATATCAAATTCTTCTCCAGGTCTCTTCGGTTTTCTTTGTGTTCTCCCAGAAAACCACACAAGTTGTTTTTTTGAGAAATATTCACTTCATAAATTAGAAGAAATTGCCTGTTTCCAGTTACTGATATTTTGTGAGTATTTTCACATAGCACAGATGTTCTGGGACAAAATTCACTATTTTTCCTGTAGTTCATATATAAACATCACAGTTTACAACTACTATGCTTCTGTAGGTTCAATTACAGTAACTTCAGCAAACAACTAGTGTAGTCAAATGCTGATCCACCCCAAATGTTGCTGACCTCAGCAAGTCAGATTCTTCCCCAGTTAGGGTGACAATTTGCGCTGGCGGGATAGCCCGGTGATTGCCTGAAGCAGACTGCTACAGCACTGCTTTGAAATAAAGACATAATGTACAGAGTCTGAAACTAAGGCAGTGAAGACAGAGGCTACAATGCACTTACGTGAAGTTTTGTATCTGACAATATAAAATAGTAAACAGGATATAACTGAAAAATACTTTTTACCTGCCAATAGCAAATAACTCAGAAATCCATCACATGGCATTAGAGAAGTCTCCAACTGCACGTGGAACACCTGAGATGCTAAACCAGTGCAGCAAGGTACTTTGAGTGTGGTGGTTAGGAAGGTACTACGGCTCACTACGGAGGTAGGCTAAGCTAATGCTAGAGGGAGTGGAACCAAATAAAATGTTGTTTTGAAGTAGGATGGTTCCTAATTTCCTTTCCCATGTTAATTGGATGAGCAGTTATTTATCCACAGTGCAGAGGAGGAAAGAGGAGCCTCAAAGGTACTTAAGAGATGTAGACTGGTACAACAGGAATCCAGAAGTCACGATTCACACCTGGTTTGTGGTTGCTGGGCTGTGCGAGCCCCCAGATGGACTCCCCTGGACACCTGAGGACTGAGAGCAAGAGGCCAGGCCGGCCATCCAGCACCCTCTTAGTCCACTCTGCAGCCTCTCAGCTGCAGGGCTGGGAGGGTTAAAACAGTAATGTGATGGGAACTGCTGGCTTCAGAAATCAGTTTCCTGCTTGTTCCTTCGCTGATTCCAGCTGCAGATCCCTAGGAACCACTAGCACTGATCAGCTGTGTCTTGGAGAATGACAGCCACCAGATGATTAACCCCTTTGCCCTCTGCTGCTCAGTCCGTGTCTCATGCTACAACACTTATGTTTGTATCCTGACCTTGCAGATGTCAGCAGTGCTCAACGTACACATCACATCTCACAGCTTCCAAGGGATAACCGTCCAACCTGGCTGAACTGCTGAGACAAGTCAATGGAAACATTCTTAATGGAAACAAAGAATTAAAATGACTTTTAAAAAAAAAAACACCAAACCTGTTGTTCAAGGTTACCTTATACTTCTGCCATGCTGCTAGCTCAGAGAAACACAGAACCTGAGAGGGTCTGCTCTTGCCTTGTGACATGTATGCACAGCTATCAGCCATCACCAGCAAGAAACTCATGTGTGGTAATTCCTCTTTCTCCTTTACTGCTCTTGAAGTCTTTAAAATACTCAGTAATAATTTAATTTATAAATAATTTGTTGATAATTTAAAGCTAACTAGACAATCTGTATTTAAACATCTATTAATGTTGCCTTGTTTTGGGAAGGTGGGAATGTTGAAAACAGTGCAACTATTTTATTTTCCAGGGAGTTATACAAATCGCGTTTGTTAGCTAAAACCAAAAATAATAACGATCTTTTTTTTTGTAGGGTTTTTTTTTTTTAGGTTAAAGCACTTTGTTTGCAAAACTTGGTTTTGGTAATTTAGCACAAATTGGCATAATGATATAATGAACTGAGACAATGCAGTAGTGAAAGTTTGAAGTCAGTGCTAACATCTTGAACAATACAACACAAAGCATCATCTGCTGAGAAAACTGGTAGCAGAATCCATGGTGAGTAGCTGGCATCACTCCACAACATGTGCAGGAGGACCTAGGAAAGTGCCTCAGTGTCATTATTCTCAAGTCTGTAGTAATTCTTGTTCAGTTTGTCAGACAATTGATCAGTTTTCCAAAACCTGGTACAAGTGCCAAACAAACAAGGTCCATAGTTGAAATGTTGACAATTAGAAAGGAAGCAATTATTTTAATTTTTTTTTTCTGGAATATTTGTTTTGTTGGAAAGGGCTGACTTGTGGCAAGTGAAACACTTCCACTTTGAAAGTGAAAAGTTACAAAGAAACAAAATAAAAACACTCGGGGAGGACAAGGAAGCTAAGATATAATACTGGTTGACACAGCAGTCACGCAATATAAGACTGGCATCAAATTGTTTCTTAAATTTATATATGTGCAATGTTAATTTAGTAAATATTCATTTTGTTTACAATTTTTGTCTCTAGTTGAAGTGCTTGTTCTCTGCTATTTTATACTTGCTAAAAGAAAAAATATGTTGTTAGCTTTTACTTCAGTCTTGCATTGAGGATATTTGGGTGTGTGTGCACGGGTGCTGTGAAGACCCTACAGGTTTTCACTAGTAAATAGTAAGACCCCAGCTCACCCCAGCCTCTTGTCTTTACTTTCCTGCAGAAGTGTTAGTCTCTGAAGCCGGGTGAAGTCTCAGCTACACCAAACAGCCAGATTCCCAGCTAAAGCCACCAGGGACTGTACAGACAACATCTCTAAAAATCCTGTCTGTCAAGCCTGTATTTGTTTTTGTGAAAGCAGTCATGATGACATGAAAACAAAACATTCCCCAGATTAATGAAAAGCTGAGCATTTAAAAATAATTTCTCTATTCCATTAATGAAGACATTTCCGAACTAATTTGCCTAAATGCATGTTGACAGGCTTCACAGGGAAAAGGATTTTATTATTTTACTTCTCAATAAACCAAAATTGGTTTTAGTCTAAAAACCCCACAAACTCTGGCTTACAGCTATCTTGGTAACATTCTAGAAGCTTATAGAATGCTGCACAGTGGAATGTAGTGATTTATGTGGTCAATAAGAATCAGACTCACAAAAGTATTAATCAGCAGAATCAGTAAATATATAGAAAATGCATAAAGCAGATAAATGAATTTTAAAGATGTGAACAGTTGGGAACATTTCCCCAAGTGGTATTTCTGAGCACCATGCCATCCTCATTTTGCTATTGTTGTGCTAGGATGAATGAAGTCAAAATAACTTTCATTTCAGCAATAACAACTATTAAGGAAAAAAAAAATGAAGAATGTAAATCCTCTAAAGTTGTCTATGGGATTTCAGCATTAAATCTAATGATGACATGAAAATAAAACATTCCCCAGATTAATGAAATGCTGAGCACTTAAAAACAATTTCTCCATTCCATTAATGAGCAAAGAAGTTTTCAAACTAATTTGCCTAAATGCATGTTGACAAGCTTCACAGGGGAAGGCATTTTATTATTTTACTCCTCAATAAAACACGATTGCTTTCAACCTAAAAACTCCACAAATTCTGGCTTACAGCTATCTCTGTAACATTCTAGAGTCTTATAAAATGCTCTGCAGTGGAATATAGAAAGTTAGCGGGGTAGAACCCACTGCTTTCAAAAAATAATAGCTAAATGCAGAAATAGCTTGTGGCCCCCGTTGCAGTTCACACTGCAGCAGACCTCACACGCTCCTCCAGGTCAAGCCCTGCCTGCAAGGTTACTGGTGCGCTGTCTGCCCCCACCCGTGTGCAGAGGCTGGAAGGCTCTCGGGAGAGCACAGGAGTGCGACCGCTCTCGATCGATGTCTGGCTGGGTGTTGCTCCTGGCCATTCTCTCGTCTTCTTGATTTAGAGCTCAAGGAGACCAGTTACATCTCTGACTTCTAGGGTTAGCTGGTGAGACACCTTGCAAAGTGTCAAGGAGCTTCAATTTGCCAGACATTTCCATCCCCTGGCCATATGGCACAAAAGACAAAGTGACCCATTCACTATCGCATTTTATCTATACCACGGGGATATCCTCCCTGTGGTACATTCACTTCTTCCTCCAGCACTTACTTTGTAAGGTGATGGCCAAATCCTCTTGGTTTCATTGTGTAACATTTACACTAATTTGTTATTATCGTCTTGATAACACCAGCCTGCGCTGTGCTGCTTGGTATTAGGCTGTTCTCTTAAGCATCCACCTCACTATACGTTCACACAGACACAGGTTTATGGTGAGACCTTCACCAGCTAAAAAGCATTTCAGCCAGCGGCGATGAAGACATTTGGACTAAAAGCCTGAAGATGTCAGCAAGCTGGAAGGCCTGTGGTATAAAAATAATCTCTCAGCTATTCTAGGTATGTAAAATTTTGTGAAGACCATCTGCAATTTGATAATCAGGCTCAAAATGATATCAAATCTTTAAAAAAATGTGTTCAGGAGGCAATAAGTGATACCTGTAAGGCTGACGAGAGTGGAGTTGTGTGACTTTTTTTGGGGGGTGGCGTGGTGGAAAAAGAGTAGGCAAAGGAGAATAAGAGAATAGTAGTGGAACATGCTTTTAAATTATTGTAGGAATGTAGTAAAAGGGATTTTTTTTTTTTGTTTTAATAGTTGTATTATTTCTACATGGCTGCACTGCAAAACTGCATACAAGCTTTTGCTAGCTAGTTGCATGTATTTTTGTGTTTATAAAAATGTTTAAATTCTTAGGAGAATAATCACATAGAGAGACTGTTAGAGTAAAATCACCTACATAGCTGACAAAACATCCCAACGTAGACTGTACAGTTGGACAGGTAAAAGAAATATTTTACAAGGCAATCGAAGAGCATCAGGCTGGCCACAGGAGAGGGACCTGTTTCCCATAGGAAAACATGGCTGTTGAAATTGTTGCTGGCAACAGAACAAATCCTCTAGCAAAAACATTTCAAACAGGTAAACGGGGAGACAAGACTTCTCCTGTTTCCGTAGCTGCTTCATTGCATTTAAGTTAGCAAACTCATTACTAGTCTCTGGCCTCAGCCATGTGCCAATGATGAGGAAGATCTGCCCTAGCTCAGGAGTCCTGCTTTCCCCTTTGGCTTGCCCACAGAGCTGTCACTTCCAAGAAGGGTGCCTGCTCCCAGGTCTGCCGGCGGCACCTCGTTACCGCTCCGTGCTGGGCGCCGAAGGCTTCTCAGGCCAGCATGGGATGACACGGTGCTGCTGTTGTCTATTAAAGCAATGGAGGAAGATGTTAACAAAAGTGCTTAAAACATTAATTAGTTTTTAGAAGCACGTATATCTTCTTAATTAGCTTTGTCACTGGATCAAATTAGCAAGGTTTTAATGAAAGTTTGTAAGTGATATATTAATTAATTTAGGAAATGATTCATTTTCTCTGCCTTTTTGAATTCCCTTCTAATAAAATAAATCCTGACATGAGTTTTTCAATTAGGCATGATGTCCTTGTCTCACACGGTGCAATACTGTAGCTTGAACACCAGGATAGGATGAGTATATTTGAGCACAAAATTTGTGTGATTAATTCCAAATAGTTGTGTGACTTCTGAAGTCAAGCATTTCTTTTCCAAAATTTTGCATTTGTTTGGTTTTGGCTAAAGGTTTGTTAGCAACTTTAGCATACTTACAATTCTTCCATACCAACCTAAAATATGCTCAATAATTGCTTAATTAATATTATTTCTTAGACATTTTCACTCTCTGGCCATACACACAACATCAGCACTACCTGAATACAGAAAAAAAACCCTAATAAAAAGCAATCATCATAATAAAGAGCCATTATTTCAGCAATAACTGACTGGACCAGCTTCCTGTCCAAATCAATCAAGTCACTCACACTAGTACCAGGCTAGAGCTTAGTAAAACATATTTATTATAATTATGCATTCTGTCAGTATTTATGCAGCAACACACAAGCAGGTCAGGCTAGCACTTCACTAGTAATTAAAAAACAATTTTCTGATTTGTGTTTGTCTCCAGTCTCAAAAATTGCATGAGACCATCTGCTCTGAGGGGAAGGAAATCACTTGACAGCTGCAGGTGTCTATACAGTTTTGCTTTAAGAAATACAGATTTATTTTCCCCAACAAATTAAGTTAAGAAGAAAATAAAGGTACAGCGTTAGTTACAGTATTATCATGCAAATACCAGCAATAAATTCTGAGGCTGCTCTGATTACCCAGAACAATTATGTTTGTAGAGGATGCTTTTCCTTTCACATTCTCTGGGCTCTTTAATCAGTCTTTAATCAAAATATGAAATCTTAGCCATAGGTCTTGGCTCTAGAAATCTACAGTGCTTCCCAGATAGCTCTTGAGGTAACATCAATCATCTTCCCATCCTTGAAAGACTCTTCATAGTTAACAAACCTCTGATGATTGATTACTGAGATGTTCAATCTACTTCCAGTTTTCAGCAAGTGCTTCAATTCTGAGTAGCGAGATGTAGCCATGTGCTGACACTTCTAAGTATCTGTGGTTTTGCTTTTGGACAGATGAGCAAAAACCTGCAACCTGACTGCACAAAGCTGTGCAGGGGCTGCTTTATATGCAAGCCCTAACAGGGAGATGGGGGGATCCTTTCAGCCTGAGAAATCTCCTAGTAGGAGAGCATCCAAGCCACACTGCCCAGGGCAGCCTGCGGTACGGGGTACTGGGGGGCTCACCTAGGTTTTGGTTCCCTGCAATAACAACGCAGCAGGTATTTGTGCAGGGGAGGAGGGAGAGACAGAGGGGAGGGGAATAGCTGACCGCCGCGGGTGCATGAGCCATGGGCCATAAATATTCCTCATACCTGCGGGAGCTTTGGGTCTATTGCAGAATGAAAGCCACAACTAAAGAAGCCCACCCAGGAACAGAGCAGGTGAGTGAAGACTGTGCTGAGTCTGTGGTGCCTGAAAATAGTGGGTAATTCGTTATCAGGCCTGAAAGGTGAGTAGCAAACTCACCACACTTCTCCTCTAAGCCTGTTGTGCTCAGAGCCTAAACTCCAGAACAAGAATACAGCACTTTATGGCCACTTCCCCAGCAGAGACAAGGCTCTTCAACAAGGACTGCAGTTTCCCTTGAAATATGCACCTATTCTGCTGCTTGCTGCATTCACATGCTACCTGCTTCGGTTTCATGGCTGTTAGATTTTTCGTGAGCATCCTTACAACTCTGTGCCGTGCCTTGTAACAGCCTAAATGTACGTCCTGGAAAGCAAGCATCTGATATTACAGTGAATATTTGAGCTTTCTGGGATAATTCTTGTTCCTGTCCTAAAGAAAGGAGAAAAAGCACAAATTCTTGGACGAAAAGCAATCTCTAAAACTTCTTAGGGCAGTTTCATGCCATAGAAGTGGAAGAACTTTGGGCTTTGCCAACTGCAAAAAGCTTACTTGAAAACATTTTTTGTAACATGGTTTCCAGTTTGTGGAGAAAATTGAGGCCTCATGAGTAGAAACATAGCATTGCTCACTCACGTAGCAGGGTTAGAAGCCATGTGGTATACATTTAGTTACAGGTGGAGTTTTTAAGAGCCTGTTCTCCAGTCACTTCGAGCAATGTAAATCAGGAACAGCTTCACTGCACTTGAAAAGCTGCAAACTGCAGCATAAATCCAGGAAAACACTAGCAATATAATGGTGGCATGTCAAGCAGATAAATACAGTAATAATGCTACAAAGCAATGATTTTATGAGCTATTAGAACTGGCTACATTTGCACCTAGTTATTAACAAATTCTCCTGTTTTAAGAAAAATTTTTCTTTTTTAATATGTGCCTATGTTACATTTTGCTAGCAAGAGTCTAATATCTTCACAGGGAACCGTGAACAAGATCACCTCTTCTTTTCTGAAAAGGGCACTGCAAATCTCCTACTGAAAAACAAAACAGGGTTTTATGCTTGTTAATAAACCTCTTTCTCTGCTCCAAACCATTCGGATGAAATTACATTTTTACTGAAATAGAAGTGAATTACTCTTTTTAATTGGGATCTTCAGGTCTTTCTGTAAATACATAAAACAAGTTAACTATGAAAGCTGAGCTTGAAATGCAGAAGCAATACCATGCCTCTTAGCACACCTTCGGTTAGCTTTTGCTCAGAGATGTGAGAAGCATTTGCATAGTCCTGCAGACCCCTGGATTTCTGCAGACTCATCTCAGCCCATCTGGGGCTCTGTTTTAACTTGTGCCAGCTGTAGCTGCAGTTATCTAACGACCAGGTAACTACAACCTGCTTCTTTTTTAGCTTTTCCTCAGCTTTGTACCAGTGTGGTGCAACACGTACATAATTCTGTAACTAACAGATAGTGACAAGAGGTTATTCCGTGCAGAGTGAACTGTCTGTGATTGCAGCATAAAAATGCAGCCTGGAGGAGCGCAGGTGTGGGACACCAAGCATCCACCTTGTAAAACACGCCATATAGAGCTCATTCAGATGCTAATTAGCCTTGTGAACTGATTAAGAAAGTGAGGTGTACAGCACCTACAGAAATGATGCCAAGCAGATCCTGAAGTGAGAAGGAAGAAATCACCACTGATGTACTCCTCTCCTGCACAGGACTCGGGTGCTGCTGGCTGCCTGCTGCTGGAACCAGCCACACTGGGACAAAGGGGACTGGGAAGATGAGGCAGGGAAAGGGGGAGATGACAGCAAAAAGTTTGTGTGCATAACATACACACTCTTCTGCCTGCATTTGCTAAGCCTATCCATTTTAATGTAATTAAATAAGTTTTATAACGGTGTCACAATAAAATTCTGTATGTTAATAATTGCATCGGTTTTCCATGTGATCCACTCTTTTCCAACCAAGCAGGAGTATCTGGAAATTATACTGTCATATGGCAAAGGAGATCTGCAGAGGAAGGACCAATGTACTCACAAGGTGCTTGACTGAACTTCTTGTCATATCCAGAAGCCCTAAAAAATTTAATTTTTTAGGGCTTCTGTCCTGCAAAATCCAGACTATTTTTGTTCTAAATTAAATTGGACCCAGGGAAAGGAAGGAAATCTCCCTGCAAAGATTAGACAAATATGGAGTAATATTAGAAATGACCTGCTAAATGCTTTATGAAGTCTAATTTCATGATACATCTGCTGCAAGTAAACAAAACTGAATTACACTGCAAAGCGATGACAACTCAATCTGGTAATTTTCCTGGTGTCATTCCTCAAAAACGACTTTATCCTGGTGGCAGTAGGAAATCAGCAAGGGCTGATGCCATGGCAGTCCCTCCCCCATATATTTATATATAGGGTAAAAAGGGAGACCCTGGGGGGAACAGTGGCACTGGAGAGAGCAACGAGTGAGCCTATGACTTTTTTGGAGGTCTCGCCATCAGAAGCTCCGAAATACTGGGTGAGGCAAGCTCCCATCCCTTCCAGTTAATCAGTTTTCTCCTAAAAGTGAGATAAAATCCAGGGGAGAGTGGGAAAGAACATCAGGGAAGCTTCTTGCTTTGGCATGAAGAAGAGAGAAGGATTTTCAAAGAGCATGCGGAGAGAGGGTGCTCTGAGGCACTGTTCGCAGGCCGTGGAAAAGGGATGCAGAGCCAGCCCTGGAGGAGGCCATTATGTCTGCAAGAGTTCTGAGCTGAAGTAATTTATTGTTTTGATTTTCATGGCCAGTTTGGTAGTAAGTGGACCAGGCAAATGCGAACCGTCTGCTGTGAAAGAATAGCTCAGGGCATACCTTTGCTGCAAGATTCAGTTTCTTTCTCCCCCCCCTGTTTCTCCTGTAATACAGAAATGAAATGACACCTGTTCTATTCAATTAGGTGCATAATTGCAGCTATTTGGAGGTTTGCACGTCCTTGATAAGCCACTGTGAGTTTATCCTGAAAGAGCTTCCTAACTGCCAGCAAGACACCAGCGTGCTCAAGGCCGTGTTTGATCATGCAGCAGGGAGTCTGTGATGTGCACTGATGCCACGAAAACACCAAGGCTTTCTCCTCACCTTGTTTGAACCCATTGACTTCGGCTAAGTCATAGGAACAAATTCTGTAGGACAAATGATAGGGAATGTTTTCCACGGTCGAGATCAGGAAGCAATACCATATCATTCCAATCATCAGTTCAACAAGTTTCATACGAACCAGAGGTCTCTCCAGATGGATGCAACTGTGAGTTTGCTCTGCCCACGCTTTGAGCCAGCTGTGTGCAAACCGCCGTCCAGAAGCCACGTAACTGCATTAGCAATTAAACCCCCCCTGTGCCTGCAAGGGACATACGCACTGAGGGCCAGGGCTGTGCTATCGCCGGCAGCTGCCATCCTTCAGACGAACATGTCAGAGCAACGCGGAGGGTGTGTTGGTCTGAAAGTACAAGTTCCTGCATTGCTTCCTCCAGACAGGCTCATTATTCGCTAAGGCTAAATGTGCCACAAATCATAATTTTTCTATAAATGTGATTATCATTTTGCTCCACAAAGTGCTCCAAAGTCCACTCAAGTGTTGAGGTTCTTTCCAGGTAAAACATATTTGGTGGCTGCATATTTACCAGGGAATGACTATTGAATGATTAAAACCAGGTCAGTTTTAATGCTTAGGTAGATTTCTGCCTAAGCACAGTCAAAGATTTTAAGTGTTTCTATACTTAAAATTATTCTATCTTTTCAAATAATAAATCATCTTGTTTACATTGCTAAAAATGAATCGACATGACAGAATAGAACAATCATATGGGGTATTGGTTTCTTAGTAAAATATTTATTAAAGTTGTTAAATATGCTATTGCATGAAGCCTTACACTTTAATTTATATAAATAATGCAGTGGAATGAATATAAAACCTTAGCATAAATAGAATAGAATAAATTTAATATTACAATATTAACAATTTAATTAATATTAATATTAACAATAGAATAAATTTAATTAAAAACAGATATCTTGTTGAGAATCTGTCTACATTTTTGTACTCATTGGTTATATCTAGTAAAACAATAAACATACTAATTTTTTGAAAGCAAAGCCTTTTTCATTTAGAAATGCATTACAGAGCATGTATTTGAAATTTTCAAATAATTACTTGAAGCGTTTTTATTGTTTTACAAAATGAACAAAAGCTGCAATGGACAAACGGCTGCAGCAAGAAACCAGGAGTAATTAATTCCTGCCTCAATTAACACTTAGCTTTAAAAAGAAAAAAAAATAAAATCTGTCTCTGCTATGAGTATTTCCACTGGCAAAGAAGTGAGCTCAAGGACGTAGTTTCAATGGTTGATAGCACTCATTTTTTAGGAACACATCTTATTTTTATTTGAACCTGTCCAGTTTCAGTTCCTGCTCACGGGAACGTTTCAGGCGGGCAGGTGCCACCTGCCTGTCCCTGGTTTGCCCAGGTGCAGATTAGCTGAGAGGTGGATGCTGTGGGACCAAACGTGGCTCTGCAGGAAGCCAGCCGGAGCGGCTCAGACCGCTGCTTCAAGGGCTCACCTCATTTCTCCACATCTCTGGGGAACCCTGCTCACCTGCGATTTCAGACAGCAGCAGGCAGACTAGGTTTGCCTATTCTTCAACCATTCTTTCAGCTCTTCTCCCAATCTTCCCAAGTTTTCGTATTCTTTAACTCAGGTCTTACTTGATATTCCTCTTTTTTATGCATTTGCAGATTAATATTAGCTCTTGTGGCTACTTGCCCAGTAGGTTGCAGGGGGATTTCTGCATGGCCAGTTGGCTCTCCATCATAAAGCTGCAGCACTTCCAGGTTTCCTGTTTCCTGGGATGCTGTGCAATGACCCACCAGCTCTCCGTGTCTGTTTGTGTAACTATAACAAAAATACAAAAACTTATATCAAATCACCAAACAATTCAGTTACTCTTTGCTTTTTTCCAACATCTTTAGACGTGGTTGAAATCCTAACATTTGTTCAGCCAACACTAGTTGTACAAAGACCTCTAAAGTGAGGATACAAGACCATGTTCTTATCAAAATTCCTCCTAATTGCTCCAAGAATGAAAAATGTTCCAGCATCATCGCAGCAAATAGGATCTCCATTTCGCTGAACTCCTCAAAAGGAGAAATATGCAATAAGCCATTCTTTCTTTTCCAGATTAAAATCAAGTATTCAACTCATTGCACCTAAAGTGGTCCAGTACCGTTGTCAGACAATTCAGATAACTAGAACTCCTTCTGGTCTTTCCATTTTTGTTCTCTTTGCCTTTCGCCTTCCCAAAAATGTTCTCTAAGTTTTTCTGATTGTTTCTTAATTCTTACATGATGATCTTCCACAATATTTACAGAGACACCCCCCCACCTCACCCCCTGCCCCTCTTTGTTTTTATCACTGAATTGTGGGCTTGGCATCTTGTAAAATGCACTTGAATGGCTCCTAATTGTTATTTTCATTTTTCTGTTGCAATACTCTCTCCACCTGAATTCACTTACATTTGGTTTTGGAGCTTTTGGGGACTGTTCTTTGCAAACCGTCAAGTACAACTGTTCTTCGCACAGTTCATATGAATATAGTACACAGATATAGTAGACACCAGCTAATTATGCATCTTGAATTTTCTCTAAAACTTTGGTCTAAGAATGTTCAGAAAAGCAGACTGAAGCCTTAGAGTCCACCGGTGAATCCTTTTCTTGCTGGGGCTGAAGTTAAACAGCAACATTTTTTAGCTGGGAAATACTCTAAAAATAGCAAAAGCAATGCTGATGCCTGGTGGTAAAGAATGAAATAGTCGCAGATGATGGGGAAGCCAAGGATGCATTGTAAATAAGAAAGTGGAGGGAACGTAAGAGCACTAAAGGCAGAAAGATGTAACAAAATGTGAATATGTTTCTGTAGTGACTGGCCAAGAAGCACAACAACTCAGAGAAACAAAATTGAACTAAGCTGAATCCTTGATTTCAACTTATTTAAAGCCAACAGATTTACTTCAAAAATAAATTCCATTTTGTGAGATTTCCTCCTTAATTCTTTATGTTATAGTATTTGAAAAATTAACAACCTCATAAAAATTCATATTTGGATTGGAGAAAGGACGGATACAGTGATATGTCTTGGGATATATATGAAACAAGTCCTTAATTTATGACAGTCTTTTCTCACATGTATTATGAAGTGAAGATCGAGTTTTGGACAAGAGAAAATTAAACCTTGGGAGGCAGCAGCACTCAGATATAGATATACTATACGAAGGATAAACTTTGTAGCCTTTTTGTTTGGTAGGATAGGAAGAACTGGTGAATTAATCAGGACAAAGGCTCTTACTTTCAAAATCTTTCCTTTTTGTGTGTGTGTTGATAAAAGTGGAAGATCTCAATTGGCAGAAAAATGTTGGTGAAAGCAGGCAAAGATCCAAAGAATGTCTGATTGCAAAGCAATGGAATTTGAGAAAAGGCCAAAGAGTGTCATCATGAAATAAAAATGTCTCTCCTCACGAGAAAAACTAGTGACGAGCAGATGACTTGAAAAATCATTGACAAAATGACATGCAGATATATGTATGTCTTTCAGCAAGAGAAACTATTTGGGAATCCAAAAGACTGAAGGAATTAATCATGGAATGATGAATTTATATTGGAAAAAGTAGAAAATTTTGCACCATTGATTTTAAAATGTTCCAGTTTAACTTAAGCTGAGAAGGTTACTCCCAGCTTCTCTAGAACAACAACAAAAAAGGACCCATGAGCCTACAAATTTCTAGTCTCATTACTGTCAAGAGATAACAAAACGTTCAAGGTTTTAGTATTCCTTCATGAGACCTTCACATACAGGGAAAAATTCAACAGCCTGCCTTTTAGTGGGATTTGTAAGGCTACCTAAGCCTGGCTTTTCACATTGAGGCTTTGTAGAATCATTACATCACTGCCTGTTTGAAGCACCAGGGCACAGATAAGCATGCGTGGAAATCTGGAAGGGATGAATGTATAGAAAATCCCCTCAGACAAGTTCCTTCTCACTTCCTTCAGCAAGAATGACTGTATTTCTAACCAGAGGCTGCCTGAGGTTCATTATAAGACATTAAACGAGGCTGCCCAGAGGCAGGTCACCCTGCCCCCTCCAGCGTTGCTGCAGGGGAAGCCTGAGGGGCAGCTGCCCTGGGAAGGGTGCCCACCTCTTGGGCAGGTGACATGGCACCGGCTGAATCAGCAGAGGTCTGAGCCTCACACAGGTCAGTAAGAGTGCCTCTGCTAAAGTCCTTCAAAATCCACGTGTCCAACACCAGGAAGCTTGGGGAGCTAGGAAGTCCAAGCAGAAGACGAGATTGGACATGTGTCTTAACGGGTGTTTGAGTCCACCCCCACTTAAAACCAGTGGCAGGTTGTCTTTGCAGCTGCTGAGTTACCGCTGAATGGTCCCAATAACAGACTGGGCAGCATCCCTTCATTTCGATCAAGCTATGAAGCCACAAGCCTTTCTTTCTTTGATTCCTGTCCTTGTAAGCTTATTGTAGCACATGCCACGTGAGTTGGCATCATTCATCTGTCAAGCCAAGCCAGGTACAAAATCCAACATGAAAAGGTTCATGACAAGATCATATATTACACCAGATTTCTTCCAGCAACAACAGCGGTTTCTGCTGTTGACATAAACATCTGTGTTTAAATACAAAGTCATTAGGATTTAACAAGTCCAAATTATTGTACTGAAATGGCTAAAGGCTAAACCGTGCGAGAAATGTATACAAACATGTACGAGCCAATATTTTTTTTGAAAGGAACTGTCTCCTACTAAAGTATGAGTACATAACTACAGTTATTAGATGTGAGATGTATTCGTGAATATAGATTGTGATGTGATTGTATAATATGTAAATGTCTTTAAAATACATTATTCACTAGAGTTCCCATTTTTGTTTACATCTGCTTTCAGCAGATTTGTGACAGTGGAGAAAAAAACATAGAAGACTGAATTATTTGCTTATAAAATACCATACCAATTCTAAAAAAAAAGCTGTCATTTCAGCAATTGTTTCGGTTTCTGCTCCAATTATACGACAATTTTCTTAACAGTGATCCTTTGGAGAGGGTGCCACGGGGTGGGTCCCTTCCCCCCCCCCCCCCCCTCGCCTGGGGCTGGGCCCATTCGCTATCATCCAGCACCATCTGGTGGACACCTTTCCTTTCCCTCCCTATGACTCTGCGTTGCCTTTTTTGGGGTTTTTTGTTTTTGGTTTTTTTTTCCCCTGAAATAAATTCACTACCAGCTGAAGGCAGAGCAGAATTTGCTGAGGTCTGTGTGAGATGAAGGGTTCTCATGAGCTCTAATCCGGGTCGATACTAGTTCCCTTGGACTGGCGTCTCTCTGACAGTTAACTTAAATTCCTTGCCTCAATTTACATATTTAAAATTAATTAAGTGAAAGACAAATTTTGTTCGGTTTCATAGAATTATTTCAAAATAATTACATTGACTTAAAATAATAGGCCGTGCCCTGCTTTCTGCAAAGAGGTCCGGGCGTGCAGGGCGTGTTTGGCTGTTTATTGCGGGGGGGGGGGGGGGGGGGGGGGGGGGAAGCGGGGG
>JAVJGJ010000001.1:59263208-59275372 GCA_035590215.1 Microhierax caerulescens
TATTTTATTTTATTTTATTTTATTTTATTTTATTTTATTTTATTTTATTTTATTTTATTTTATTTTATTTTATTTAAGAGCTATTTTATTAAGTCATTTGTTGTCAGGCATTTCTTACTGAGATCCAGAAAGCACGCTGCAATGCCTTTCTCACCTCTCCATCTTTGCTGCTGGTGAAGAACAGAGGATTTACAGATGAGTTTGCACTGACTTAAGAAAAATTATAAATTAAGATGTAACTTTGGTTTCAGCTTGTGCTAGGAATTCTTTAACTCAAAATTTACCTCTAAATCTGATATCCAAGTCATTGCACCTTTCTCTGTACATTTTTTTCCTCTAACGAAAGGAACAACCAGCTACCTGCCTAAAAAGGTACTGTTTAAAAAAATTTCAAAACATATACTGAAGATGCAAGGTACTATGAAGCACAAAATGTTGTCATTGACAATTCTTGGGGCTCATATATCAGTCTGGAAACTGCCGCTCAATAATCTCATGAAACCACAAACTGAGCGTCATGCTGCCTTCTGAAGCAGCTTCACAGGTTTTGAAAGAGCCCTTAAGTACTTCACACTTGGTTTGCTTCTCCAGTTATGAACTTCTTCAAAGACAACCTAGCCTAGAGGTGAAAACGCCGCACCAAGTAATTAAAGAACAAAACCTGAGAAACAAAACCTTAATTTAAAGAGCAAGTGGAAGCTCCACATTTACCTCTGCTGGGGACAGCCGGTGTGCCCGGCAGCAGGGCATGCCTTTAGTAAGACAGAACCTTTACTTTAAAAATGTGCCATCAGGTCTATTAGGGAAAGCATCAATAATTAAAGTTAATGCCTGGAAACTGGCATCAGCTACGGGCATGATGACTCAACCTCTTGGAGATCCATTCATTACGTTCAACTACAAAAGCTAGAAGTTATGAAAAATGCATGAATAAATTCTTTAAGTATTAACACGCTACTTCTTTAAATGTTTGTTCTGACCCAGGTGGCGCTGCTCTGACTTTCTCTGCAGCTTCTTTTCACTTAAATGACCTTAGATTATTGTAGCTGTCTCTCAGGATTAAACAAATTACTCTCTTAAAAATGTATTATTGAAGGTTCCTACTTTGTAAGAGAGAAAATGCTCTCTGGCATCCTCTTCGAACTTATTACAGAATGTTACATTTCATAGCAAAGTTTATACCCTTAAATTTAAGTATTTTGAGCTAGATATGCCGTTGGTTAATTAATTTCTGGGCTGGGCAAAATTAAGTAAAAGCAGCCTAAGGACTACAGAAGAGAGCCCTATTTTGCGTCTCCAAACTCACCAAAGTAAAACAGGTAGACACAGTTTCACAGCATATCTTTTGGTCAGAGGTGGTAGCACTTAAATATCTTCCACATTAAATCAACAGCACTAACAAACAACAACAACTTTATGGAGATTGGGGCATTTCTCATGTGGTAGAGTGAAAACTATTTTTTTTGTGATTTGGGGGTTTAAGTTTCTAAATTGCATTCATTTCCGATTTTGCTTAAGTTTGTTTTTAGGATGATGTATGTCAAGGTTCATCGTTCATGGATTCTTTTGGGGTTTTTTTTTCCTCTCCAGTAGGGTTTGGCTGGAGTTTATAAATTCACAGATTCACAGATTATCCAATTCCTTCTGCGCTTGAACTTTTCTTTCCAGAGCAAGAGTCATCAGTAGCATTTTGCAGATAAAAGAAAAGCTAGCTGTTTAAAGAAAGAGCGCTTGAATCTTGCTGTTTCTGGCTCTGCAGACAAATATGCAGAAATTGCAAGCTACCTGCCATTCTTTCCCAAAATGATAATCTTTAAAAAACAACAGATGACTTAGCATCTGGGTAAAAAGTAACTGAAGCAGTTACAGCTGTATTATATTACTTAATCCAAGCTAGAAAGAGAAAACTCAACATTATAGGAAGTAAATGCCTTGACTTAGAAGGCATATAGTGAAAATTCCACGTTTGAACATAATCACCATGTTCAAATACTGATCCAGTATTTTAAGATCCAGTTCTTCAGCTCACATACCGCTGCTGTTCTCCTAGGTTTTATGGACCACCCATATCTTACACATCTGAAGTGCAGACTTGACCATTATTGGCTCTTGGCTATTATCTAACCAGCTAAAAGCTATAGCACCTTTTTGTTATCCCTTTGCATACCCATTAATCAATCACTGCTAGTGCACTGCAGTAAATCTATTTTTTTTTCCAATTATGCATAGAGCGGGTTGGATTTTTGAATCCTGTTTCCATTGTTCTCTGCAAAAGTATGGAGCTAAATTCTGCGATGGTTTGAGAAAAGCTTGCCAGCACTGTAAAGCGCTGAACTCTCTGTTCAGTTCCCGCTGAAATTAGCGATGGTTGAAAAAATACTGTGCACATCCCTCCCTTGCGAAGTCAGGCCCAGAAAGCAGCACAGGAGGATTTCCTTCTCCACAAAACAGGCACATGAGAACATAACCAAAAGGCTTCCTGTAATGACTTAACATTTCACTTGCTAACAGCAGCAGGAACCTGGCATCAGAGTTCATTTTGACGAAGGCAGATGTAGCAATGTGCTGCCTAACTCAAAACCCCTTGATGAAAGCACATTACCGCAGCACTTCCAGCAAGTGGGGAACTGTGTGAAGTGTGGTTACGGCCAGAGAAGTGGCTTTGTAGGAATAACACCCCCATATCACACAATACTGATCTTACTGGTGTAAGCTGCTACATCACATTTGTTTATTTTACCAGTAAAAATGCAAAGGCACCATCTTACCAGTAAAAATGCAAAGGCACCATGTTTTGACTACTTTTAGCACCATGGAATGAATCCAGTTACAGAAGGATATAAAAGATTATTTTTTGAGTCAACCTGTTTATATTTTAACATAAATTTCAAACATGTTTTTTACCATAAGGTGTATATGCCCGTAAAATACGTAGCTAGATATTTATCGTAATTATAACTGACATACTTAATTTGGAACAGTTATTGCAACAAAAAAAAGTAATTTTGTATATATAAACTTTAACTTTCAAGACTGACAGTAAAAAAATAATACATTTTCATTCAGAAACTAAGCTGAGTGCTGATGTTTCTTATTAACACCAAAACTGAACAGCTAGAATTGGTTATGTAGGCTGTTATCTAGTTACTAACCTAGTGAAAAGATAAGGGACACTCACTATATGTAATGGTGACCGTGTGGCCCAGGAATGGCTTTACAACTGAGATTCAAAACACAAGAGTTACAAATTCCATGTTTGTAATATGTCTTTAAAACACAGCTACATTTTAATCCAGCATGATAGTTTTATTTTAATGAATCTCGTAAGACATGGATGAATTTTTTTAATTGAATTCCTGAAGAATTCACATCAGCAATCTACACAGCTGGTTAATAAACTGCCACAATATTTACTGCATTAACTAGCTGTTAATGCAATCCAATTATACTTATACCTTACTACATTTAAAAGCAGAAAGGATGATCAGTAAATCAGAGCTAAGGAAGACTGGCATTTAGCGTTAGAGGCGGACGCTGTCCAACCTTCATGTGACTGACTGCAGGAGAACCCAGAGCCCAAGCTAGGCATGTAATTTCTTTAAAGAACATTTGGAGTCAAAATAGGATTAAGAAATATCCTATTTGGACCGCAAAGGGATTTCATATACAGTTTGAAATCCCTTTAGAGGGCTCTCCTACACCCTGGGTGACTGCTTTGGCAGGGAGTCAAAGGGCTGCCTTAGGGGGTAGTGGCTCTGAAGGGGTTTAGGGATCAATCAGTACTTTGGTACTTAAGAGTCATGAAAGATACAGCACTTGGTGTTGGCCCAGAGGGTAGAAAATTACCACACAATCATGATGTGGTCAGTACCACGACTCCGACACCAAATTAGTTGCCCATCCTGATGGATTTGTCTTATGCCTTATGAAAAAATATCCAGTGAAAGTGGTTCTAAAATCCTTCCTAGGATCAAGTTCTTGTGCTTCACTATCTTTATAATGAGTTCTTGAGATCTAACAAAAGCCTTCTCGCTGCACATTTCGTTTTGTCTATTGTAGGTATGACGTGAAGAACAATTTAATCATCCTCCTCTTCACAGAAAGCTTCTATACGCTGAGAGTTTCATTTAGTCTATAGAGGAAAACCAATGAGAGGGTGAAGCAAATTTTCTCCTCCACAATCTGATTTTCTAAATCTCTGATGATAATTCTGTGGACCCTTGGGATCGCTCCTTCCTGTTATTCAAATGTGGATCCCAAACCAGATGGTGTGCTTCAGGCACCTGTATTCTCTAGGAATGCCTTCAGGATTTGTGTACCACAGTTGAGGAAAGGGTGTTCCTGCAGTGCTAAAGGATAAGCATGAGCCAGCAATGTGCCCTTGCCACAAAGAAGGCAAGTGGTGTCCTGGACTGTGCTAGAAAAAGTATTGCCAGCAGGTCAAGGGAGGTAACCTGCCCCCTCCAGCCAGCATGGGTGAGGCCACACCTGGAATCTTTAGTGCAAAAGAGATGAGGATGTACTGGAGAGAGTCCAGTGAAGGGCCATGAACATGATCAAGAGGCTGAAGCCTCTCTTCTATGAGGAAAGGCTGAGAGAGCTGGGACTGTTTAGCCTGGAGAAGAGAAGGCTCAGTGGCATCTTGTCAATGTGTACAGATACGCGAAGGGAGGGTGCAAAGGCCGATCCAGGCTCTTTTCAGTTGCACCCAGTGACAGGACCAGAGGCAGTGGGCATAAATGGAAACACGGGAGATTCCCTCTGAACATCAGGAAACACTTTACCACCGTGAGGGTGACTGAGCACTGGCACAAGTTGCCCACAGGGTTGTGGAGTCTCCATCCTAGGAGATAGCCAAAAGCCATCTGGACATGGCCTGGGCAACCGGCTATCAGTGGCCCTGCTTGAATGGGGGGACTGGACAAGTGACCTGCAGGGGTGCCTTTCAACATCAACTGCTCTGTCATTCTGTGATAATGATCTATATCAATTGTTTCACAGAGACTTAATGTAAAAGAAACCAAATTTGATTTTTGCCTGAATATTACAGAATCTTCGATGCAATTGGTATGTGCTGTTACTGGACAATGCTGACCATTATGTAGCAAAATATCTCAAAAGGGGGAATTTACAGCAAATGCCACTACTTTGAGATCTCTACAATATATCTGTTGACTGTAATTGCCATTGTTACAATACTGAATTTTGTTTGTGCTTTTTATTTCTGTGCCACTGTTTACACATGCAAGAAGAGAAAAAAAACATTTACAAGAGCTACCCCATACTGGACCTCCAAACCCCAAGAGCTGACAAGGCTTTTAAACCTTTTTTTCTGTATTCCATTACCTAGTTCACCTTAAGTAGATGAATTCTTACAGAGTTTAAACTTCAATCTCTTTATAGAACAATGAACCTCAAGCCCTGCTGATTCTATGATATTAATAATGCATAAAAATGTACCTGGATGACTACCATGTGACTGGGAGCTATTCCCTGTTTTGGAGGGTATTTCCACCATCAAAATATGTATAGGGAAATACGTAAGGAGCAAAGAAAAGCAGAAGAAACATAAAACTTTAAAACGGACTAGACTACTGCTGTCTAACTATGGACATACTAAATATCTGCAAATGTAACGGAAGAGCTACTGTAAAAAGTCATGGTTTTCTCAGGGCCACTTAAAATGTATCTGTCATAATGGGAGTTGCAAAGAAGATAGAGGACTTAGCAGTTCTGGAAGATGGTCACTGTCCCCAAGTGCACCACTCAAAGCACAGATGCCTTTTAGACCCAGACATGAAATAACTGGGTGGGTAGTAGTGATGGAGATGTTGAGGAGATGGGTTTCCTCCTGGATATATTTAGTACAAAACAGAATTCTGCAGACATAAAATCATACTTTCCAAATATGCAGACCTAGTTTGTCCGTTGTGGAAAGTGATTTATGTTCTGTGTGGGCCAACAGCTGACTTTTGAGCTATTAGTTGGCTCTCAAACTAACCAAGGCAGCTTCATTCTGGGAGCTACGGCATTACAAGACCGGTGAAAGATTGTGTTGGCCTGGAGGAGAAGGTGAGCCACCAGGCATTTTGAGTGTGGTACAGTACTGGAGACTGGATGTTTATCCACCCTTTTCATGTGTAAAGGAAAGCTGTGCAAGTACTGTTGTCTTCTGGATTAGCTTCTCCCTTACCATCCCTTTTTCAAGGTATATGAGATGTTTATTTCCATGGCTGATCACACAAAGATTTTGGCATTCTGGTTGTACACTCAGAAATGTTACCTGCTTTTGAAACAGCTAATACTAAGGGAGTGAATTAATAAAAATATGATTCTCTGTCTGTGGACACAGGATGCTCTTCCATGCTCATTCCTATCACATGGTGAAATGGGACGATTCTCATCCTCTGCTTCTTTGCGCACCTCTGTCTCAGACAGCCCTTTCAAATCAGAAATTAATCCAAAAACCTCTGGATTAATCTTAGAGCGAAAAACTGAAAAAATTATTCTGGTTTAGTAAGTGTGATATTCTCCAAAATGCAAATATACTTTTTTTAAAAAAAAAAAGGGGGGGGGAGGGAAAAAATAGTTTGCTTACTTTGTGCCTCAAGGTCTCACAAAATTTCCATTATCTCTTTTGGGTTCTCCTTAAGCTCTTCCACTCCCTGGAGGCAGCTTACTTTTCTGTTTCTGCATCTACCTGTTCCTTTCCTTCCCATACATACTCACACTGACATGCAAACTAATAGCACTGAAAAATGTGAATTCTACTGCTAAGATGAAGAATGAAAACAGAAGAAACACTGATACATTGAGAGGCTATGTGAACATTTACTTACTAGGAATACTATAAAGTCTCCCAATGTTAAAAAAATTAATTCTTTATACAGGATGCTAACTGTTTGTACCTATACATGTCCGTTCAAACTCAGTGAAAATCTCTTGATAAGGCCACGTAATAACACTCTGGAAAATCACACACACAATCCACCATTTCATTCATGATTTCCATAGTAGTTGATTATTCTTCTTAGGGAAAAAAGTCAGTGGGTTAATTGTGTTCCCTTTCTCCATTCCCCTCTACAATATTTACATACGGAACAACACTTCACATGCATAATTTCTTTGATGGGTGTTCTCCAGCACAAGAGATTATTATATCATATCTACTACTTTCACAGCTTTTGGAAGAACAGGAAACTAGATTTCAATGTTTTGGCTAAATTATTAAAAAAAAAAAAAATCCACAAACCCATGACCATCACAAACCAATACACTTTGCTAAAACATACCGCATGTTTCCTTTGACATTTTCAAATTGAGTTGCATTATTTTAGCGTAGCTTGGCCATTATTCAGAGCTTGATTTATCTCTGTGAATATTACATATTGACTTTTATTTTCTTAGTAGTGACAGAAGAGTCTGATTAAAAATACTTAACCTTTTATACCCATCTAGAACCATTATTTGATTCCATTAAATAATTCTGTGAACCCTCTCCTTGCTTTCCTGTGCATGTCATTAAACACACCAATAACCAAAAGCACTATCGCTGAAGACCACAAAATATCCTACAAACAGACTGCAATGTTGTAACAGGGTCGGTAAGTTCCCCCATTTCTGCATTCTCAACAGAGATGCAGCAAGTTTATTACTTCTACATTCCCTACCGAGAACATAATCAATTAACTCCCCTACCTGGCACATCAAGATATAAAAACTACTGCTTTCATTAGAACAGGAACACACTGGGTAAACAGCATTAGAAAACTACTTAGAGAAACTTCTAGCCTCAGGGACTTATCATTTGAATGAAGACTAGGTCACTTCAAAATGCTTTCAGTAAACAGTTTAGTAATACAAAAAGAACCCTAGAATGGGCAATAAAAATTGTTCCTTATTTGTAATCTTAAAGCAGGGGTCCTCAAACTTTTTAACCAGGGATTGGTGCACGGATTCAGTAGCAGGAGTCATCTGCGGCTGCTTGGTTCACCCCCCAACCCCCGGCGGGGGGGTCTGTAAATACCGGGAGGCTGGATTGAGGACCCTGGGGGGCTGTATCCGGCCTGCAGGCCATAGTTTGAGGACCCCTGTCCTAAAGAAATAATTTAAGTCTTCAGCTTTATCTCTAAAAAGACTCCTATGTCAAATTGTAATGCACTTGGCATACAAATTAGGTCGTCTGCTATAACATCAGTTATTTATATACTACTTCATCCTGTCATGGGAAAAACTCAAAACTTTTTCTCCAGGCATGAAGTCTGCCCCAGCTTACCATTTCTTCCTGTATAGGCATTCTTTCTGCAGATCTAGAATAAATTTTGCTGTCCCAGGAGCAGCAATGTCATCTCCATGCGTTTTCCCGTTTATCAATGTTATGTAAACTATGCACACCAAAATCATCAGACACCACTCATCAGCATTCACCATCAATATACACTAATGTGTACAAAAGTTTAGATTTCATTATTTTGACACTGTATTATTCAAGTCTTAACAAAAAGGATAGCAAATAATTGTCAAAGCACTGACCCTTCTTTGAAAATACAACTTTAAATATTTTAGGAGCTTTTTAATTTTTTTTTTTTTTAATTTGAAGGTACACACCTGGAGCAACGAAGTCTCCTTCTTCAGCTTCATATAGTATTTCAGAGGCAAAAGCATGAGCTTTGAAATTTTCACTGTCTCTGAATTTTCTGAACAGTATTAAGTAGCATTCACCTAGCGCATGTCCTTGCCTTATAATAATGGTTCCAACTTCACACCTAAAAGACACATATACAAAAGCAGAAAACTAAACATGATGCAATGTCATCAGTAAATAATTATAAAATTTTGGCAGCAAAATGTAGACAACAGAACACTCCTTAGAAAATCAAGCATAAGATTCCCTCACTGGCACTTTATGAAGTGGTGTATGTCTATCAAGACTATTTTTATGTCATACTAGTGTCAGAGCAACCCACAAAGTCACTGACACATACACCTCTCCTGTACAATTACTATCAAATCAATACCAAAAAACAGATTAGTAACTTGCATGCATGCTTACTTCAGCAGTTCTCCAACACATCAGTCATGTTTATTACATTAGACACATAAATACCAATTTTCGCACAAAACCTTTGCATGCAGCATTCTAAAAGTCTGATTTTTTTTTTTTTTTTCCGTACTGGGGTATAGATCTTCAAGGTCTTGCAAAGACCTAGAAAGGTAAATAGCAAAGTAAATGCAAAATTCACTTATGCTGTCTTGAGACATTGCACATGCAGGCCATCCTTTCAGAAATGTTTACTAAGGAGCAAATGTTCCAGTGTAGTAGGTCCCCAAAACCAAGGAGGCACTGCAGTTTTCCAAAGGAGTTGAGCACCCCAGTTCCCTTTGACCTCATCAGTAGATAGGCACACATGCACCCTTTAAAAATGTATATCAATATCTTAATTTTCATAACAAATCCTGAAATGCTAGATATAGGCTGATTCATTAATATTAATTATGTGATTCTATGTGCTTATGTCGCAGGAAATACTAAAACCAGCCATTTGTTAATAGCTGGTGGAGTGGGGGTTGCACAGTGGTGCAGCTGGGATCCATCTGCAGAACAGAGTGGAAATACAAAGTGACTTGTCTGCAGCAAGAGCAGGTGTGTGCTCCCCACCTCTTTCCCTGCAATGCTTTGGATCATGAATGCTCTTCAAAACGCCAAATGGTAAATAGCTTACTAGGTCTGAGGGTACGATGAGTCTATCAGTTTCATACTGCTAGCTCAGTCTCATACAGCTTTCATCTATCCTCACCACGACTTAGGCGTAAATGTGTTGTTATCCCACCACGCAAGAGAAAGGAGCACAGAAGAGATCGGAACACGTACTAGCATGGTCCCAGTGCTTATCAACACAACAGTTTTGCACTGCGAGACTGGCTTTTGCCCCATATTCATGGGCTTTTGTCCACATCGTAAGCCTTGAACAAGGCAACCCCCTGAAAGTTAGAGAAACTTTTGGAGGAAAGTGGGAGACAGTAGGATAACCTACTTCAGGCTGGGAAATGTCTTAAAAAAGTTTGAAGGACTTAAAAATTAAATAATCATGTTTAACATTTCAAAGAGTATCCTATACAGCTGATACTGCTCTGCTGAGTGACACTGGTTTTGCTATAGCGGACATTCACTTCTTAACTACATTGGACAGTTTGATGGGACTGTGGCTTAAATAGCAAAATGTCAGAAAGATACTTGTCAACGTTTTATTTTGCAAGGTCAAGAGTTTGAGATATGATTAACATTTTTCAATGAGACTTTGGTTTTGGTTTTATTTGAAAATACTGCTTGTTTGAAGAATGATACAACAGTCTTTCCTCTAACTTTTGATAAACTACAGCTTGGCAAAGTTGAAGGTGTGATTTACTAGATAAATACTGAAATGTTCTGTTCTTCTTCAAAATTGTTTGTATCTTTAAAAAAAGAAAGCCCCGAATTCTTGTTAATAAATGGCTTGTGAAAGCTGACAGAACACACAAGAGCCACCTGAAGGTGCATTGTGGTGAAGTGAAGTTGAACCCTGCTGGAAATTAACCACTGGCAAAAAGTTTGCAAACAACGCTTTTGTTGGTTCACTCACAGCAGTACTTGGCTTCCATTGCAAAGTTAGCGCTAGTTTGGTTTGTCTAGTTCTGTCATTCCATATCTTCTTCTTTTTTCTCATTAGGTCAACCACTACATAAAAATAATAAACCATTCTCCTTACTTGAAAGTCTCTTTTGCTGCATATTCCTTCACCTTCCTTGAATAACATGCGTACTGCCCCCTTATATGTCCCATTTGTCTAGTTCTTCCAGCGAAATTATTCACTTTTGACCATCCTCAATTCCGGGTCCCATGGGTGGGCTCCTCTCGCATCTGAAGGGAAAGGGGACAGGGGAACCAGCTGCACCAGCTGCCGCCATGCCCACTTCATTGCCACCTGGCCTACAATTTGCTGTCCCTCAGCAAAGTGCATGCAGGACTATCTCATCTCACCGCCTTCTGATAAAAAAAGAAGGGAGAGGGTTGCGACCTTCCTGTTAGCTAAGCAGAGGAACGAGAGGTGAAGCCATCCCTGTCTGCCTGTTGGAAGAAGAAAGTGGAGTAAGGCACAGCCTTTCCAAGGTCTGAGGAAGAAACTGGTAGGTGTGCTACTATAGGAATGAAGGCATTTTGCAGTACAGGTTACTGGTGACAGACACTGATGGTGAAGAAGTCAGAAGGGTGGTTGTGGGTCCAAAAGTTTAAATAGTCCCTAAAGCAACCTACCACTAACACTCCAAGAGCTGAACTGGAAATTATTTCAGCAGTGTGAGCCATGAGACTTCGACTCATTAACACATTCGCCAAATTAGGAAATGTTTAGGAGAATAGAACACTGATTATACTGTTAATTACATGAAGTGACAAAAAGAAGGCTTGCAAAAATTTTAACTGGAAGCATTACAGAAATTATATCTAGTTTGTCAGTCACCTTCCTGATGAATGAGACAGCTGCAGTCTCTTAGAGGCAATATTTGTCAATATTTGCCAAATGCTATAGACCAAGCCTTGTGCTTACAGAAAAGGTTTATCCTATTAGTGCAACTAAACAAAACCCTATTAACTCCAAAAAGCCTGTTTATTTTGTATCCACTAAATAAATGGAATCTTTCTCATTATTGTATGTAAGAGGGTTACTTTATTTACGTAAGGATATTAAAACTTAAGAGTGCAGAACATCTTGTCCCTCTATGTCCTTCTTGTTGTGCTTAATTGTGAGAAAACCCCTCAATAATCCTATAGAGATTGTCTTTGAACTAGTCTGAAAGTCTAAAAAAACCCTCATGTATTCAGAAATACATCTTCTGTCTTGAATATTCGTTGCCCTGGTGTCCAAGAACTCTTTTCATGCATCCTTAACTACCTCATTTCACCCTTGTTCTTTCTCTCTGCAGAATATTTTCCCTAGTAAAATGAGAGCAAAGTCTCAACCCAAATTGCTACTTCAGTATGAGAAACAGCCACAGTTCTCTCAATGTCCCAGCATATTTAGTTCTCTAGTATTTATGTCTAATAATATATACTGAAGGGCCAAGTTTCCCCAGCGTATATACATTGCCAGTGTTCGATAACTGTCATCTGCTCTTCTTTCATACCACAG
>JAVJGJ010000001.1:59275472-59285541 GCA_035590215.1 Microhierax caerulescens
CCACAGCAAAGACTGCCAAGTGCAGGTCCCTCAGGACTGGAAAACAGGTATCAGCTAGATTAGCACTCCTATACTCAAGGCAGCAATGACAGCTTTAAGTGAAATACTCTGAAATGTCAGAACCATCAATAATGTTGCACACTCCAAGCAAATGCTCTTTCTCCTTCTAAATGATATTTGCATAAATGCAATCGCTATGTATACAGGGCACCAGTATTACTGGATAAATTATTTATCAGCAGAAATCTACTTACCTGTCTGCAGTGTTGCTGGCTTTTTTGCTCGGAGCAACTGTTCAGTAAATACTCAAGCTTTTCAAAATCTTTGTTCTGAAACAAGGGGAATATGCAAATATTGGTCTCTGCAACTATGTGGATTGTATCCCACTTTTCCCCATGGACACATGGGGAAACATCTGAGATATGAATTTATTTTTCTTCAGAAAATGTACTGAAGTACATCTTCATCTAGACAATCAATTATTCATAAAATACAATAATGTACAGGTTATATCTGAAATACTTAACAGAAAATAGTTTTATTTAAATGCTTTCTACTGCAGAAATAAATCCTCAACCAACAGCTACAACCTTCTATTTTGAGTTTCAGCTTTGTCCAATAAATAATTTGCTGCCTGCTCAGTCCACTTACAGAGTTCAGGTCTGAAGGGTGTTGGGCTTGCTGGGCTGATTTATTTTCTTAAGAATATAGGAAAAATTAGAAAGAACATGTTGTGATCTGTCCAAGCAGATCATTGCATCTGGTCAGATCTCTCATAAGTGAAGAAGGCTGTACATGTACTCAGGGTCAACACATGCAGCCACGCTACAGCAAAGTTGAGGACTGAATAGGTAAAATGAAGAATAAGTCTCCTCAAGTAAACAACATCTTGTGTCTGACATTGCATATCACAAAAATTGTTAGGAGTTGTAATAATTAACAGAATAAAAAGTAACACAGGTGAAACAAACTATTAGGGAAGAAACCATATGCTTTGCAGAGGTAAGTGGTTGTTGTACATGTATTAAACTGCCCAAAAAAGCTGACAATCATACTGACACATTGTCCAGCTGATGGAGTATGCTTCCAAGAGATTTTTACAAGTTCTCATGAAAGTCTCTGGAGGGAACGAGAAAATAGAGACTGACATAGCTAAGGCTGATATAGGGTAAAAAAGAAATTCCTCCCATCAACTTGTGAGTAGTGAGAAGAGAGGGAACAAAAGGCAGAAACAAATGATTCGTTTTTCCTATGAAAAAAATTACTTCAGGTCCTTCAGGGGTCTGCATTGGGACCTAAACTGTCCAATATGCAGACAAGCGAACAAGGAAAGAAGGGAGTAAATAATGAGGTAACAAAATTTACTGAGAATATGAAATCTTTCAGGTTGGTCAAATCTAGAGCTGACAGTGAGTGACAAATAGGTGGCATTTTGATGGGCTGCTACACTTAGCTGAGAGATCCTCTCCAAAACTGGAACAAGAAAAACCTTGAGGCAAAGGTAGCAAGACTGATCAGAGATAGAGGTTAGGCTCTTTCAATTTACAAATTAAATGATTAAGGGGGAGGGTACAATAAAAGCCTATGAAATTGTAAGCAGTTTGGAAATAGAAAATAACCATTCACTATTTCTTACAACACAAGTACTAGGAGATGTCCAAAGATATCATCAGACAGCAGGCTTAAAATGAACAAAAGGGAATAGTTTTTTATCTAACATATTAACTAAATTATGAAACTCGCTGCCACAGGATGCTAAGAAGGACAGAAGTATAAATCATTTAAAAATTAAATCAGATAATTTCATAGAGGATAGGTCTACTCATGGGTACTAAACATAATGGACTGAACACAACCTCAGGCTTAGAAAGTCCCTAAGACACGGGTTGCCAGGAACTGACTGAGTTTGGGAAAGATCCCACTGCATGGGCCCAAGCTGGATTCTTTCCATACCGATATTCCATGTCAGAGTCAAGGCAGGGTGCTGAGAAGCAGTAGAAAGCTCCCTTCTGGCCTAATACGACTGTTTTACGTTCCTGTATCAGAGCTACTTTTCCTGTGTGTGCTTTCTATGGAGAACACACAGACGTTAAAAATGGCAACCAAGTTACCTGCACAACAATCACTGGTTCTGAATAACCCAGCTCTTCCAACACGAGACAGCCTAGGCCAAATGTGCCCACTGCACTGCGGGACTCCTGCCAATGTATCCAGAAAAAAAAAAAAAAAAAAAAGTGCACAAAAAGTTATTACTTGAATGAAATAAAACCACTTCAAAGCGGCTGAAATGTTTGTGTGTGCTTTGTTTTAAATGTGAACAGTGAATTCAATGAGATTATCCAATTTGCTTCAAGGGTAAGCAGCTGGAGCAAAGCAATGAAAAAATAATATACACCAAGGAAACGGTGACACACATGTCACTATATGTACCTTTTTAAAAATGTACATTTATAATTTAAACCATCACAATCATCTGCAATATCCTAGCCTAGAAAACGTGGCATCGGCAACTGTACAAAATGCACATGTGCAAGTGCATGAATCACTGTTGCCACTTACCCAATTTTTCCATCTCTTGGTTAATGTTATTGATAAACATTTGAACACCTGCACGAGAGGGAGCACGTCCAGACCAGTAAGTGCTTCAGCAGGATTCCATGCTCTGTCAGAGCACCCACTCCAAAAGAAACTGAAACTGAGGTGATGTGGATTCTCTGGTATCCAATAAGACATCAATTGCAATCAAAACTTTTCCTGTGGTCAGGACATTCACAGCAGCTCTCACCAGCTTGGGCTGATGTCTAAGCAAGGAATAGCTCTCACATGGCCATAGTGCAACTCTAGTACAAAACCAACCAGCCACCAGGCAGAAATTTGTTGGAAGCCAAGCTGAATTAGTTTCAGAATAAATTAATTATTTAATTAGTTCAACAGAAGGGTTTGATTGTGGAATGTTTTTATATTTGGCAGACACAATTAAACCACTATCCTGTTGCACTATGCTTAAATTGTCGTGTGTGTCTTTGTGTTTATGGAGAATGCATTTGCTACTTTTGTTCAGTATCACTTCCAGGCTCTTGGCAAAATTTACCAAAAAATGAAAAAAAAAAATTGACAGTCTTTAGCTTAGACTGATCAAGCAGTGGAATTGAATGAAACTTCTGATCAAAATGACAAATTTGTATATATTTTATACTTTATGACAAATTTAAGTGATGTCTTTATTCATGAAGACTGCAAAAACCATAAAGTACTGAGCTGGAATGAAAGATATTATTTGCTCTTTTAACCCAGTTATCCTTTGGCAAAAACATTTACAAAGGTGACAAATTTGAACAGTTTTGAGTCCCAAGAGGCAAAGTAGCAGAAAAAACATATTTATATGCTTAATTCATTGTGGATCTAAGTCTTGCCACACTTCTGTATCAATCACTCACGTGGTCACAGTGTGCAGACTTCACACTATTGACTGATGACTCAGTCATGGCTTTTTATACAACACAATATTAACCATTTGTTTACAATTTTCTAATAATATTTTGCTGTGTCACTTTGGACAGCGTATTTTCAACTTCAAAGAACCATAGTCATTTTCTCTAAAATTTCATTTAGGTAACAACTAATTAAAAAAAAATGTAATCCGGTGTTTAGTAAAGACTTTTGCATAAGTCCAGCTACTTGACTTTCAGCATATACTGCTCGTGATAGAAGTAGAAGTGTGTCCTGGTTTTGGCTGGGACAGAGTTAATTTTCTCTTAGTAGCTGGTGCAGTGCTGTGTTTTGGATTTGGTATAAGAACAGTATTGAGGGCACACCAACGTTTTAGTTGTTAAACAGTGTTTATACTAAGTCAAGGAATTTTCAGCTTCTTACACCCTGCCAGCGAGCAGGCTGGGGGGGCACAAGAGGTTGGGAGGGGACCCAGCCAGGACAACTGACCCCAACTGGCCAAAGGGACATTCCATTCCATACCATACAGTGCCATACTCAGTCTATAAATGGGGGCAGTTAGCTGGGGGACAGGGCAAGATCTCCGCTGGGGGACTGGCTGGACATCCGTCAGAGGTGGTGAACAGCTGTATTGTGCATCACTTGTTTCGGGGTTTTTTTTTTCCTCTTGAGTTTTATTTCTCTTTTGATTTTCGTTATCTCCCTTTCCATTACAATTATTATAATTGCTAATAGTATGAGCATTATATTTTTTTTTTTTAAATTATTATATTTTACCTTTTTTCCCCCAATTCTCCTCCCCATCCCACCAGGGAAAGGGAGGAAAGGGGGGAGTGAGTGAGTGGCTACACGGTACTTAGTTACGGGCTGGGGTTAAACCACAAGGTATCGCTGCCCCATAGCAGTACAGCACCTGAAGCTCCCTCTGCCAGTGCAATGAAAATAAGCCTATGCTTATTCCAGGACTGAGTGTATAAGTGAGCGAGTGGAAAAGCACAGAACCTTTTCAAGCTTTCATCCTCCAGTAGCTGAACAGGAGCACTTCAGTTCACCAAACATGGGCAGCCTGCAACACAAGAAGGATTTCACTGGTGCTATTCTGCATGACTGGCTTTAGGCAACAAATGATGGGACATTAGGGACGATATTAAGGATCTGAATTTGAGTAAGTTCACATATAGCATCATACGAGACTTGTGCACACTAGAGGGAAAAGCTAGAAAACTTGACCCAGTGGTTCAAACTAGTAAAGCCAGCAAGTCTGCATCCATCTATAATAACTTGAGTATACTTGAAATTAAGACTATAGAACTGAGCTAATTACTTAATGATCAAATTGGAAATTCAAATTTTCTCACTCAAAAGAAGGCCTTGTCTGAGAGTACTTCCGAATTTTAATTAACATAGATGTACTTGTTTCAATGAAAGAAAAATAATTACAGCATAATTAACAACTTCCATGTAGCTGGAAACTAGCTGGTTGAGCTTTCTTTAAGAGTTTTTTTAGGGAAAAAAAAAAAAAGGATTCAAAGGTCTTTGCCAAAGAATTCAGAGTTGTAGCTGCAGCTCTTTGGTGTGGTTCCTGAAGGGCAGATCTCTTTGAAGCTCTGTATCTCATTGATTGCAGCAGCTTTTCTGAAAGCAGTATAAGATATGTCTGGAGAAAAGAATTTCCTCTTTAATAATGACTTTACAGATATATCTACTTCACACAGCGAATGCTGCAGGTGGAACAGACCTTCCTGGACAGGACTCATCATTTTCTGATTACGCAGTCCCAGGCCATCAGTGCACTGTCGACTGATTTGGTTCAGCATCATCAGCTGCGCCATCAGGAGTGTCCCCTCACAGGTACAGATCATGCCAAACCAGGTGCAGGGTCCTGGTGCTACACTCCCACGGGATAAGAATCTTTCTTTGTCTTCACCCAGTTCTTTACCAGGATGCTAAACGGGAGGAAAACAATTGATGCATTGTAAGTCTGTCTACAGAAGACGAGAAAGGGAAACTATGAAATGTAACTATAGGAAAATACTAGCCATACATGTAAGTAGCATAAGCTGGCTGAACAGCATTGCTCCGACAGTCAGGACCTTTTGCTGCCATGAGAAGGCAATGGTGAACAGATGATGCAAGTGTACTCCAGGTTATGAGCTGAGGCCTGGCAGAGACAAAAAGAGGTTGACCCAAACGTTTCCCATCTTTGTGCAATACTCTCTTGTTCTAATTCATAATTCAGACAAGAAAAAAGATGAAGCACCCTGTAGTTTTATTTTCTTGAACTTACACTAATATGTATTTATTATTTTTTTTTAAGTTATGGCATATAATGTAAGAATTGAATAAAGACCAAGAAAAAACCATAATGAATCCAAGTTTTCATCACCAAACGTTAAGGAAGTCCCAAGTCACAAAAACAGAAGCTTGCCCTGGACACCCACTCTTTTTCTAAATGCCCTGCATCAAATCATGCTCATTTTATGCACCCAGAGAGGCTAAGGATGTCAGGTGAGGAAGGCAAACGAGGAATCAAAGTTCTTTAAGTGCTGCAGTTTGGTATGCAAGATATAAGACTTCATGACCACTGTAGAAGCTATGGCTCTGATTAGGAGCAGACCAGACAAATCAGCTAGATTGGGCTGATCCTGCCTTGAGCAAAGCAAATAGCCTACGGGTCTTGTGAGTAGCCTCAGCTTCAAGTAGTTTCTTCCACGTCCAGGACTCCAGCTAAACTGGACAATGCAGAATGACCGTTTGTCTCCATTGCAAGAAATCCTTCAGGCTCCGTGAAGAGGAAGCTAGAAACTAGTTTAAGATCAGATCACATAATCTGCAAATGCTGGCTCATAACATTTCAGTTAATTATCCTTATGCAGAACCCTGTACTTCATAATGGTCTCAAGTTTCTCTTTGACAATGCCAGCCACCTTTGAAAGCATTTGGAGACATGTCCTCTGTTCCCTTACTAACTTTTTCCCCTGATGAATTAAATTTACTCTCAATATTTTTATATTTTATTTTTATTTCTTCTCTAAATGTGTTTGATGTTAGCCTTTTTGAGTAACTGGCAGAAAAAGAACTTAAAAAGATCTATATAGAATAAAATGTATTTTAAGTCACACAACTGTCAGCTATGTGCTCATCCCCTAAATACAATACCCATACAAGTTATGCAGTTGTATAGATTCCTGACTCTTTATGAATTTTTAAAAAATGGATTAGATATCCAGCAGAAGTTTATAGTGTTTTAAGAGTGCTTTGCATCACGTTGATGCATTGATTTTAAATATAAATCCACATTAATATGAAGTAATTGACTATCTACATTAATAATAATGTTCAATTTTCATGAGGGAAGAGAATGGTTCTTGTGCCAAGGCAAATGAAATTTAGTACTAGAGACTACAGTGGCAGAGATGAAAATCATTATTGAAAAGTATGAAGAGGCTTTTGACAGAATATCTGTTAAAGTTGCTCTGGGTAACTCTTGAAAAAAAACTGGGTTTATTAAAAAAATTGACAAGCAAATGAGAACATAAAAGGGCAGTTTGGTTGGCATCACAACCTAATTTACTTCAAATGTAATTATGAAGATATTTCTTGACCTTGGCCAACATAACTCTCTGCTCTGCTTTCTCCCCTGTGTTTTTATAGAACATGCCACCAAGAATTGCTGTTTTAAACATAGCTGTCAAAATCCTGAGCTAAGCTTTCAAAAGCTCCCAGCTGTCAGAAGATTAACAGTCATTTGTAAGCCTAAAACTCCACAGGATTATTCTTTTTCCTTTTTTTTTTACTACTTTTTTTTACTTTACTACTTTCTTTAGGGTTTTACTCACAAAGAAAACTGTATGACATCGAATGGGTTATATTTGAATGACAAAGTGCTGAATCCATCATGCCAGGATTTTATGCCGTTAATTAAATGTGGCTCCAATTCATCAATGTGTTATTATGTGCTTTGCTGAACAGGAGCCTAAACTCTTATGACATAAGTTAACATACTTAAGGCCCTAACTTTTAGCTCATACATGTGTAAAATTCAACATGTGTAAATTCTTCACAGAAGAATAGGATACTTCCTACTTAAGTTTCAAAATACACTTTGAAATTTCATCCATAAACCAGCATCTGGATACTATTCTATGAAGAACAAGTATGTATTTTGTGTTGACAGGAAAGCTTTGGACGGGATGTTGATATGGTGTGGCATCATTTATCCCAGTGACAGTCATGATTACAATCTGATGATGACAAACCAGTACAAATTTGATATAGACTTGACACATCTGAGCTTCAGTTAAATAAAACCTCAAATAAACTCTTTTATCTCCTTTTTTGCAAGCAAAGAGAACATTACTACTTTTTTAAACTCAGTAATTACATCATACCATTAGAGAAACCAATCGTATTTGGGGTTTAGTTAGATTAGAACTGATTAGAACTGATGCAATCTTGAGTCATCCTCTGATTGAGCACCCATATATCTTGAGGTTGGTAAAAAACTCTTTTAACGGGATCCCAAAAGGAATTGAGGAGGAAAATAGTTCTACAAAAACATTTTAACCAATATATATTGGTTAAAATATATATTATTTCTATGCTTCTATTTTAAAACTAAGTGACTCAAGCCATACCTCAATAAATAGCACTTCTGCATGAAAAAATTCCCTCTGCTGCTTCAGACAGTTGCCAGCAGAACTTAACCACGTTTATGACTCCACTGCACAGGGATCTAATTTTATTGGTATAGCTATCAAAACACGTGAATAACTAGCCATAAGTAGGAGCCAGATCACCTTTAAATATCGGTGGGAAAAGAGACCTCAGAAAAGTAAATCATTGCTAACAAGAGGGAAAAAACCCCACGATGATCATTCAGAATTAGTTTGCTGGAGTCAGCTTTGGAAGCCTCTCTATACAGCCAACTGACTGTATAATGTCTGTCAAGATTTCTAGCTTATACTCTAAAATCACATCTATGATGTTAGAAAAGTGGTCTGGACCCTAAAGCTTTGAAGAATACTTACAGACAACAAACTAAGTGTTAACAGAGAAAACCATGTCTGAAACCTCAAAGAGGTTTTTATATAGTTATATGAAAGTAAAGCCTAATAATTTAAATAAAATGATGAATTGTTTTTCAGCCTACAGGAATCCTTTGCAACTCTGAGAGATTATTCTGAATGTTGCATTTCCCGTCCTTTTATTTCATAACATTGTCAAGCAAGGACCAACGGAAAAGATGCTTCCAGCGAAGACTGCTTCGTAAGGGTGTGCTTCTTGCCAGGAATTTGAGAGAGAGAGAGATCAAATGTACGTCCTCTGGAGGGCTTCAACGTGCAGAACATGGTGAAGTCCCACCTAAACATGGTGACTGTTCTACTGTGCCAGTAATGACTACTCTGAAGCCCACCAAAGTCAAAGGAAACTTTGTAACTGACTTAATGGGTTTGGGATGAAGCCCCAGGTAACCAGTTGCATGTATATTCTAATGCACATTAGGAGTTCCAAAGGAGTTCAGGGACCCACCATAAATATTCTTTCTAAAGCTGGTGAACAGAACAATGTGACTGAGAAACAACAGAGAGATTTACCCTTTTAGGACCTGCTACTTCATCTATTAATGTCCTGGGTACAGTAAGGAAAACTGAGTATGGACATGGGAAAAGTTTGCAGGGAAGAGACAAGGCATAAAAAAAATGAACAGAATTAAAATTTAGAAGAATGGTCTAAGACACTCCTCTGGTGACTACTTCAGGCTGTAGACTGCTGTGACCCTGGGTTAGGTAGGGGTTGTGCATCTTTCTCAATCATCTGCAATTCATCTGTTTGGACAGTTACAGGTAAATCCCAATGAAATTTGGATTTAAATTTGTTTGTGGCCCTGGTAACAAGGAGTTTAGTTTATTCTGGTTTATGCCTATACAACCCACATTCATGGGCAGGATTAGGTGAGGTACGGACGGCTGGCTGGGGTGTTGGATGCCAGAATGGGAAGTTGATCCTGGTCCATGGTTAGCGTGTCCTTGCTGGCTGGGTAAGTTACTGCCCAGCTGTTGGCTTTCAGTAATGAACTGTTAGAATTTGGGGTCACAGTGTTGCAGCTTAGGTGGATCTGGATTCTCATCACTCAAAACATTCACTCAGCTTTTAGGAAACTGTTTCTATTTTTCATTCAGCACTAATAACACCAGCAAGAAGAATTATAGAATGGTTTAGGTTGGAAAAGACCATCAAGATCATTGAGTCCAAGCATTAACCTAGCACTGCCAAGTCTGTCACTGAACCATGTCCCTAAGCGTCACGTCTACAGACCTTGCAAAGACCTCCAAGGATGGTGGCTCAGCCACTTCCCTGGGCAGCCTGTTCCAGTGCTTGACAACCCTTTTGGTGAAGATTTTTTTCCTCAAATCCAATCTAAACTTCCCCTGGTACAACTTGAGGCCATTTTCTCTTGTCCTATTACTTTTTACTTGGGAGAAGAGACCAACACCCACCTCAGTACAACCCCCTTCCAGGTAGCTGTGGAGAGTGATGAGGTCTCCCCTCAGCCTCCTCCTCTCCAGGCTGAACACCCCCAGTTCCCTCAGCTGCTCCTCATAGGACTTGTGCTCCA
>JAVJGJ010000001.1:59288875-59300007 GCA_035590215.1 Microhierax caerulescens
CCCCGGGGGCATCCCGGGGCCTCGCCGCCAGCACGGCCGAACCCGGCGGCCCCGCGCTGCCGGCGGCCGGCGCGAACGGCGCTTTCTCCCCTCTCTGATCCGTGCGGGGTTGAGCGCTGGTGGCGGCGCGGGGACGTGACACTTGCAACGCAGCCGCTGACGGCGTGCGGGCCGCGGCAGCGCTGCCAGTGCCTGCCCCGCTCTTACAGCAGCAACACCTTGCAACAGTTCCGATTAGGTTTTCCATAAGAAAGCACAAAAGTACATTAACACTGCGGGAAACATCTGATTTCTAGAGCTTTTGCACTATCCCTTGTCTTGGTCTAATGTCCAGTTGTTTTGGGAACAATAAACAAGGACTCGTCGTTTAAATAAATGCAAATTTAAGTTACCAATTAGCACAAACCGTGGGTAAAACAAGATTGCTGTGAGTGATAAACTTAATCATGTGGCTGCTTCTCAAGTTTCGCAATGTTTTTAGAACAAGATTGCAGAAAAGCTTGGGGGTTTGTTACATTTTAGTTCTCAACACTGAAAGACACTAATAAAAATGCTGTCACCCGTAAGTATTTCGGTTGAAGTGAATGCTTCTTCCAGTCTGTTTCCTCTTCAGGTTCAAAATCCATGTAACAGGTAGAAATAAGCTATATACTTAAGACATTTTGGATTAATATCCGATATGGGATGACGTCACCCATATTCTGTGATGGTTATCTTTCTAAACATCGGAAGTCTTCAGGACAATTCAGTTGTTTTACAGATTACTGGAAATGCTAAGCAAGCTGTGTTCTCCTCGCGCATGCAATTTTAGTAGAACAGGCTTTGTATTTTAGAGTTGTAAAAATAGTTTTAAGAAATGGATTCCTGAACATCATAAAGCTTCTGAATGTACCAACCAAAACACCAACCTGATCATAGTTCATAAAACTATCTGGCAGAAGTGTGTTTAGTTTCATGTGGTAGATTCTAAACAGTTCACTGTTATGAAACATCCGAACAGGAGAAATAATATTATGCACCTTTAAAATCTTTATTAAAAATTTCTTTTCAAGGTAGAGGGGAACAAGCCACTAGAGAAAGCCTCTAATCAGATTAACTGATTGGAACTCTCTGAAGACATAAAGGAAAATTTATGCGGAGTATGAAGACTGGGATCTTTCCAGTATCCAATATTAAACTCCCTTAATATATTCAGGCATAGTCAAGTAAGTGGTGAGTGGAAATCTGATTCTGAAAGATGGGTTGCATCTGGCTGCCAGCAGCTACTGTAATCTGCTGTGATTCTGTGGGAGCAAAACACATTATCTAAAATCTTATCGCTGCAATGCAACCTCAGTATATTCCTGCTGATTTCAAATTATCATAACAAAAAAACTAAATCAGTCAGACTATAGGTAAAACTATGCCTTTTGAATTCTATATTACAACAAAATCTTGATGTGGATAACTGAACAATCTTATTTTTGTGCCATGTGCACAAAATTATTTTCCTTCCTCTTCACAATAGCTACTCTCAGTTTGTGCGTGAAGGCAATAGTATCCTTTCATTAAGTGCTTTATAAACCCTGGAAGAACGTAAAGCTGAAATGCTACCACAATTAGGGATTTTCACAACCCAGTATTGGTATGCCTGACAATAATGGTAGGGCTAACATTGTATTGTCCAACAGAGACTCTGAAAAATGTGTTCAGTCCATGAAAGACCTTAAGAAACAGTTTGTGCTCTATGAAGGCACTGCTGTAGCTGTGCTCTCCCCAAGAAAAGCTCTAAGAGTTTAGTAAAATTACATGGTAGATCTGAGCGCATGTTCTATATAAAAAATTCAATTTCATTTAAATCTGCTAACTGAGTGCAAGAACAATCAATATGTAAAATGCAGGAAAAGTAAAGAAAAAATTAGCTTCGTTTTTTTTTTTTTTCAGTTGAAAATAGTCCACCCAAGTTTCACCACTAGGCAGGAGGGACATACTTGTGGTTTTGTTATTCCTAACACATCCATGCTCTGTCCTTATGTCATACAATTTCTGCTCCTGCATGAGGGGTAGAGAAATGGCAGCATGTGGGACCTGGGGGCCAGTAAGATATCCCCTTGTATTTTTGACAGGACTGGGGGCTTTTGGGCTTGAGCTTCTTTCTTTTTAACTCTGAGGGAGACAACATATTCCCTCACAAGCAAGCAAAAAAAAAAATAAAAATGGGAGAAGCTGAAAGTATGAAGAGAACTTTCTAAGATTAGCCTAGCAGATCTGCTTGCAAATGAAAAACCCTTGTAACTTCTCCATAGAAGAAAACACAGTGGTGGTCCTTTGGTTAAAAATCATTGAACAACTATGACTGATAGGACCATACCATACAAAAAAAAAAGCAACAGTGACTTGTATTTCCAAGGTAGGGAAGCTATAGGCTGAAAGAAATTATAATATATTTATATATTCCCACTGTTTTTCTTTGTAATGAAAAGCAGGCATATGTCTGACATATATCCTTTGTCTTTATTTAACAACCATTTTCTTATAAACAGGTGAGAAGTAGGAGATATTTTAACAGGAATAAGATAAAATTAGTCTTTTATCTTTAAAATCTTTAAAAAAAAGATAGTTTCAAAACCGTAGGCAGTCAGTATTCCGCAATAAAAGAATTTTGCTTCTGCATCTGTAGCCTTGTGCTATGATGTCGAAATGCTCCCCACAGAAGCAGGTGACATCTTGCCCTTACCTTAGACTAGCGGATGGCTTGGGGAGGTGGCCTGCCCTGCAGTTGTCATGCTGGGTGTGCAGGAGCTTGTTCAGTCCCCAGGGCTTTTCACAGGGGTTGTTGTGCGTTAAAGAAATCCAGTCTCTTACGCAGCACTCGATGCAATCAATTAATAACGGCAGTTATTGCAAAGAGTGTCTTCATGTTCTTTTTTCTTTCGTTTCCTGCCTAAGTCAGAAAACAGTAATTTCTACGGAGACAGCACTGCCAACTTGAAGCTTAGAGAAATATGTTATTTTTGTTAAGTGGCCTACTTACATATTTAATAGGGAAATGAGAGTTTTGCTTCAAAAAAGCAATGGCTTCATAAGAGAACTTCATCCACAGAGTGGAAAGTGTAGCACAAGTCGTGTAAATACAGAGCCGTGGTAGTGGTTTTGCAATTTTCTGAATCCAGGACCCCAGAAGATTCCCTCTCAAAAGTAAGTAGGGTAAGTGGATTATCCATACAGATCCTGTGCCAGAGTTAGGCTTTCATTGCACTGCTAGTGAATTCAGACGAAAGGCTTTTGCACAGACAAGATTCTCTTTTCACAGGATTAGGTAAATCCTAAATCTACTAAAACCTGTCAGTTTCATAGACTGAGAACATAGTGCTGTCCATACTACCTGGGCAAAATAAAACTATTAAGTCCAGTATAGCCCTATGCAGCCCTGCCCATCATCATTTAAGTTATTATCTAGAATGTAGTTTGATTAAGTTTTTTATTATTGGAACTTTTGGAAAGTACTTGCTTGCATATCTAAACTATTTTTTTCTTGCAGTGAGTAAAAGTGAAGAAGTAGAAATATGTATGGTTAAACACTCGCGGGTGGATCGAGAGGAGAAGTATGAAATAGTTGAGAAGTGGTTTTTGAGAGATCTAGAGATGATTGATGGAAAAGAAGCAGATACTGTAAGTCTTATGTATCATTAAATATATATATTAGAGTATACTTTTCTTATGTTCCAGTTTGGGATACAAGTATTAAACTGCAATTAAAATGCATTATCTGAAAAAGAAAGTTATGTAAAAACCAAACAAAACCTCCAAGGAATTTTTGGTTTTATTGCCTGTGAGAGGCTCTACATTGCATTTGCACTGTTGGCAGGGGAGGAGGAAGGAGAGATTTTCTTGTTTGTTGTAATCTTCTTCCCTCTAGTTGAGATCTTAGGGAGAAGATGGATGTTTCCTAATTTATTTAGCTTAAGTGGGAATAAAAGTTCTGCATTTACAGCTCCCAGTGTAAATTTGAGTTAATCCTGTAGATTTTAATGTGTATTTGAAACTAAAATTTCATTAAATGTTTTTATGGAGACTGTGAGCCTGTCATTTGAATGTATGAACCTGTTCTCTGTGTGACAAAGTCAATGTGTAAAACGCAAGTGCATTGCTCGGTGTACCAACTCAGGAAATTGTGATTGTTTCACATAGTTTAATCTCATGTTCCTTGGATCCATTATATATTGGTGTATTTGTGAGTGTAAATATGAAACAGCTTTGGCTAGATGTGGCTGACCTTATGTTGTGGTTTAGCCCCAGCCAGCAACCCCACACAGCTGCTCACTCACTCCCCTCCACCTGCAACCCCAGCGGGATGGGGAGGAGAATCAGAAAAAGGTAGAACCCATGGGTTGAGATGAGAACAGTTTAATAATGGAAATAAATAATAATTGAAAATAATAATAATAACAAAAAAAAACCAACAATTGTTGTGAAGGGCAGTGGGAGAGAGAGCAATAAAACCCAAGGGGAAAAAAAAATGGTGATGCACAATACAATTGCTCACCACCCACTGCTCAACGCCCAGCCAGTCCCCCAGCAGCAATCAGTGGGCCCTGGCCAGCTCCTTCCAATTTATACACAGAGTATGATGTTCTGTGGTATGGAATTATCCCTTTGGCTAGTTTGGGTCAGCTCCTTCCTGGCACCTTGTGAACCTCCTCGCTGGCAGAGCATGGGAAACTTGAAAAGTCCTTCATTTACAGCAAGCCCTACTTAGCAACAACTAATAAAACATCGATGTATTATCAATGTTATTCTCATACTAAATCCAAAACATGGCATACTAAATTCAAAATACATTACTGCTAAAAAAGTCTTAATCTCTCAGATACAACTTCAGAAAGGTAATATGAGTCTGCAGTAGTACAATACAGAACAACACCAAAAGTAGAATTAAATCCTGTTTTACAAAAGCTAGAAGAACACCCTGAGGTGAATATCTTACTGCATGTATGAGAAGACTTTTTAACAGTTGTCCTTGCATAATAATTGTAGTCCAGGAAATAATGACTTTTTTTCCCCTTTGAAAGTGCTTTCCAATGAACATGAAATAGAATTCAGATTACATTATCCTAGTGAAAGAGAAGCTAAATCAGAAGAAAGGTTTCGGAGCCTTGTTCCCAGGAAAATGTCAAACTGTGGTTGTTCTCATTCTGTCCTGTGCACATTGCTCTCAACTCTAAACCTAGGAACCTGGGAAACAGAGGAAGCTTAGCTTCAGAGCATCCCTGCACCCTGCAAGCTCTTTGCAGTTAAGGCCAGAGAGGGAAAAAAGTAAAAACTAATAATTTTACATCCCCTCTCCAAGTTGTCTTGCTTCTAGAGAGAGTCCTGTCCCTTCCCCAGCCAAGGCAGCCAGAGGACTTCCTCATCACTTGCCTGCATGAATTTACTTCAGCTTTTTTTTTCTGAAGTGCTGTGCTCGAATATCTTCAGAGATGATTCAGCCTTCCACAACTGGGATGATCAAAATCTGTTTCATTTTTGGTTAAAGAAAAGCCTAAATGAACTTCAAACTCATAATCATAAGGTGATTAACACTGCTATAAATATTCATAATAGTTATTCATATCCACAGAATTTAACATCTATTTAACATCCTAGCTGCTGCTAGGATTAATTGTGCCAAAAAGCCAGAAAGCACAGATAATTACAATTTAGGCAGGAAGGGCAATCAATATTCTTCTTCTGACAGGCATATATAGTTATAGTCCGAGGCAAGTGCTTTTCATATAGTGTCTTTTAGGCAAAATGACAAATTGGTTCATTTCAAAACAAGATTATATAATCCTTATAAAGTGCAGTATGTTGCTTGGCCAAAGTCTGAAATTTTACTCAGGCAAAACTTCTGATGGCAAAGAATTGCAGCTAATTACATACTGCTACTTTGTAAAGACTTTAAAGACCCTTTAGCATGAATAGCAGAAATATGCAAAGTCCTTTAGAGACTATCAAACTGAGAAAAAGCCCTGAAGGTACCTGAGCAGAGAACAACAGATTGCCATTCTAACATCTATGATGCATGTAATAATTTCATTCTCTCTCCATTTTTTTAGGATAATCCATATTTTGATATGCACTTCCACAAAGTCTACAATCTGGAAGCATATAGTTGTGCATCTAAATACACATTTGCTCGAACACTGAACAAACTGAATGAAAGGTACCTTAAGAAGGACTTGAAGATTGTGAACTTTGATGACACGTACCTAAATGATGATTCAATCTGGTCATCCAACAACAGGGATTGCTTAGTACTTATGAGGATATGCTTCTATGCTTCCAATCTTTTATGTCTCTCCCTCTGTCCTTTGTCCTAAAGATGCATTTTTCTAACATTAAGGTGACTGGTTGACTTTCACTGACCAGCATTTCATAAATCATTTGATCAAAAAGATAGTGATACGCAGTATCTGCTTTTTAATTTTACATATCAGTAAAAAACGTAACACACTTTTTACATAAACGATTGACCATTCATTTATATATATTGGGAGGGCCTCACTCTGGCAAAAACTCACAAATACATGAGAGTTTCAACACAGAACCAATAAATCTCATGGTCAGTGGAGACTGTTTATGTAAGTAGAGTTCAGCATTTGCTTATATGGTCACGGAGGTATGAATTACCTTTCATTAATAGCTGGAAATATTTTTAAAGCATTAAGTGCATTAACAGTTAATTTATATCCTGAAAGTAGGAAAAAAAGCAACCAAATGAGTTCTTTATGAGAATGATGCACATTTCCATTTTCAAATGTCTTGAAATATAGAACTCCATTAAAGAGATCACACCTACATCAATAGAAGTTTCAAACTCTTATCCTGACGAATCAGAGTTCTGCATTCAGGTACCACGGGACCAAGTTTTCACCTATGCAGTTAAAATATTTTTTCCTCAGAACGTTTAGCACTCCCTTTGGCCTTCCCATTATTTGTTGTACTGTCTTCAAAACCGAAAATGAATGTCCTTAAGCAGAATTGCTTTATTTGTCAGACCTGTAAGAAGGTCCTTTTTTCTTTTGTATCGCTAACATCTTCTTTATGGTGCTTTATTGCTTATGTATATGATCAGGGCTACTTAGGGAACAGGAACTGTTTGTTTATCTCTTCTCCACCTCTGGACCAAGAGTTAATGCAATACTATGTAAACCGCAGTTGTTGGCTACTACAGTTAACCTTGTAGGCAAGTGATAGACCTTTCAAAATTCATAGAATTAAGAGAGTAATTTTCACCAGTTTCTAGCTATGTGTTAGCATGATCAGTGCACTACTTAAATGCGTATTAGTACTTAGAGTAACATTTAACACAGGGTGGAGTCTACTGAGTGGTCTGGAATATCTCATGTGTAACAAAACATAATGGCTGGACTGGTGGCAGTGTTGTGTTACAGTAGAAATGGGATGAATTAAAGCTGTATTGAGCAAAGGCTGAGGAGGAATAGTGTTGACCATAAGCACAGTGATATTACCCAGTGTCAGTCAGCTGTTGGCTGCTCTTCCCATAGTCAATAAAGAAATGTCAGCCCAAAAGGTCATTCAGAGAAGCTTCTGGTCAGAACATCCTGCAGGAAAAATTTGCTTTCTCTTTTGGCAGCCAAGAGAGTACAGGGAGACTAGCTGTGGACTAAACCAGCTATGTACCTAAAGCTGACTTAACGTAGGAAATCACGAGGTGGTTAATGTCCCCTCTCAGTACGTGACATCTGTAAAATGGGATAGTCATGCAAGGGTATGTGACTTGTACTTCACCATTGCCTTTCACATGAACTCCCATCTTTAAAAACTTTCATGTAAATGTACTTAGGATTCAAAATTGAAGTAACATCAAATAAGTGAGAACATACTTGAAAAACTGTATGAAAACATACAGCTTTTTACTTGACTTTTAAAATGGTATCCTGTTGCTTGTATATAGGAAATTCTGTATCTCCTAATCTTCTGAAGCTATGTATTTATTCTAGGCATACGTTGTAAATTACATTCATTCTAACCCAAATCTTAGTAATTATGTGTCTCTTGACAGTTGTGAAGGCAGTTTATGTGGGTAACACAAATCTTCTGGAATTTGTAAGAACTTCAGTCTTACTTTTGTCACCTAAAGCTCACTAGAGAGAAGGACTGTATTTATAGTAATTGTGAAATGCAGTTGTTCTTTTCAGAATGTCTTTGGGATAATCCGGTGCAAGTATGTGTGTTGTAACATTTGATCCATAGTTACAAGAAATATTTGCCCAACATCCAGGTTCCACAAACCCATCTTCAATAGCAAGTATGATTCAGACTACTATTTTCTGTGATACAGTGTTTTGTTTGGACTGTGTATTAATTTTAGAGGTCATTGTGTTTTCTGTAATGTTCACAAATTCTTTGCTTAATGGCACAAGGAAATATTTTCTGAGTGGAAGAGCTCCCATCACTCCTCTTGTAATTGTAATGAAAACATAGAACCTCTAATAATGAGCACTTCAGAGCACTGTTTTGAAATAAAGTACAGGTATGGTGAAATCCTGACCAATGATTGTCCATCTCACGTTAGAAACAGGTAAGCTAAAATTAACTATAAGGTTCCACCATATTTAATAGACTTGCATTACTAGTTTATATCTTTCTATTCTTGTATAAACATTAAGCTGACTATATTAGAAATAAAAATAAGCCTGCATTTTATGTGGAATAATATGCAATTAAAATCTGTTTGGCATTTCTTCTGATAACATAGTATTTCAGACATTTCACCAAGCGATCCGACTAAACGAAAGGGAAGGAGAAAAAGGGACATTGTCCATGTAAATTATTTCAGTTATTATCAAAAGGAAAAATATTTTAAAAGATCTTTTCTGACCTAATCTAGGGATTTGTTACATTTAGACAGTTCTTTATAAGGTGTCAAATACCAAGACACTGTAATTGCTAGATGGAGCTGGCCGCATTATAGGTGGTCTTTGTCCTGAGGTGTGGGAGACCGTCACTTTGCAGTTCGTAAAGCACAGCTATGCCACAGAAGTTAACAGAATATGCTAAATTATAAATGGGCAAGACCCGACAAGCTGAATAGCCAATCTTTCAATTAATGCAGCGTTGTTTCTTACATCACATTTCCTGACCTTGGATGTACAGAATGTAGTTTGAAATACAGTATCTGGGGATTCATCTGCTTCTTCTGGAAGACTTATCCAAAATTTAATAGGAAGAAACTTACAGGAGTAAAGGATTATCACAAATGCATTTGTAATATTCTTATAAAAGGTTTCAACAAGATGATGGAGCAAATTAATACTTGATATTGTGTATATAATGTGGTATTTCTTCAGAAAACAGGAATTGTTACCAGCCATATCTGTTCCAGAGAAGAGGAAAAATATGGCAGCCTGAAAATGAAGAAGCATGATAATGAGCAAACAGAACTTCATGCTCACGTGTTTAAGAGTCAGAAAGAGAATAGAAGCTGTCATAAAAGACATGATGTTTTTTCCTAAGTGTATTTTCTTAAAGCTCTTTCACCAGCATCAGAATTAAGAATATGGACAAACCTGTGACAAAAGAGTTTGAGAATGTTTTGTTTGTAGCATTAATCAATACCATATTTGTCTTATTCTATACATAAACAAAACATCAGTTTCCTGCAGCACCATGCGATAAAAACCATTTATCTTCATTCAGGTAAGATAGTTCCACATAACAAAAAATATACGGGTGAAGTTCTTGAGCTGCAGTTCATAGATTATGATAATTTTCACCATCTAAGACCCATGAGCTTATATTTAAAGCAGAAGGATGTTTCCCGTGTGTTTATCTTTCATTGATAATGAATCTTTTCCTGCATCTTAAATTAAGCAAATACAGATCAATGCAGTTTTAAAAATAATTTTGGAAGTGAAACGGAGTAGCGAGCTTGTTTCAGTTTGTGCCTTCTGGTTTTTTTCTGATTTTTCTCCTCCTTTGTGTTTTGGAGTCGTAGAGTAACCCACCTCTTTCCCAATGAAAGCCTGCACTGACATTCCTGTCATCTACCTACCTATTCCCCAATACTTTCAGCATATAAATCTATCTTCTTCCAGTAAAGCAGGGGATTGTATTACATAACTTGTAATATGTAATTGAAGAACATTTTGTCATGAGTTAAAGTAATTGTTGGAAGATCAAAGGCCTTTTCTGAAAAGCATCAGTGGGAAGCTGAGACAGGAGGGTAGAGGATGGCGGATGTCACTGCGCATCCTAGAAGATGATCTCATGTCAGTTGTAACATGTGTAACCACATTTTAGCATTAAAAAAACATGTTTTGGAGTGTTTGGGTTTTTTTTTTCCCCTTTAGTAGAATGAACAGCTAAAACCAGAAAACTGGAAGGGTTTTTGCTAATAACAACAGCTTTATGAAACCTTGTCCAATCTTTTATGGCTGACTCCTCCAGTCTTTATAGATCTAGCCAGACAGTTACATTTTGTGGCTGAACTGAGAAATTACAAAACTCTTAACTTATCTTTTAACCTTGGCCTTCATGAATGATACATTATAGAAGTGCACAGCATGTTTTGCCAGTCAGAAAACAGAAGTACATTCAAAAAGACTATTGCTCCATTACGTTTAATGCTTTCAGTCAAGTGGAAAAGTGATACAGGAAAGATGAAATCCCAGTTTTACATGTTAAAAGCCTACATTTTGGTAATGTGTAACAATCACTTGGAAAAGATGTTTTCTGTTGTAATAAAGAAATAACCCATGTTATTTCTCCCTTGGCATTTTGCTATTCTGTTACAAACTGATGGCAAGACACCTCACCAGGCTGGCCCAGAGAACACCTCACGCAGGTTGTAACACAGAAAGATCGTGTTCGCGTTGTTTATTTTGCCGGTTTATGCCTTGTAATTACACAGCAGGGTTTTACCTAGTTCACAGCTACTGGAGGGAGCTTCTTCCCCCACCCCACCCCACCCCACCCCGCCCAGCATTTTGGGGCCCGGGGAGGTTATCCAGGCCCTTTTTTCCTGTGGTTTTCCCCTGCCTGAGGTAACCAGTTCCGACCTGGGCAGGAGCCGCCTCAGGAGGGCTCACACAGGGGCACGAAGCGGGACCGCCCCTCCCGCGCCGTGGGACAGCCTGGGGAGCCCG
>JAVJGJ010000001.1:59300107-59313400 GCA_035590215.1 Microhierax caerulescens
GGACAGCCTGGGGAGCCCGCCGCCGCCAGGGCGCCGCGGGGCCGTTCCGCCCGCCTCGGGCCGGCCGCACTCGCGGAAGCCACCGCGCAGTCACCGCTCCAGCCCAGGAACACCGCCTGCTCCCCACATAGGCCTTTCGTTGCCCGGGTCGGCTGCGCACCGCGCTCAGGGTCACAGCGCCAGGCCTGACCTCAGAGCGGGGAGAGAAGCCCCCCGCGCCCCTGTCTGCCCGACCCGCCCCTCCTTCCCTCCCTGCCCAGCCGCCGCTCCGCGGGCGGGTGTTAGGGCCGTCACGGCCTCCTCCGCCAGGGGGCGCTGCGCGGGCCGTGCGGCTCACTAGCCCTCCGCCTCGCTGCTAGCGACACGTGGGCGGAAGCGGCCCGCCGTGGGCAGCGCGCAGCGGGGAGGGTTTGCAGCCGGAGCCGCGGTGGCCGGAGACGGAGGTGCCTGCTTTCCTGCCCCGTCCGGACCCGTCCCGGCGGCCCCGGCTCTGCGGTGAGAGCGACGTGGCCGCGGCAACCCACGCCCCTTCCCTTGTTCCGGGTGTAGGGCCTGCCGCGGGGCTCGGCGGGCCGCCCTTTCCCCCGCGGGCCGGGCCTCAGCGGCCGCCGCGTGCCACCGGGCTGGGGGAGCGGGAGCGGGAGCAGGGGCGGGGGGGCTGCGGCCGCGTCTCGCCGGCCGTTGCGTTGAGGGGTGGCTGTGGCCGCTTTCTGCGGGTCTGGCAGGTGGGAGGCGGTGGAGCGGGTGTCAGGCCGGCCCCTGGGAGGCCGCCGCTGCTGTCAGTAGCTCTTCCGAGTGCCCCTGTTGAGTCACTTCATGACTGGTGATTCCGGGGAGTGTCACGATCAGGGTACCCCCTCGTGTTTCTCTTTGAACCCGAGAGGGTGCAGGGATAGCGTGTTTTCTTGTTCACACGCCTAGAGAGACAAAGTGCTCGCTAAGCAGCCTTAGCACGTTGCTCTGTCCATTCTTTCCCGTGTATTTCCTGGGCAGGCTATATCCGTGACGGGATGTATTGGATGGATTTCATGTCGCCGAGGCGTTTTCTGTGTCATTACTGGGGAAAAAAAATGCAGTGTCTAAAGGGATTTATTAGAGACTGGTGTGGTTTTAGCTGTCTTGAAGCATTTTTCTGAGGAAGCAGCTTTGTCTCCAGCTCCTCGAGTTTAATTCTGTGTTCCTTTGGGACAGCAGGATTCATTAAGAACTAAATGATGTGCTTGGTCCTGGCACACTGAAGGGTTTGGTGGCTGTGGCTAAGGGGGCTGAGTTTATAACAGAAATTGGACTGTGTGTCAGATCGAGTCTGTGCGCAGGTGTAACGTTCTGTTTCATGGGCAAGGTGTATTCTGCACAACCTGGACGACTTGTGTTAGCGCTGAAATGGGAGAGTTAGCAAGTCTGAATGTGACTTAGAGTATAAAGTAAAATCCTAAATTGGGAAGGAGAGGGGATGTTTCTGAAATGCAGCAGGTTGTTGGTATTTTGTGTGTTCATCTTACGTACCTGTTAGGAGAGTAACCTGATGGCATTTGGGGAACAAAAGATGTGCCAAGCATTTGATGAAAGGGGAGGAAAATCATTAGCTATGAAGTGTTACATTGCCATAGGGTTGCCATATAAACAGCATTTCTTGGGATGCCCCAAGCTCTGTACACTTGACAGTACTGATTCCAGCTTGGTATGTTGGCCCTTGTTTTCCCAAAGCCCTTGGGTTAATAATCTTTAAAACTACCGTGTTGCCTAAGGTGTGAGATGTGGTGGGCAACTGAGCTGAGGCATAGTGGGACATATTCTGTACAGAGGTACCAAACCTGGGAAGACTAGTACACTGCATATTTTTTCGTTTGGTTGGTTTGGAGTGCTTTTTTGCCACCATGTAGAATGTGATGTACTTATTCTGCTTTAAGAAAGCTGTTTGAGCAGGATACTTGAGAATGCTCTCATAACATGGGATCAAGTACTAAATTAGAATGTCTCTTACGGTAAGAAGGGAGGCATGAGTGAGTTAGCATGCAGAGACCCTGATCCTGAATCAGAATGATTTTTCCTTCTACCAGAAGAAAATTAGGATGTGTATGTGGTACACCAAAACTCAGTAGTAATTTGTTAGATTTGAAATTGTGGCATCTAAATGATGGATTGAATGACTACTAAGACATACTGTATCCAGAATATATTTAAAAAATCGTCCTGTGAAGCAGGGAGCCAGAGACATGTTTTATCCCTCTCAATGGAACATAATTTTTGGTTTGGTCTGCCCAATGTATAACCTTGATTTAGTGAAAAAGTCCTGACAATTTAATTGGAGGGTTTAGGTATATTTCAAGGATTTGGGACTTCTAAGTTTCATTTAAGGTCATTGTTGTGGTGACCTTAGTTTCACATTCTCCATCCTGTCAAATTTTGTGGGGTATTTTTGTTCACCTGTCTTCATACAGATTTTTACTGCATCCATGGCATTCATACCCATCCTAGAATTCTGCTACTTGGTGAGAGAGTCTTGTTGGTTTTGGGGTTTTTTTTTTCTTGATTCCCATTTCAACAACTTTTGTTAATGCCTCACATTCCCCTTTACTACTAAGAAGCTTTTTGTTCTCTATTAAATTAAGCAGAAGGATCATTCTAGTGTTAAAAAATTACAGTTGTGTAACAGATAAGATAATAAGATTTATAATAATAATAAGATAATAAGATAATAAGCTTTATCTTGGACTTTTCCTGAAGTGGGCTAGTTTTCTGCCTAGGTTGTGCTTGTCTATATGATTCATTCAGTTATGTGTAAAATTTAATTTCAGAAAACTGTAGTTGCTATAAGTAAATGACTGTTGGGGGTTTTTTGTGTGTGTTTTTTTTGTGTGTGTAAGTTTAAAGACTTAAAATCTTTCAGGTGAGAGAAAATGACTGCAATCAAGCACGCTTTACAGAGGGATATTTTCACTCCCAATGATGAACGCTTGTTGAGCATTGTGAATGTGTGCAAAGCAGGCAAAAAGAAGAGAAACTGCTTTTTGTGTGCCACGGGTAGGTAGTAGTGCCATCATATTTCTTTTCTTTGCTTTTAATTTTTATTCAGTTGTATTTGTCTTACCTTTATTTACAGTATTTATTCTTGCCCCATATAAAACAGGTGCTTTACATTTCTACAGGAGAAAATCAGTTGTAGCTTATACTTCCATTATTGCTACTACTAAGAAAGAAATAAACCCCAGTACTTTTATTTCCAGATCTCATTGTAATTTGAAATGAAAGAATCAAAATTATTTGTGTGGGACTGGTGGGCTTTTGAAGGATGCTTTATATAGTGCTTAAAAGGGGATTTAGTAGGCATCTAGGCTGATCAGCCTAGATAAAATGCAAAAAAAGAGTACGGGTTACAGTCCAAGGCAGAGGGCTCTGGAAAGACACAGTAACTGAACAGAGTTCTAATATTCCTTTAAGTGTGTGTGCATTATATTACATCTCTTAAAAAAATCAGGTGCTTTGGGTTGATCTGTCAGTAAATTAGTTTGGTACAATATTTTTTTGACTGACAAATCTCAGAAAATGTTTTTATTCTGACTGTAGCATCCAGTTACCTCTGTGCTTTTCAGTTAGGTGGCCACAGTCTGAGGTCTGCTGTGTCAAAGAAATAACTGTAAATTGGGTTCATTACTTCACAAGCTGTGTGAAGATACATATCTGGTTGACTGAGACTTAAACTGAGTTGTAGGTATTGTGAATGAAAATGTTTTAAAGGGTCTGTTTTCATCAAATAAATGTTACAAAATCTCCCCCACAGAGAATTAATTTCAGAAGCTGAAGCACAGCAGAAACAGATGTTAAAAGTAATTTTAAAGTAATTAAAAGTAATTAAAAATAATCTTGAAATTACCCTTTTACTTCATTTAACAGTGACAACGGAACGACCAGTGCAAGTAAATGTGGTAAAAGTGAAAAAATCTGACAAGGGAGATTTCTACAAAAGGCAGACTGCATGGGCACTTCGAGATCTGGCTGTTGTTGATGCCAAAGATGCTGTTAAAGTATGTGTAACTTTTTTTTTTGGTTTAGTGCTTTGCTTAGAACACTGTTTTGGTTCCAAGTTAGAGTTTAACTTCCTGGATACTGACTGCTTTAAAGCTTAGAATGAGAACACATTTAATTAGGATGATACGTTCCTGTGCTGTTTGTGCCTGCATTTTTTTTTTTAGCCTTTCCAAGAATATAACCATGGTAAACTGAGTAAAAGTAGTCTAGATATGCCTGTGTAGCAATATTTTGAATATCTGCCCTGTTTATTTGTAGTGATCTCTCAGTGACTGTACAGTGCTTGTGCTAAGGACCAGTACTTGTTTGTTTCAAGTCTTACACAAATTTTTACTTCAAGCTTAGTATCCCCTTAAAAAAGTTGATGACCATCTTACTGATGATATTCAGCTACATGTAATTTTTTTTGCTAAGACACTTAAAACATTCTTAATGAGCAGTATTTAAGCTCGAAGGTGAGCTGCAATAATCTGTTCCCTAAATCATGAAATTGGCCATTTGTTGGACAGCATACAGTCCTGAGGTGGTGGTGTTTTCCATAGAACAAGAAGAGCAACCTATTTTTGCCCATTGAAATTCACCTGCTGTCATAAATGTAGATGTACAAACAGACAGAGGTGAAAATTATTCTTCCTGTGATGTCTGTTTTTATGTTCTGTTATCTGGTGGTTTGGAAGAACAGTGCAGAAAACTGAAGTTGAAAATTCTTTGATTTCCCCATCCCCAAGTGTAGCTTAAATACATTATTTCAGTTATCCACCCACTTGTTGGCTAGGTTTTAGATTTTCCTTGCTGTTCCTAAATAGCATGTTGGAGAATTGGTTCTTTTAGTTTAAGCTTCCACTTAAAATTATACCATCTTTTGGGGCTTTTTCTTGCGAAACAGAATTCAGTAACTAGTTTCAGAAGTATGCTGTAATGTATATAGCACTCTAATGAGTAATTTTGAAATTTTCTTTCAAAAAACAAATGTTGAATGCCAAACTATCTCATATTAAAAAAAAAGAATTAAAGTTGATAGATGCATCATATTTTGGTTTCCAAATATGATCCTGTGCAACTGTCTTGACACAAGCCTTTCCTGCACTAGTTGTGAGAACTCAAATTTTATGTAGTAATACTGGTTGTTTAGAAATGTATGTTAATCATATTTATCAAAAGAGCTACAGAAAAAACGGAACTGCTTTTTTTGCACTGTACAGGAAATACCATTTCCTATCATGTGCAGTTTCATGGGCGGTCTGCTTCTACAGATAGCAGTGACAATATAAGTAATAAGCAACAGCAATAGTAGTTTTTACAAACTAAGCAAGAATTTAGTGTGTATCTGATGCAAAAGTATTTTTCATCAGATGGAGGCTGGGCCTTCTAAAATGCTTGTAATATGATCTTTAAAACAGACTGTTACCAGTTACAGTTCATAGTGAGTTTGTCAGTGGCTGTAGAAAGTATTTAATTGTTATCAAAGTAATACTCTCATCAGGCAGTAAATCTAGTTGAAAATACTTCTGTAGTAGTTTTTTACCGTCAAAATTCCAAGTCTTTGCTATTCTGTTCAGTGCTGTCAAATACTATCATATCTATAAAATGTATAAAGTGCTTATAATTTTTACCCTTGTCTATTACACTCTTACCTTGAATTGTGTTGTATATGTTGCCAGTAATTCAGCTACTGTTTTTAGTTTCAGGAGGCTAATACAAGGCGTTAGTCATTCTGAAGCCAGTGTTTCAGGGCAGACAGCACTGTAAATGTTTGTTTAAACTCCTACAGATCTCTGTATTATGTGTTATTGTTTCCTTATCTGGCTTGAAAAAATACTATCTTGTTTCTTTATCTGGCTTGACAAAATACTATCTTCATAGTGTGGATTCTGTTTTTTCACTTTCAGTGTTTTAGTGCATTCAGTAGCATGCAGCAGGGCACTGGAGCTGGTGTGTCAGCTTAAGGTTGGCATGTGTGTGATTTCATTTTTATCCTGTCATCTCAAAAATGTGTAAACAATCTTTTCTGCTCAGAGAATCATTTGATTGTTGAGTCCATAACATATCTCATCTTTTGCAGGAGAATCCTGAATTTGACTTGCATTTTGACAAAGTGTACAAATGGGTTGCAAGCAGCACAGTGGAAAAGAACACCTTCATTTCATGTATCTGGAAACTTAATCAGAGATATCTTAGAAAGAAAATTGACTTTATTAATGTTAGTTCACAGCTCTTGGAAGGTAAACTACTAGAACTGTATGTAAAGTATATAGTTTGATAATTACTGATGTAAAACACACAAAAAAAAAATAATCCCAGTGCTGATGGTTTTTTCCTGTTCACTTATATCATCATATTTTCTATGTCTTCAGATAAACAAGGTGACTAGATAACATATTTTCTGCTAGAAAACTTGATTAATGAAGTTCTAAATACTGATAAGCTTATTGTATTTCTAAGGCATTCTGTTCCTTGAACAAAAATCTACATGCAAGATCTGGTACATCTAAATGTGTAACAAAACTGCTTTTGTTCCTGTTTTCGTTTCCCCTGAATTAGAAGAATCCTTTAAAAAGAGATACTTCAGTTGATGCTAAAGATTATGTGAGGTTTTGTATGAGATTCTAGTTTACAAACTATGAAGCATGTGTTAAATTCTGCTGGACCCTGTTACAGTTCATGTGACTGGTTGCTGGAAGGCTTTATATCTTGTTCAGTCATCAAAATATTTTTACAGTCACGTCATCTTTTAATAGTTGAATTTTTTTAGTAAAGCCTAGTGAGTAAGCATACTTCATGTTGAGTCTGTCAGAATTGGTTAAACTCCTGATATTAAATATGTTCAGGCTTGTGCAGAAGAACTTGAATTAGAAATGAAAAACAGGGAGGATATCATGTCTGTATTTTGGTGTTGACTGAAATTTGGTTTCAACCAACCTCATAACTTCTCAGGTTTGTGCAATATTAAAACATTCAAACTTATTACCACTTAAAGTATACACACTGTTGATGCTTTGTCTAGCTAACATTCTCTGCTTCCTTTCCTCTGCTTTTCCATACCTTTTAATTCTTCAGAACTGCCTAAAGTTGCAGAAGGTGCGTAACACCGTTTTCCTTTATTTCTCTTTGTAAGCAATTTTTCTTATTTTTTTTTTTTTTAATAGTGCTTTGGATAGCTTATCAAGTTGCTAGAGATAAGACAGATGTTTCTAAACACTTTCTGGCTGGATTGCATTTCTGACTGCATTGACGTTCTGTTTGTCAGCTTTTGAATGGCTTGTTGAATTAAGGAAGTGCTGCTATGAGAAATCATAGTTCATGAAAACATTATTATATAATTTTCACTTACATCAGTACTGATTTTTCTGCTGCGAAACTGATCTTGAGCATCAAGATAATTTTTATTTCTTCAGTGATATGTTTCTTAATCAACTTTAGTATGTTTCCCTTATGCTCTGTCTACCAAAAAAAGAGAATCCAACTTCTGATCTTCTGCTAACAGCTTAATACTCTTAATATATTCTGATGTCAGTTACCAGTGTGAAAGTTGAATAAACTGGCATAGTATGTCCCTTTGTATGTGCAATAAAGTAAGGTGGCTATTTGTATTTTGCTTATGTTGCATAATTTGGAAAACATCACTTGTGGGGAACCAGTTCTGGAAATTGTAATGAAGCCCATGGAAGACTGAGACCTGGAAAAAGTGTACATAGGTAGTAGGTGCTTGTTAGGAAAGTTGTTTAGTGGATTCATTTACTTGAAGATAGTGAAACATACTTAAGTGCTCTTAAAATGCTTGTGACTTTGTGGACTTGATAATGGGTTTTATTTCCATTCTCTATGTAAGAATCTGTTCCAAGTGGAGAGAATCAAAGTGTAGCAGGAGGTGATGAAGAAGCTGTGGATGAATACCAGGAGTTAAATGCAAGAGAGGAACAAGATATTGAAATAATGATGGAAGGATGTGAATATGCTATTTCTAATGCTGAAGCTTTTGCAGAGAAGTTGTCGAGAGAGCTGCAAGTGCTAGATGGGGTAAACATTTCTTCTAACATACAGTGTGTTAGCAATGTTGAACTATTTTCATTGGCACTGTGTAACATTCTTTGAAAAGGTAGCTAATATGTTCTGCCACGTATTTAAATGTAAAAGTGTATCTGTTCCTAGGCAGAGCTACATCCTGTCTATTATCAGATTTTAAAGATCTTCAGCTCTACTCTTTACTTTCCAGACCTTCTGGGGTGAGTCACAGGCTTTCATATCAGGAGTTGAGAAGAAAAAAGAGGCATTCTGCATATACCTTTCTTGAAGGCAGGGGTGCAGGGAGAGAGAGAACAGAAGTTCATGTCATTGGATGTAGTCTCTTACGCCTAAAACACTACTCAGCGCAGTTAGGAAGCTGGTTTAGTCTAATAACTTTGCAGTATTTGGGCGCATGTAACAGGTTCGTATTGTTTGCTGTTTTGCTTTTTAAACAATCCAACATTCTAGATGTCACTTAAAACTTATGGAGATACAGGGAATACAGTCTTGAGGGAACAGTCAAGAGCCTCCTCAGATTGTGAAGCTGAATGTTTCTTTTATATTTTGAACATGGCTGTTATCATAGAGATAACTTACTGTACAACAGACTTGTGACCTTATCATGTAAACTGTTTTTCTGGAACTAAAAATGTTGCAGTATAGTAGGGTTTATTGTTTGGTTTTTATTTTTGTGCCAATCAATACCTAATTCTAAGAACTGGAGCAGAGTATTGGTTTTATGTCTTTTCCTTACGAAATAAAGAAGGGTCATAGACTGAGGAACTGCTGTGTTCAATAACACTTTAAATAAGTACTACAAGCTTATACTGCTTTGTCGGTTTCATCACAAGTTTTAGAAAGTGTTTGACAGTAATAGAGACAGAAGAAGATACTGGAATGCTTTTGAGATATAAGAAGTCTCTTACAATGTTGTGGCTTAATTTTCTGTACAGGCAAATATCCAGTCCATTATGGCCTCAGAGAAACAGGTGAATATCTTGATGAAGTTGCTGGATGAAGCTCTAAAGGAAGTTGACCAAATTGAGCTAAAGCTGAGCAGTTATGAAGAAATGCTTCAGAGTGTAAAAGAGCAAATGGATCAAATTTCAGAAAGCAACCACCTAATCCATCTCAGCAACACAAATAATGTGAAACTACTGTCAGAGATAGAGTTTTTAGTGGTAAGCTTTTTTATTGTTTACTATGGTTGTTCATGTCAGGTGTAAAAACTTAAAATGAGTTGCTGCTTTCGTTATTAAATCATATATGAGGTTCGTTTAAAATACTGAGTTTATTTTTCTGTTTTATTATTGCACTACAGTAAGTTTTTATAATGATGGAATTGTATTTATCATTCTTGGTTCAGGAGCATAGGCAACTTGCCTGTTTCTGGCTTATGGACAGTACTGTCCATTGTTTTGTAGAATCACATGGATTTGGCTAAAGGGCATATAAAGGCCCTTCAGGAGGGAGATCTGACATCTTCTCGAGGCATTGAGGCCTGCACTAACGCAGCAGATGCTCTTCTGCAGTGTATGAATGTAGCTCTTCGTCCAGGTAATGTTTCTGTTAGACTACAGTCTGACATACAGAATTTATTATGGTAGTGCCTTTGCTGTATGTGCCTTTCCAACTAGTCTCAGATTTTGTTTCTGTAGATTGAGGGAATTGTGACCTCTGGTCCTCTTGGTTCCAATACACAATATATTACTATATATTTTGTACTCTCTGAAGTTCTTTTTGCTTTTAGGGCATGACATGCTTCATGCAGTGAAACAGCAACAGCAGCGGTTTAGTGACTTGCGTGAGCAGTTTGCACGGAGACTTGCCAGTCATTTGAACAGTGTATTTGTTCAGCAGGTATTATTTCTTACTATTTAATATGAAATTTTCAGTCACAAACTTCTTCTGAACAGAAAAACAATCCACCTAGAATTGGACATGTTCTATCATGTAATCAGAAAATGAATGGACTGCTAGAGGTGCTTCAAGCAGAGATATTACTAAGCATACCAAACTATAGTTGCCTACAGAAGTCTCTTACATGTAAACAACCCCCACCCCTCTTTAGTGTGCGTGCTGTCTAACTTAAACACATAGTGGAATATATAAGGATTTATTTTAATTGTAAGGCTTGATAATTGAGGAGAAAAAGCATTGACTTACTTTTAAGGGTGTCAGAGGCTGGGAACATTGGAGTTCTTGCTGTCCAAACTTCAAGGCCCATAAAAAACCCAAATATACAAAGTAAAGTATCTAAACCTTGATTTTTGAGCCTTAACTTGAAATATTCAGAAATCACTGACCTGAGACTTGTTTCCTAAAGGCTGCATGTCTTTTTTTAGCATCATTTTTTTTTAATTTCTGTATTTTTTTATCTCCAATTAGTTTTCTCAGACTCTCCTTCGGCTCTATAACAGGTCCCACTCTCTTTCAGTTCCAGTGAGTACATAAGGTTTGATACAAGCTTTTCTAACTAATTTTTTTGAGCTTGACTTATCTAACTAGCAGCTGCATCTTTGGCTTTACAAAAAGAAATTTGTCCCTACCCATTGCAGAGCATTGGACTTATGCCCCTTCTCACTTCCATTATTTTTATCAGCTCTTAAGCTTTGTTTGTCTGTTTGAGCTAACATTCCTCTGATCTCATCTCCAGAAATTGCTGAGAGACAGATTGAGATGTAACGAGGAAAAATATTTTCAGGAAATTGTAATGTGTACAGCTGTACAGATACAGCAATTGTGTAAAATTGTAGTATTTGTAATAATACATAATTACCACAATTAAAGTTTTAGAAGTTTTAGTTGTGTATTACACTGTGTGCAGAAAGTGGAATAGAGTTATGGTGGATAATTGTGTAGAAAGTTGCATTTGAGAGTACAAGCCTGGCTTTTTACGGCAAAGATAAGAGCCTCCTACATTTTGTTCACTTTGCAGAATTCCAGTTCCACAGCGTGTTAAATTTTTTTGCTTTTAGCTTCTGTTCTTAAGAAGGTATGTTTCTCCTGTAACTTTTCATGTTTTGAAAAACTGGGCACAGACAGTGTCCTGGTCTCTAAACTAGCAAGCAGAAGTGTTGTGGAAGTCCTGTGTAAATGCATTCACAAAGTTTGAATGTTGGACTTGTGTATGAAAGTGGCTGTTCACAGAATGCCTTTTCTGATGTTCTGTTCTGAGGATTTTATTTTTAGAAATGCTAAAATATTATTATTACTATGTAATACTATATTTATTAGATGAAATACTCTAGAGACTTTTCAGTGCTATTGAGAATGCTATTACCAATTCACAATTTAATTTTTTTTTAATGTTTTTAAAATTCTGGTACTAATAGTGGCCTCGCATTTTCTTTTGTATGAACTCACCCTCTGAAAAGTTTTGGCCTGCTGTTAGCTGTGACTTATATTAATCAGCAGCTAAAAAATACGACCTCACTGTAAGGTTAAGCAGGAAGAGTTCATTAACTGGAAGAGCTGAGCTTCTGCAAAGCATTTTGCTTGTTGTAAATAAAAGTCTGCATACTTCATTTTGAGGCATGGATTAAAGTTTGAGAGATGTAACAGATTTTTGTGTTATCTTACTAAAATGGCCTTGTTTTTTTTAGTCTGATTAACAGGATGTATCAGTTTCTAAGTCCCATGTTTTTGAAAATTCTAACTGGAATAGTTTGTTACCTTTAGCATCTGAAGTGTTGCATTATTTGATCAGAATGTTTCTGTAGAAAAAATACAGCACTGTAGAAAAAATACAGTACTCCAGAAAAAACTAAGGCAGATAAAGATTTCTCAATTAAAATGGCAAAGAAAACACAAAAACATGACGATGTCTAGGCAGTTGTTAATATGAGCAAGACATAGTGTGATTGGGAACTTGTTAGATGGAATACCAAAGTTGCATTGACATTTTGGCCTAAATATATTATTTTAGAAGTATGAAATTGTTGGTATTTTTTTAAAAGCTAACAAACCCAATGCTGTGATTCAAACTGCTGTTGTAAGATACTAAGGTGCTTCATCTCCTTTACATAAAAATGAGAATGTCTGTTTCACATAATATTTGCTATGAGCATATAATGAATCTTAAAAGTTTTAAACAGAAATGCAACTTTGGATTGCCATTCACTGCAGTGTTTAAAAACTATTTGCAGTAACTGTTACTAACAGTAAATGTTGTCTTTATTGTGTCCTAATAATAGTTGATAAACCTTACTGTGTGACTGTTACATCTTAGATTATTTTTTGTTAACAATCAGGTTCAGCATTCAATTGAAAGGCAACTCTGGGCCTTCTGCCTTTGAAATATGAAATAGCTTGAAGCTCTGAAACTATGAAATAGTGGAATAACAAACCTGCAGTATCATTTGGTAACAGTTGGTATAAATGTATATGTAGTGAGAGGAAGCCTGTTAATTAGATGGAGAAGGTACACCTATAAGCGCTATAATGTTTTGCAGCTGAATTGAACAGGACATCATTTAGGACAGCCAGAATGCCAGAATGATCAGTATTGTGGAAAAGTTGGGTTCGAGGGAAATTTATCTTGGGGAGGGGATTTGTTGTCTAGCTTTACAAAGAATGTAGCTACTGAGCAAAAATAAAATGTTGTCTGTAACAAAGGGACAAAACGTGAATAAAAGCGTTCAATGAAGCAATAAAAATTTGGATCACTGAGTATTTCCTAGCAGTAATATGAACTAGGCTTTGGGCTGACTTCAGTTGAAGGAAACTGTGAAAGCCACTAGGTAAATTATCTTGAACTCTAATGAACTGGAATGTTAAAATGCATGCTGTAGGGATGGTTGCACGCCAGGGGATAGGAGAGAGAAACATAAATGGTTTTCTGTATCTACTTTTTATAAAAGCATATTGAAGAGCTGTTGAAAACATTTACTATATGCAGCCCAGAAATACACACGGCATCAAGTCTGACCTCAGTAGCAGTGTGGCTAATGCTGGCTGGATTCCAATTCCAAACTATATGTAGCAATAATTATACTTCATAACGTTAGCTTTTTGTTGGAGTTAGATTACAAGATTGTTTTTAGAAGGGAGATTTAGATTGTGAGGATAAATAAAGTTGTCTAGGACTGGTTTCTTTGAGCCCATTTGTGTCTCAGTTTCTGTAATTAAGAGAACAGGACTCCAAGTGCATGTTCATGCTGGATACAAAAAAGTTCTGGCCCAGGCTGCCCAGAGCAGCTGTGGCTGCCCCATCCCTGGCAGTGTCCAAGGCCAGGCTGGATGGGGCTTTGAGCAGCC
>JAVJGJ010000001.1:59317366-59332352 GCA_035590215.1 Microhierax caerulescens
GAAATCGTATTTTGTTAGCCTGTAGGTCTTTCTGTTTAAGGGAGTATGTATTCCTGCTAGGATTAAATGTTCTTGTGTGTGAGTATGGAAGTGAAGCTTTTTAAAAAATAACCTGTATACTTAGAAAGCAACAGTGTTACAGGTATATTTATATATTGGTTATTCTGCATTTTAAAATTCATTGTTTCAAAACTTGTTTAAAAATGTTTGTATTTGCCACAGTTCACCAGTTTCCAAATTGTAAACTCAGAAATTATGTGCAGCTTTAACTAGTAAGCTCTGTCAAACTGATTTTGGGTCCTGAACTTACGCTTTGAAGGTTGATGGTAGAGAACAGAAAAAAGTAATGAAAGGAAGAAAGCAGGAGAGTGGAGAGGCTTGGTTGAGGGAGGGGGAAACTGGAAAGATAAGTCTTGGCAAGTTGTTGGACATGGAGAGCAAGTGGTGTCATCATGTGTTGTCAGAACAGTAAAATTCATAAATCCCGAAAAGCTATTTCATTGCAAGAAAAAAACCCACTTTATCCTAATAGGAATTGATTTCTAAAACATTCTAAACACTTTTTATTATCTTGGCACTTCTTTTGTGATTGGCATTTGTGAGGAGACAGCTTTTGTAGCAATTTCCTAACTTCTGTAAATGTTACGGAGTGATCAAGCATTTTGGAGAAAGAGGTCCTTCAATTCACCAGCATTAAGAGCTGCACCTTGAGAAAGGCTTCTGTGGTGTATTTGTACAAATGTATTTATTTCGTAAGAGCTTATAACACTGTATTTTTAAAGGCTTCTATGTTGAAGGTAGTGGTTGTACTATTACTAGTTGCACATTAATTCAAAATACATTGGTTCTTAATAGTAAACTTATTTAAGGAATAGTGTAGGTGCATAATGCTGCAGTTGTACTTGGACACTAAAGATGACCTGTTTCCAAGCTGTGTTGGTGTGTGTTCTTGCCTTTTTTTTTGTGCTTTGGGAATAGCACTGCTATTTGAATGCCTCAGACGCAGGGGGGATGCTGGGAGAATTCTGGCATTCTGTGCAAGTGCAAGGTTCTTTGTCTGCATTTTTATGGCAAAAAAAAATCTGGGTCATCAGCATTCACACTTGTCTTAAGTAGTCTTTTTTTTTTTTTTTTTTTCCCCTTTTCTGATGAAGCCAAGACTTTGATACTTAAATACCATAAAATCAACATGGAAAAGAGGGCTACTACTGTCATATGTTTCTATGATGGCGCTTCTGAAAAACCACTTTGGCTCCCCTGATTGTCCAGGGCTTGGTCTTTGCTTGTAGTTCTTCACATTCTGCAATACAGTCCTGTGCATTTGTAAATTGAGGACAATGAAAAAGTGGGACTAATGCGTGACAGATGCATATGCTGAATATATCAGGCCTAAATATTTTATTCAAAAACTGCCAGAACCCCCAAGGTCTAAAAACTAGGCTGGAATTAAAAATTTGCATTTGACGTTATAATTGTCAGTAGTGTTGCCTGCTTGAGAACATCTGGTATTTAAGACATGTTTGTGGCATTTAAAAGTATATACTCATTTTCTATTACGATAGGTTCTGCTTGCCTGCTCCATTTTGAGGGGCTTGTAGCATCCATCCTCATCAAGATCTTTTTAATACCACATACTGCTTTTAGTGTATGTATGCAAATGCCTTTTACTGGTTAGGGATTCTCTATTTACTACAATACCCATTTACTCTAAACTGCATACTGAAGTCCACTTGAGGAAACTGTTTTATTCTGCAAAAACCAGGAAAAATGAAAAAACACCTTGTAAATTTTTTTACCCTCTGTTTGTTGTTTTCATCCTCTCTGAATTTGTAGTCATCAATTTTTGGTGCAACATGAATACAAAAGATGTATTCTCTTTGTAAAAATCCTGATTTGCAAACAACAGAAAAGTTTAGCCAGTCTTACTGTCAATATGAATGGTTTTGCAGTATTGGCGTGTGTTTTTTAAATTGAAAAGGTGGACAATATCTATGACTCAGCACAAAATTACATAAGTACATTTTAATTTCTTCATGCCTATTATTATTGTGATTGATCATGGAAACTCATGGAAACTGAGTCTTTTGCAATATTAACTCTGACAAATAAAACCCTAATTTAATGGACTCCTCAATTTGGGAGAATGTAAATACATGTTGCCAAAATGTTTTTTGAACACACTATAATAAGGCAAAGTAAAGTTTAATACATAGAAACTTACTGTTTTCCATGTAGCTTAGACACTGAATTTCTAGAATAGTACCTCTCCAACTAAATGTGTTTGCAATGTAGTTACTTGCTGCTTATAGTTCTCTGCATGTTTCTTTCCAGTTAGAGCTTAACTTGCATCTTGTGCATGGTTTGTGCAAACTGCATTTTAACTTGTCTTTGTCTTTGATGCTTGCAACCTAATCCATCCCAGCTACACTGCCTCGAAAAGAAAGTGCTGTCAAACAGGAAACTGAGAGTGAGTATAACTAGTTGCGTTAGTTGGTATTGTCGATGCATGTGTGTCAATGTAAAGATGTAGTGCTGCATCATGGAAAAATGTACCTAACACTGAAGTACAGAACTCTGTTCAGAGTGAAATAAGCATTAGCAGAACTATTGTTTTTGCAAAGCAAAAATGAAGCACAGCTAAAATGGCCCAACATAGAAGTTGAGAAGGTTTGCAGGTAAAGGCAGCATCCTGTGGTTTTTCCCGTGCTACTAGTTGATATTAAAAATATGTTTGTGTCAGAAAGTTGTTGTAGTTTTCCAGCTCTTGTAGTAGGTTGAGGTAACAACTTTTATTCGATCTGTAGACTTTGTCTTGCGTCCCTAGACTAGATACCAACAAAGCAGTTAAAAGCAGTCCTGCAAATTTCATTTAAGTTTCTTTGTGGTTGAGGTGGGAGAGCCTTATGTAGGGGGTCAAATACTGATGATTTCTTGGTCTTTCTTTGTTACTAGCTTTCTCCGTACTGTTCTAATGCTTCTGAAAATTTGGGAAAAAATAAAAAGATATGCTCCTCACCTAGGAGAAGGCCCCACAATATCGAGAAGAAATGCCTGATTGTGAATTATGATCAAAATGGGGGGAAGTATTAGCAGTAGAGTTGCTATGGGGTTGTAGATCCAGCAAAACAGCTGGAGCAAACTATGTTCACAAGAGGATATTAACAGTGGAAAGATCAAGTTCAAGATGAAAAAGTGTGTCTGTGTATATAAAGCTATTTAATTTTTGCCCTTTTGTGGATTAAGTTTTCTGCTTGTGGCAGCCTTTGCCCAAAGTACATTCACAAAGATCATAACTGGTCTTTGCTTCCAAGTATTTAAGGAGAGTATCTATCTCTCATCTAACATAGCATTCCTGTATTTCATGGTTTTGTTCCTTCTATACCTTTTCCCCTACTTTAAGGGGCTTATATAGCTACGTTGTACTTGGAACTTGCTGGAGTATTTCAGCTACCTTGTAATGAGAAAAGAATGTATTTATAGCAAAAGCGTTTGCAGATTAGACAAAAATTGAGTTGTTTGGTCTCAGTATAGGACTACTAGCAACTCTTGATCTCATATATTCTGTAAGGAACCTGTTCTTCTTGAGTATTTTATTCTGCCTTTGCTTCCCTCCTTCATAGTGTCTTTTATTTCACAGGTCTTCATGGAAGTTCTGGAAAATTGACTGGGTCTACTTCTAGCCTAAATAAACTCTCTGTTCAGAGTTCAGGAAACCGTAGGTCTCAGTCATCCTCGCTGTTGGATATGGGAAACATGTCTGCCTCTGACCTTGATGTAGCTGATAGAACAAAATTTGATAAGGTAAAGCCAAAATGTTGTATAGGATTCCTGCTTAGTTTTGTATGAGAAGTGTCTTACATGTCCTTCTTGAATAGTTTAAAAATCCATACTGTTTAAATCTTAACACATGCCAATTTCAAATTCTGTATGCACGTAATAAAGACAGTTTGAAAGAAATACATAGATCAGAGTAGTATTCTCTGATTATGAGATTCTATTTAGTTCCTTTTTATGTTGAGTTTGATCTTTAAAGAACACCAATTAAAAAAAAAATCTATTCAGTTTAAGCCCAGTATGCTTTTTTAAGCAAATAGGAATTGAATAGATTCTTCAACTGTTTTTTTCTCAGTACAAATGTTCATGTGTTGTGTTGCATTTTGCCAGTATGTAAGCAAAATGAAAGGTAAGAAAGCATAATCTTCATGACCCTATAATTTACTTATACTGGTTTCACATCAAGGTTACCATCATTTTTCATCTTTAACTAATGGCACTAAAGTTATTGGAATGTCCTCAACATCTTTTTAAAAATCTGCTGTCCTCAGCATCTGGTGGCTTTTTTTTTTTTTTTTTCTGAACCTTTAAAAGTGGCAATACTGTTCACTTCTTGTGGAATTAACTACTCAGTACTGTGGAAGGAGAAGGTGCTGCTACCAGGGTGAGCAATAAAAGTAATTTTCCTGTTCTCTGTTGAGTAATTTGATAAAGATGAGTATTTTTCTTCTGACTTCTTCAAATCCTTTCTCAGTCTTTTTCTCAAGGGAATATTGTGTGCCTGAAACCATAGTAAGTTATTATACACCTGCAGCAGCAACTTGTCTAGAATTAAGGTGATAGCTTTTAAAAACAAATTTATACAAGTATTGTGCTAAATTTTTTAATTTGTTCTTTTATCTCACACCCACTGGGGACATGTTGTAAGCTATTGAACTGCCTGAGTAGGTTTTTTTGAATTTTGTTTTCCTATGGGAATTTTCGACAGTGTGGATTTACTGTATGGGTAGATTGGTTAATTTATGTAAATTATTGCATGTCTTAGTCCTTAAATATTTGTGGAGAAAAATGTGTTGTGTGAAGATTACAGATTAGAAGTATATGTAACACGTGACTTAAAATTTCAGTAGTTTTTATTACTAAAATTAAATTAATTTAATGAATTATTGGGAAAACAGTGTTTCATTTTATATCTAATCTAAAAATCATGATGAATACTTCTATTTCAGTACAAAACCTGCTGCTGGTTACTCTAGCAGCTATGTAGAAACTTTTTGTGCAGAGCAGGTAAACTGTATATGTAGAGGGTAGCAGTTTTTCTTCCCCGAGGTGCTTAATTTTGTATCCTTCCTCTCAGCAACCCAGGCAGAAAAGAGGGTGGCAGAACCCATGACTTCCTATCACAATGCATATATTTTCACTATAGCACTGAAGTCCTTCCTCAGACTGTGACTAGAAAACTTCTAGCTGTGGAAAAACACAGATTTTTCTTTTGGTCCTCCAGTGTTACATGAATGAGAAGGGACTATGTTAAGATGCAGCTGTCACTTCAAAAGATACAAGTACAAGCTGTTTCCATTTCTATTAAGTAGAAATAAGCCTTTTAAAGCTTATTGAAGGTAGAAAATACAATGTCCTATGCAACAAACAATTAACATTAGTATTACTAACTGTTCATAGTATTTGGTGTGTTGATAAAATATTTGGCTTTCTTTAGATTTTCGAGCAAGTATTAAGTGAACTGGAGCCTCTGTGTCTGGCAGAACAGGACTTCATTAGTAAATTTTTCAAACTACAGCAGCATCAGAATGTCTCGGGAACAACGGTATGACTTTATTCTCTCACTGAAGTAAAAAGTACTGAATAGGGTCTCATAAGAGACCTGTTTGAAAGACAACTTCTGAATTTATCTGGCAGTTATCTGATCCAGGTGATCAATTAGTTTTTCTCCATTAGCTGGCAGAATCTTTATTTTTGGTTGACCAATACAAAACCTATTAAATAAGAACTGACATGCTTCTTTTGCCATGTCTTTGTTTCCACATATGATCACAATGAATTCTTCATCATGCTACCCAGGAAAGCAATGGGGACTAATTGTGAATAGCATTGTATTTTGGTGGAACATGACCAGAAAACTACTAGAACCTCTCAAACCACTGTATTTGCCGCTTTGGGGAGCGGGTGAAGCTTATGGTTTTGTCAAATATACTTATCACTTCGATACAGAATTGGAGACAAGCTTACAGCTTTCTTTATATACATTTGTTGTTCTTACAGAATGAAGTGGAGGAAGTGGATGGAGGAGCTTTAGTTCGTTCGTACACTTCTGGTGTTCCACAAACAATATCATCTGAGTATGTGCTGCTGTTGTTTGTTACTGATTCTTAAGCCTACATGTGAATTTATTTGGCATATAAAACTATTTTCTCTATAATCAGAAATTGTTCTCTTTTAGTGAAAGTGAATAGTGAACTCTTAATTTGTACCTAAACACTGAACGTATTAGTAAATATAAAAACTTCTAGATAGGTTGGATGTTTCTGTCTATAGTAGTATAAAAAAGATGCTTAATTCTCTAATAGTTGTCAAAGTAAAACTAGCCACTCTAGTATGTAAAATACATGTTGGAAAATACGTTTAGCAAAGTTCTGAATTTGACTGCGTGGCAGCCTCCATGCAGGAAATGCTTTTTGGAGTAGTTCATATCTGTAACTATTGATTTTTTTATATTTTATTTTATTTTATTTTTTTACTGTGTGGCACTGGCATTTCTTCCCTTAGTAGCAGTCTGAAAAACATGAGACTTGTTGAATGCAAATGAGACTACTATAGCAAATAAATGTATCCTAGAAATGTTATCAAAGAGTGTGTAAAATAGCCTAGTAAACTGTCAGGAGTAATATTTTTATCTTATGCCTTTTTAATAGGAAGGACATGATCCGGCAGATGATGACAAAAATATTTCGTTGTATTGAACCTGAGCTGAATAATCTCATAGCGCTGGGGGACAAGATTGATAGCTTTAATTCCCTTTATATGTTAGTTAAGATGAGCCATCATGTATGGACAGCACAGAATGTGGACCCAGCTTCCTTTCTCAGCACAACACTTGGAAATGTTTTGGTGACTGTCAAAAGGAACTTTGATAAATGCATTGTAAGTTCTGCAGTTATTCTGATTAAGCTAACTATAATATTATAGGAAGCCCACTCCTGCCAAGTTTGATTTTGCATTTCTTTATAGTTAATTTTTTTGCTTTTAATTGGAAGTGAAAATGAGTAACTGTATTGTTCCCAAAGGCCAAGTCTTCAAAAAAGATAAACAATTTGGTGGTTGTGTTTCTTTTTCCTCGCCATTCCAGTTTTCTTCAATAATTAGGTATTTGTAACAAATATGGCCACGCATTCACTGCTGTAAGCTAGCTGACATTTTTAGTTGTTTGTTTAAACTTGTACTTTTACTGAGATTACCAAAGTCAGTTAATTAAACTATAGTGCTCTGCCTTCTTTACTTACCAAAACAAAAACTCATGGACTTACGATGTTTTGCTTTTCCCCTTTAACCATAATGTGCCAAATAGACACCTCTTCCATGTGTTCAGTTATTTCTATCTTACCTCTAACAAAAACTTGGTTTAGATAAAATGGCAAAGCTTTTGCAGATTTTTTTTGCAGAAGCAGCAGAGGTAGCTTCTACTGCCAGAAACTTCCTTTTGCTAATACAGTATGACCACTATATGAAATAGGGCAAATTCAGTGAAAACATAGTTGCTGGTATAACTTTTTTTTATTGTCATAAATGTAATTTGACTCTAGGCCAACATAAGAAGACTGACCATTCTTGATCAGTTTAATGCCTAAAATATTTTGAAACTGATTTTTTTTTTTTAAATTATACTCAGAAATAAAACGCCAGTAGAAAATTAAAGGAACTTCCTTTAGCAAAAGGAATTGCTAGCTTGAGTGGATCAGAAAAGTGAAGTCCCTTGTTAGATTTCTTGTTTTTGAGGGCAAAAAGGGAGGAAGACTGTGTAGGCATATTAGTGGAAAGGTAAAATTATTTCCATGTTTGAATAAATGTCAATTTTTCAGTATGTTTGCATTTTCTTTTACTAGTTGTTACATGGTCTGGAGTCATATATTAGAGGCTAACATCTGTTCTTGTTTCAAATTTAAGAGTAATCAAATGAAGCAGATGGATGAAGTAAAAATCTCCAAGAAGAGTAAAGTTGGGATCCTTCCATTTGTTGCTGAATTTGAAGAGTTTGCAGCCCTTGCTGAATCAATTTTCAAAAATGCAGAACGACGAGGAGATCTTGATAAAGCCTACATAAAACTTATTAGAGCTGTTTTTGTCAGTGGTGGGTCTTCTGAGGTTGTCATAGTTACTAAATGATTGTTTCCTCCTATTTATATATAATTTTGCTCCAAGCAACAGATTTTCCTATTATTTTAAGACTCTATTGCAAGCCCTGTGATGAATATTGTGCTGAAATTTTGTTTCATCATCAGTAATCATCAGTAGAAGAGCAAGTATAGACCTTTTGATTGTAGTGCACTTTTTAAGAGCAAATGGTAGGTATTTCCCTTTGTACATACCTGTAAAATAACTTTCAGTTATGACCAAGGGAAGTAGTTGAGACTCTGGAGGGAGAGATGTGATGGCAGCAACACAACATGCTCAGTCTGAAGTGGTTCCCTGTCTTTTCTCCCCCAGTGTATCTTAAATTAGGAGATGAATCAGCATGGGGATCCCTGGCATTTGGCTCTAATACTGTTCATCCTCACAGCCTTGTCTAAAATAAATCACTTGAGTTCTGGTAATGAATGTAAACCTTTCTTGGTGGATCAGGTCCTTTGTGTCCTAACTGACACAGCAGAACATTTCTCTAGTCCTTATTTTCCCAGGTATGGTCTGGAAAAACAGCAGCAACCCCCTTGTTCTACTGGTTTTATTTAACATTTAACAAAAAAGGTGGGAGGAAGATATGCAAGCCAATGAACTCTGGAAAAATTCTTCCTCCCTTTTAAAATGAGGAGGACACGGATGGATGTCTCCATGCTGATCTACCTGCAAACTTTCAAACAACTCCACCTATAGTAGTTCCCAGCCACTGAGACTTACCTCTTCTGTAGGGGAGGATTGGGCAAGAGGATTCAGTAGAAGCGATAAAGCTAGTCTGAGGAAACTGCAACACAGTAGTCCTGGACGCATTAGGAAATTGTGAAGAGACATTACTTAATAGTAGACTATAGTCTATATGCAGTCAGCAGGAGCATCCCAGCTGGCAGGACAGTAAATTTTGAAAAAGTTTATTTGATTGCACCAACTTTTCTGACCTTAAGAATTTACTTAAGTGCTAAAACTAAGCAAACACCAGTAGACAGGCAAAACTATGCAATAACTAGAGTTTAGAAAAGCGTTTTTAAAAGGGTTTCAGAATTATGCCAAACACTGAAAAAACAAAATCTGTTTCAGACAAGTACAGAGTAAACTTAAAAGAACAAAGAATTATGATGAGGGAGGATAAGGGGTAGAAGTAAAGAATGAAGATGAAACAAAGTTAAAATTATGTACAAAATCCATGCAAGCAGTATGTTTAATGCAGTAGGATATTAAATTTACAAGTGATATTTGAAATGGGTCAGAAATTCAGGCAGAATTGGGGGGTAGGGATGTAGAAAATTATATGGGAAGCACCCAATAGGCGGTAGCAGACTTTTACTACTTGGCAGTTCAGTGTTCTGACTGAAATGAATTTGTGATCTTTATTGATATTCTGGTGCCCATGGTCACTTTCACGGTGGGCATCCCGGTAGTCTTGGCAAAATGATTGATGGATGACAATGCATAAACACTTAATTGCACTTTTGGTTGAAGCCATCTTCTTCTAGCCTTCCTTTAGGTGCAGTAAGAGAGTGATAGGTAGAATTTCTTTGCCTGCCCTTATTTTTTTTTTGAGGAGGATGAAAGTAAGAGACTATGCAGGATTATCTGGTTTTATTAATAAATTTGGGGATTGACACTAACTAAAACTAAGAAGCAAAAATTGAGAGATTGAGGAGTACGTTTTTTTTTTAAAAAAAAACAACCACACCACCTTATTGAGGACTTTTGTTCTAGCAAAGAAGGGAATCAGTTTTCTTTGTTCTTTCTTCAATTGTTTAAGAAATAGATTTTTAAATAGTTCTATCATGTGAAATTTATTAGGGGTAATGAAAGCATGCTTGCAAGCCTCCACAGAATGGGGGTTGTTTCTCACATAGGTAAATGAGACCATATGTAGTCACTATTTTATATCTTTTTATAAGTGACTTTTTTTAGGCATACAAATTTTCATGGTCTTAGAGCCTGTACATATCTGTTACTACTTTAGAAGGCTCTCAGATACTGATTTATTTATTTTGACAATTATGACAATCATTCATACAAATGGTTGTTGATATAAAATCCAGAATTCCTTTTCTGACAGTATTATGGTTGTTGGTTGTGTTGTTCTGAATTTGGTTGCCTTTTGGTATTTTAAGTATTTTGTTTGCTTTTTCTTTCAGTTGAGAAGGTAGCTAATGAAAGCCAGAAAACCCCCAGAGATGTGGTCATGATGGAGAACTTCCATCATATTTTTGCAACGCTTTCTCGCTTGAAAATCTCTTGTCTAGAGGCTGAGAAAAAAGAAGCCAAACAGAAATACACTGATCATCTTCAGTCTTATGTAATCTACTCACTTGGACAGCCTCTTGAGAAATTAAATGTAAGTGTATTTGAGTTTATATTTGTTTAAATGGTACAGAGTAGTCTTTCTCAAGTGTTTAGGCAGTACTATCTGATCTCTTTTACACTGCACCTATCATAATCTCTATTTTATTATTTTAGACTTCAGCATGCCTGGCAAGAGTACTCTAATTGTGAGGGTAACAGTCTTTGATGAAAACAACCAAATTTTTCATGGCAATTGACAGTACTGACTGAACATCAGTTGTATGTTAAGCAAGGTTCTGAGGAAGGAAAAAGCAAGGGGAAAATAATCAGGAGCTTTGGGACAATTTTCCCCACCTCAGCTGCAAAGAAAATTACTATAGTTCCTAAACTGTTCAACAGTAAAAAGTTTTAGGGAAGTTCCGTATGTCTGAAGTTGAACTAAGCATTAAACTGCTGACAGGCTCACACTCAGTTCTGCCCACTGAGTGTTTCTGTTCATTGCTTTTCCTATAAGCAGGATTTCAGCCACTCGCTCTCTGATAAGTCTAAGATGTATTCTCTTTTTGAAAATTAAAATGCTTTATTGCTGCTTCCTGCTTGCTCTGGGTTGATGCTGACCAGCACCTAAGCTGCCACGTAATTAACTGCTTGCTCAATCCCCTCTCCGATAGGAAGAGCAAAAGTGAGAAAACCTGGGGGTGGGAGATAAGGACAGTTTAATAGTGAAGGGGAGAAAGAAAGGAAGAAAAATAGTGATGCAAAGGCAGGCAGGCACTGCCTCTCACAACCAGGCTGATGTTTAGCCAGTTCAGAGCAACAGCCACTTTGAAGACAAACAGTGCCCCTGCCCATTCCTTTGACCCTGATTTTTATAGCTGAGCATGATGTTACGTGCTGTGGAAAAACCTTTGGCCGAGCTTGAACTGTTCAGCAATAACCAAAACTTTTGTGTGTTTTCAGCGCTGTTTTCAGCACAAATCTAAACCACAGCTCTATATGGGCTGCTGTGAAGAAAATTAACTCCATCTCGGCTAGACCCAGTGCACTGTTTCAAATGATGTTGTAGCTTTACATGCATGTTCATAGGTGTACTTCCATCCATTTTTATTATGTTGAGCCAACTGGTGTGGGGCAGTGAAAAGAGAGGGCAATTATGAACAAATACTGCTGTTAATTATGGTTTAAGTAGAGAAATTCCTATTCAGGTGCTTATACAATTTATCTGAAAGATCCAGGATTTTCCCAGGTTATTGGCCTCATTAGTTGAGGATTTTGAGGCTGATTCAGTATTAGCTGTAAGGTTGCAAAAAGTAGCTTGATTGCTTCTGGAAATGATTCAGTCTTATGCTAGTAATTACGGAGCACTGTATTGTTGGGCTGTGCTTCAATGTTTAAGGCATGGGGGGAACACACAACAGCTGTCAAGTAGAACCAAGACTTAATTTGACAAGCATATATATATATAGATTTATGATAATCATTAATGCTGTTATTTTTCGTTAGCATTTTTTTGAAGGTGTTGAAGCTCGTGTGGCACAAGGTGTACGAGAAGAAGAAGTAAGCTATCAACTGGCTTTTAATAAACAAGAGCTTCGTAAAGTTATAAAGGAATATCCTGGTAAGGAGGTAAAGAAGGGATTGGATAATCTCTACAAGAAGGTAGATAAGCATCTCTGTGAAGAAGAAAACTTACTTCAGGTAAACTAAATCATGGCTTAAGAACTTTGTAATGTTTACAGAAAGGCTTTTTATTATTGCTTTTGTATATGTGTCCTGTGAGAAGTGCCTGGCTTCAGCGTAACTGAAAAACCATGACTTTTGAGTGGAATATTTTATAATTCCACTCTGATTCTATTTGTTGTAATGTTGATTTGAATTGTGGTAGTAGAGGTAAGAGTTCAGAAAGAAACTATGATTCCCTAGCTGACCATTAATGGGTGATCTCTGTTCTGCAAAATATACTGGAAGTAGAGAACTAGATTTAAACGAACCGTTAACCTGATAGGAAATTTAGCTGGTACACTATCGCAATACTATACTTCCAATTACACCTGTTCTCATAGTTTTATTATCTAAGTTTTTTCTTATAATCTGTAAACTTCTCACTGTGTAGACTTCTCTACTGGAGTAAATGATAAGTAGATTTAAGAGTTAAGTATGTATTAACAGCTTTTTAAAGTCTGAAATGGCAATTAGTAGCACTGTTCTGGTTTAGACTGTTTTTTTTATTTTTTTAAGGCAAAAGCAATACCTTTTTTAGGGCAACTTCCTCACCATCTTTACTATGTTCTGCTTTGCAGATCTGGTAGGAGTCGCATAAACGTTAAAGATCTTAACGGGTAAAAAACTTCAGTTGTGTTTTTTTTGATGCAGCAACTCAATTTACTGAACTTTGTTGTTAGCAAGCTGTAGTTCTAAGATGACATCTGAACTGAGAATCGACTAATAAGCCAGTGTTTTGTAGTTCATGTATAGTGTATTGTCCCAGTTGACATTTTCTAAAGTTTACTTTCTTTGGCAGGTTGTGTGGCATTCCATGCAAGATGAGTTTATACGACAATACAAGCACTTTGAAGGGCTGATAGCTCGCTGCTATCCTGGATCAGGAATTACTATGGAATTCACTATACAGGATATTTTAGACTACTGCTCCAGTATTGCACAGTCTCATTAAGTTCTTGAAAGGGGAAGAGAAGCTAGCAAAATTTGTGCCTGTGTATAAGGAAATCAAACACTATAAATGCTATGTTTTTAAAATATGGATTTCCATGTGTATGTGTAGTTAACTGCCATGTATGTCAAGTTACACTCCTGCTTCAAATGTGTTTCAGGGCAAAATGAAACCTTAGGGGGTTTGTTGCTCTTCTGCTGGGTTGAAGTACTGTTTGAAAGCATTAATTCTGTGAAACACTTTGGATATAGTTTTCCCTTACCCTAATGTTCTTATACTTTTATTTATAATCCCTTCTCTTGCTATAAAGCAGTAAGCACTACCTTCATAGTATGTAAAAAGGATACTACTGTTTTCACTAGTATTTTGCATCTTGGAAATTATCTAAGCATCAAAGACTATCAGATCGTTCCATAGCTTCTTGAATGAGAAAGGGGATGTGGAACGTAATGCAGTGTGAATACTGCATTTGTGTTCTGAGATGTAATGTGATTATGGCTGTAATTCTTAATTAAACTGTGTTCATCAAATTCTTTATTTCTAAGGAGTGTTGTTTCACAAAGGTGAAAATGCAGTGTTACTGCCATTGTTTTGCCTCTGGACATTGAATTAAATTGCCCTATTTCTCAACACTCTTCCCCCCCTCCCCATTTAGTAAGTATGATGTAGCATCAGTATACTCCCACGTCATGTAACCCATTCCTTCTCCTGGAGCCTCAGCTGCCTGTGATTCAGGACCTAGTTTTTCTGTACAGCTTGAGGAAATTGCCAAGTTGTTGGATAGAGCTGAGGTGTGTGTATATAGAATAGAAACAGGTACAATAAAAGAAAAACATGTAGACAGTGATGCAGATGCAAGAATAAAAAACAACAGTAATATGAAGGTGAATGTTACAAAACTCAGAAGGAAAAACTAACCTGATGCCAGCTTGGCAACACCTGGATTTAGGTGAGCAGAGTAACATGTATTACAGATCACTAAATCCTACTTGTCTTTTGTTTACTAACAAAATACTTGATCCAGGTTGTATATGACCTGCTTACACTGTCTTTGCATGTGACAACAGGCAGCAAAACCAACACCAAGGGGTGGTGTAAAGGTTACACTTGTCCCATAAGGGGATCTGTTACTCCATGTGCAGCACCAGTTCACACAGAATGGATGTGTTTCTTTTTTTGAGTTTGCACGAATTAGGGAGCTAGGTGGTAATCCACAAGAAGTAGCTTTCTCTTAACGCAAAGTTAAACCTTTTACACGCTTTGGGCAATCGTTTACAATCAGGTTTAGTCACACATAGTTCTCAGTGGTTCCTACGCGCCTTGACTCCATCAAGACACAGCATTCCATTTTTCCCACCTCACATGTTCTGTGATGGGGGGGGCTTTCTTTGCTCAAGGTGGATCTTTTAGTGTGCAGGTTTGGATAGCTCACACATAGTTAAAGTACTTCTTTGTTTGGTCTCATTAATGTTTTCCTTGAGCTTATGTTGTTCATTCTTAGATTGACATTGTATGGTGTCTGTTCCTTCCCCCAAGGCCATGCTCCACCGTCTCTTAAGGATTAACTTTTCAAATTTTGTTTTTCATTATCGGTATTTACATAGACTGTGTAAATTTCCAGTGCAGTAACAAACTGGCCTTCTATTAATCGTGAATCTGTGAGCCCATCGACTACACACCAAGTGTAATTCCCTTAAACTACACAGGCAGCTCACAAAAGAGGACTAGCTCTCGCTTCTACATCAGACACCGCTGTCCCTGAAGTCTGGCCATAGCGACTATGCTACAGGCAGTAAATGCAAGTAAGGCCCTCTGGGAAAGGCTCGCATGCAGCGGTAG
>JAVJGJ010000001.1:59333164-59376924 GCA_035590215.1 Microhierax caerulescens
ACGGTAGGTCTGGTAAGACCGACTGGGAGGGAGGGAGGGAGGGAGGGAGGGAAAGTAGAAATAAACCTGTTTGATAAGGAACCGACTGGCTCTCAGTGGGTATAGACTGGGGATGAAAGGTCTATGAGGCTTCCAGTTCAGGGAGAGAGCAGGCTCATAATCAATAGGGCTTTCTTGTACTGCGGTGTAAACCTAAAGATTTTAGTGACTCTTTAAAGAAGAAATCTGTTTTCCTAGAGCATATGTTGTCTTTCTGTTTGCAAAGTGGCAACGCTTCATAGCAAATGTGGTGTATGAATATCTAGTCAGAAGCGAACTTCCAACAAATCAACTTTGAAACAGACTTTGCTGAGACAAGTTGCAGGCTCATTCAGTGCATCTTGAAAATGATGTTGCAGGAACAGCATTCCACAAATAGCCTTCAGTGTCTGTGGACTGTATAGAGGTGTGTTTTAGTATTACTGTAGTCAAATGGTTGGTCTACTATGTGTCTTTTTTTACCTGTGTAAAAACCAAACTAGGTTTTTATAGCAGAGTGAGGTATGTAACCAGTAATTGCGTGACAGGAGCAGATGTTTTGTAAATGTAGTTCACACACGCAACCCCCAGAAATAAAAGCCTTTATCATGTCTGTTCTGATGAACGAAGAACACATTTTGGTATTTTCCAGAACTGAGACTGGAAGCTCCAGTTCATAATTGTCTTTAGTGTTATTGTTACAGACTCAATAAAAAAAAGTGATTTCATAGCATATAAATTTGTCTGTGCTAATTTCTTTGTGTTCTGTTGTCAGCTGTGTAGCTTTATCTTTCCTCTACACAGCTCAGCGACTGTATTATGTTTTCCATGGCCAAGATAAAAAAGCAGAGCAAAGTTGTATTCTTAAACTTTCTATTGATAATGCAAGTATTGCATCTGAAACAATTTTTAACCTATATTTATCATGAATTTTGCTGCGTTGTTTTCAGACTTTTGAAAGAAGGGCTTCAGTTTGCTAAAACTTTTCTGTTTCATATTCTACCTGTAATGGTTAGTCTAATGCTAACTTTGCTTCTTTCAACAATTTTATGCAAAATGATTCTATACTTACAGCCTGAAGGAACTGGATTTGAAGTTTCATTACTGCCTATCTTTCATGTCAATGTTCAATTTCAGTTGTCTGCGACTTAGAACAATAGGAAACAGTTCATAAGTGCTATATATGTAAATTTCATAAACACATTAGGCCTACAAAAGAGGGCTCACAACCATCCAGGCACATCACAAAATGAAGCACGTGAAAGTTGTCATCTCTAGCAGTCTTCGTGAACAAAGGAGGATCAAAAATATGAGGCTATTAGCTCTGAATATCTCTTCTGTGAATAACTGAAAGATGCGATAATTTAGACATCTTGATAAATCCTTGTCTAGAAACGCCTGATATAAAGTACCGTTTAATTTTCCCTTTTTGTTTGTTTATATGATTTGCTGTTTTTAATCTAAAATGGAAATTACGTTTTCTTCCTAGTGGCACTAAATCACATTAAATACTTAGATAATGAATGATGTGAACTATTTATTCAGTTAATGTAGCCTATCTCATGGGAAATACTGAAGTTGTTAAGAGCGCTTTCCAGTACTTCACAAATTTACAGACAAATCTAGTAACTTCATCGTACCTTTCAGCATAATTCAGTTGTGATTCACAAGGCTATTAAGTTTCTTTAAAGAAAAGGATATTCTGGGTTGAGTTGACTGGGTAAGAATGATGTAGAAAACTTGGATTTCCAAAAAACTTTTGAGAAGGTTCCTTACCAAAGACTACCAATGGGTAGAATGTGCCTTACAGTGAATGTGCAGAATATTTTCTGCTATTTAACCCTGGTGATCTGAAAGAATGGGTTAAACCATGACAGACAAAATCTGCTCATTATATGGATATGTTAAGAGCAGTCCAAGGATTGCAGAAGAGTATTACTGGACTGGGTAAGAATGATGTAGAAAACTTGGATTTCCAAAAAACTTTTGAGAAGGTTCCTTACCAAAGACTACCAATGGGTAGAATGTGCCTTACAGTGAATGTGCAGAATATTTTCTGCTATTTAACCCTGGTGATCTGAAAGAATGGGTTAAACCATGACAGACAAAATCTGCTCATTATATGGATATGTTAAGAGCAGTCCAAGGATTGCAGAAGAGTATTACTGGACAGGGTAATGAAGTGGGAGTTAAGGAACAGTGTTTATAAAGGCAAAGTAATACATGTCATGGGCTCTGAAGTAGCAGGTTTTGCTCAGTAAAAGAGACATTAGTGTCACTATGAATGCATCTAATTGATGCTTTAGAGCAATCAGGAATGCAAATTGTAAGTTAGGAATCATGAATACTGTAGACTACAACAAAGAATCTATGGCTGCTTGGAGCAATCTCAGTCTCAGGAAGAAGCATGGAAAAGGGACACGCTGTACAAGTTACTAGAGAATTTTGGAAAATAGATTTGCTAAAGATGTCGTCATGACTGAATGAAATCATGAATAAGGAATGATTATTTACTGTGTCTTGCCAAAAAAAGAAAAAAGGGGGGAGGCGGGATACCCATGAATTTCTGATAATACTTTTCTAGACATACAGTTAAAACCAGGAATTCATTGCCACAGGCTCTTTTGATGTAAGAGTGCAAAAGATTGAAGAAAACAATTAGACATGTCTAAGAAAGGTCTGTCAGGTACTGTTATAATGATTTAAGTTCAACATTAGGCCCATCAAGTCCCTGCACTATAGGGTTATAGAAAGAGAAGGTATGTAGGAGTAAGATTTGGCTCGTGTTTTTTATGTTTTTATGCTCTTGCTATGGCAACTATCAACGTGGGGTATTGGGTCAGAATGATCTTGGATTCAACTGAATTGGTACAGCAGTTCATATATTATTTTTTTATCTGCAGAACCCCAAATTTTCCTGATGGAGAAGATGCTAGATACTTTCTGATGTCATGATGGGACTACTGATAGACTTTAGGATATCAAATTCATGCTATGGCTGTCTGTAATGACAGATGTCTGGAATTACTAGCATAAAATTTCTTTCCAACAAAGACTGTACAAGTCTTTGAAGACTTAAATATCTGTGTTAAGCTGTCTGAAATAATGTCCCCCAATTATTATTTTTACTTTTGTTTCTGGATATTATGTATACCTATACTCCAGCTACTAGTTTCCTGGGCAAATTTTGGCTCAGATGTGGCTCTAGGGAATATATTAGTTTTTCTTATTTCGTTCTGGTGGCAATAGTATCTTGAATTAAAAATTCCCAGTCTTTAGGAAGGAGAGTGATTCAACCAGAAATCTGCTGATATCTCTCAATAAAGGAGTAAGTTTTGGTAACTACACCTCATTTAAACATCCATTGCAGTGATTTAGCAAGATCCTGTATACTTCCTAGCCACAGTTGCTGGAGTACTAACATCTGTCCATTTATTTTCTCCACAGCTACTGTAGAAAAACTTAATCCTTAATGAGCTGAGACACAGTTTTTCGTTCTTGATGTTTCTTCTGTTAAATTTTCTCAATGTGATTTGTGGAAAAATCCTTTCTCTTTCCAAAACACAAGCCTGATGAATGATTTAAAACTTTAATAATTTAATCTTTTTAACTGATATGGTTGTTCTTAAAGGAGAAGATGGGCTCAGGAGTTACCAGCATACTTCTGTGACAATATAAGTTGTATTCCTGAGACTGAATTTAAACATAGTAACACAATGACTGTTTTTCCTGAATTCAATACAAAATCCTCAACATTCATGCAGAAATACCAAGGTCTCATCACTTCTAGCTTTAATCTTTGGCTGCCAAAGGAGAATGAAGAGCATTTAGTACACATTAGTACATTGATCTCCACTTGGTACTTTGACAGCATTCAGTGGAAGGAAGTGCACCTCCTCCACTGTCAACCGTCCCAGTCTTCATGCCATTGCTTATTTAATATTGCAATATCCCAAATCTCTCCAGACAAATATTTTGGCAGTACTTGGAACAGATGCTGTGCTCGGAAGACTGGTGATTTTTCACTCATCTGTGGAGCAGTACCTGGCAACTACAGTCCCATGGCTAGACTTATTTGTAGTGTTTTGATACAATAAGATTAAATCTTTCTAGCTTCAGACATGAGAGAAACTTGCATGTTTACTCATTTTATTATTTTATTATTAATAAAGAATTTTATTTTCAAATACCTGCATGTGTTTCTTTAATATCTTTTTAAGATCGGGGGGATTGTGAAACAGCATGTTGTAAATAACATCTATATTCTATCCCCTTTATATGAGATGCAAACAGTGCTTCTTCAGATTGGTAGTTTGACTGCTGAGGTCTTTTTAGTCAATAGGTTAATACTGAAACTTCTGAAGAAATGTGAGGGAAAATGTTTTACAGAAATAACTATTTTTCAAAAATATTTCTAACTATTGAAGAGATGTTTTCACATATTGAGGAGCATCAACTTTAGTGTTCCATTTCTTTTCTTGTTCTATTTCTAAATCCAGAAGGGCATAACATAAAAATTGTACCTCCCTCAAAGGTACATGGCAAAACCAAAGTTCTCATCTGATTTCAGATACAGTAGTGTTGATCCCTTTTATATCAGGTTAGTAAGATAAAGGTAACTAATTAGTCAAAAGAAGAAAAAAAAAACAAAATTCAGGTCCTTGAACTGTACTTTCCAGAAAACAATGCAGATAGGACTATAGTACACTGATTTTTTTTTTCTTTCCTGTTTTCACTCATAGAAAAAAGATGTTCAAAGTTAATCTGTCCTTAAAATTTTACACATTTTATGGAATTTTACAGGTGATTGGTTGAAATTAAGTACTGCCTTGTGAATTTTGAAAGTAACATTTATATATGAAAGAAAAAAGTATATGGAGTTTTTGAGAATAATCTGTCAGTTTGCATTGTGGAAGATAACCATGATGACCAGGATTCAAAAAAATCATGCTCTACTTATGTATATTATATATATACTAATATATACTTATATATATTAGAATAATACCCTACTTAGTCTTCCACAGAAAGATCTTTATAGAGTTCGCTTCTTACATGCTGGGATGAAAAATTTATGTTTGTGTTCTAAGATGTTACGAAAGAGAAAACTAATTGGCAAAGCAAATATTTCTTTTAAAGAAATATATAAATTTTTAGTTGCTCTATGGTTTTCTTTTGGTTTACTTAAATTTTAAGGACATGTTTATGCACTGTGTTTTCTACACAAAAAATGGATTTTCCATTACCCTTTTTCTGTATTATTCCTTCTTTAAAGGACAAACACTGTAACAGACAACCCTTTGCAGGTGTCCTGTTTTCCTTGACTGTGACAAAAGCTGCTTTGGAGGCGTGTTTACAATGACTACAACTGCAGAGCGAAGGTTCATTAATCTCAGGAAACGCCTAGATCAACTGGGCTATCGGCAGCCGTTGGGAGTGGAGAGTTTACCTTTGGTGGAAAAGCTTTTTAGGTATTCAAAAGGAGATTCATTAAAAAACATAGTAATTATGTAGTAGGTATTGTTTCATTTTGGGCATGTAAGTGAGAATTCTTAGTCTGAAGATTTATTTTCAAGCATTGTTATTTCAGATCTAACGTTCAGTTCCTGTGTATGATGAAGTCAAATGGGCTTGCTTAAGTGATGAAAACATCCTAAGATTTCATTTAATTCATCAGAATTGCTTCTAAAGATCTGTAGTCTAGGAAAATTCAACTTTTCTAACCTCGTAAGAGAGCCAAGAATAGTTGCTATTGATATATGCTTAAAGGATGCACTCTTATAACTCATTGTATAAAAAATAATCCCTGTTATCTGTGCTGTGACTTAAAATATTCACAGCTCTGTTTTCTTATGATCTCATTTGGAGAGGTTTACATTTGCTTTTTCTGTAGTTTTTACATGACATACAATAGAAGTAAAACAGATTTTCTGGTGACTTTCTTAAGATATCTGCCATTTCATGGCTTTGATGTGGTTACGAACATAGTAATTTCCATAGTAATCCAGTTATATTTGGCTAAATATCTAAATGTAGGTATTTTGGTTCTCTTGCTCTCTAGCATCTCATACAGATGGAAGAATGATAGGTAGGCAGATGTGGAGTAATCTGCCCTCAACATTAAGTCTCATTTTGGTGCCTAACAGATAGGCTTAATCTCTCAATCACTGACTCCGATATTATTTTCACAGAAATATTTTTAGCTACGTACCCACTAGTCTCTCTTATAGAGCTTCTGATCTCCATATAAATACTAGCAACCTCTGGGCTTTTGAAATCTTTATTTCAAGTTTCTTCTGTGGCAAGTAGTGCTACAACATGTGCTCGGAGGAAAGAATAATTTTGCCAATTTTGAATATCTCACTTTATGTAGAAAAGAGAGTTTATTGACCTATCAGGTGTAAACTCCTGATGCTTTCTAAACACCTTGATTTTTTTGTATTTGTCCTGCCCTTTCCTATTTACATTTTTCTAAGTGAATGACTCCTGTCTTTCGTTTTTTCTGATGTGAATGTTCTCTTCGCCTTTCTGAATCTATTTGTTCTACACTTAACATAGTCTCAGGGAAGGGAGTGTGTTTCTCAGATCATAATAAATATTTGCACCTGCGGTGTAAAGGCTGCAAATGTTTCTGACATGTCTGATGTTCCTTTATTCTAGCGACCTAGTTCATACAACTGAGAGCTTGCGCAGTGCAAAGCTATCTGCTGGAAAAAATGAAAAAGAATGCAGCAATTATGATGCTATTTTGGAACCTTATAAAACAGAGAATGCTAAACTTACCAGGGAAAATAATGAACTACATTTAGAATTACTAAAACTGAAAGAGCAGTCTGATCGTCATGTTAAAGGTAATGTAAAGATTATGATACTTTAAAAAAAAATTTCTGTGCCACAATAAAGTTGTGGCCAAATCTTTGATCTGCAGATTCATTTATGTTTACTTATTAAGTGAATGTGAGTGGTCATTGACTTTCGTGGCTTTAATAAATTAAGACTCGTGCACAGTGGTTCTTTTGTAGTTGAAAAGTTTCTGAGGTCCTGCAAATAATTGGTTTTAGTCAAACATGAAAATGGTAGAACTTTTTAACATATACTTTGATACCTTGAAATGCTACTTTTAAATTTAAATACTACTGTTAAATGTGCCTTTATTCTACAAAGGGGTTTTATTTGTGTAACTTATAGAAATATGTATTTTTCTGTGTTTTTATATATATATACATACATATATGTATTTCAAAATTTCATGTTCTGGAAAAAGAATGTAGGATTCTCTTTATGTTTATTTTGGTGCTACTAGGAAAAATAATAATAAGAAAGATAATATTGCTTTTCTCTCCCTTGAAGATTTGAAAGCCTCCTTAAGGAGGGTTGAACATGAAAATGCTGACTTGAAATTTCTGAATAACCAATATGTACATAAAATTAAAATGCTGGAAAAAGAGAACAAAGCCAGGACTGAAAAAATTCAGCAGCTTCAGGAAAAGAATCTGCAAGCAGTGGTGCAAACACCTGGTAAGTGTAAATAATCACAGGTATTTTAAGTTTTCTGTGGCGTTTTTTGCCTCTTCAGAACATAATCTTTTTTTCTTTTTTTTTCTTCTAGGAAGAGAAGTACTACAGTAAAATAACTATATATATATATATATATAACTATATAAAATAACTATACAGTAGTGTAAAGTTTTGGCTCTAAATTGAGTCTTTTTCTCTGTATGGAAGAAAGTTTCATTAAGCGCATCACTTGTATTCAAATTTGTCGCTAACACAAACTTAGACTCAATAGAAGACAAGTTAAAATGTGATTGGAAAGCACTCTTAATCAACAGCTATTTTTTTTTAATGCTGTACCTAATATAGTCAGTCAGGTGTTGACAGTTGAACCTTTTTGACAGCTAACTGATGATGTGTAAGTGAATAATTCAGACTTTTGTAACCAAGATCTAAAAGTAGCAAGATGCAAAATATGTCTACAAACAAATAATTCCAACCTCTGAAAGCTTCAGTATTTAAAGGGTCTTTTGGTAACTTAAAATGTTCTGGATGTTACTTTCAGGTTAATTTATTTCTCCAGGGTTTTCTTTTTCTTCATTTTTCTTTTTTCAAGCTAAGGGAAATAGTGACAAGTATTTTGTGAAATTTTGAAATCATCTTTTCTTTCCAAGTCACTGAATTACTTATGTATTTTTGGCATCTGAGGGAAATTAATAGGTAGTTAGGTGAACTTAAAATTCCTCTCTATTTTTTTACACGTTTCTGCATTACATGTCCATTGCTTCAAAGATGCAATGTTAGATTTTTGTCTTTCTGCATACTTGCCCCATGGTCACCAGGCTTTGGGGATTTTTCTGTACTATGTCTTCAAATTTTGTATGTTCTTATTTAATTGTGTGATGAAGAGTAATTGTTCCATCTGGAAATAATACTTTTTTTGCTTTGTTTTTAATATAATGTTACCATGCAATCAAATAACCTATTCTGCTTGATATACTTATGATATTCATTCACTGAAATGACAATAGGATAGAAGGAAAAAAAATATTACTAAATAATGTGAAGGTTAGTTCAGTAAAAAATAGTTCCTAAATGTGAAAACAAAATGTCTTTTGTCGTGTTTTAATTTAGCTTTTTTAGTAAGTTAAATCACTGACAGATTCAACAAGTTTGAACTCTAGAATGTTTAGAGTCTTAAACAGTGTGGAAAATTACTTATACTGAACTTTGCATATTTTGTTATTCTAAAACTGAACTTTGACAAGCTGATACTAACCTGCAAGAGTAGTGTTGTCTAGAATGTACTAATTTTATCACTTTATTAGAGTAAGATTAAAATGGTGAAATGTGGCAGTTCAGAAGCAGTGGAATAAATGGAAATTTTATTTTGTATTAAAGCAGAAGACTCCCTTGCTTTAACTCAAATTAATAGGTGTTTGGGTTTGGGCTTTTAGGTGGCAGAAAAAGAAGCATTCCCTTCAGACGTCAACGCATGCAGATAGACCAGCCTGTTCCCCCATCAGGTGTTAGTGCCTATCCAGTTCCTCAGCCAGAGGACCCTTACATCGCAGACCTTCTTCAGGTGGCTGATAATCGGTAATCTAAAGAACTTCTAAATTTTGAAGTATAGGTGTTAAATATTTGCATTGTTTTTCCCAGCTCCCACCCACCTTCTGCCTTTCAGTTTTGCCTCAAACAAAATGATATTTCTTTATGTTTATAGAGCACTGTAGTTCTTAAAAAGCATTTTTGTTTAGTGATTGACAGTGCTGCCTGTGACAAAGTTGCAATGGATATTTAATAAGCTGCCTACTTCCTTAAAGGATTTCTCTTAAGATTTATGTACTAGTTTTACTGTTATACCTAATTTTAGATTGGGTATTCTGGAAAAAAGCTAGGTGTAATTGCATAGGACTAAACTAATTTTTCCTACTTATTTTGCAAGATTAAAATATTCTTAATTTTTGTAATATTATGTTTTGCTTGGGAGTCTGTGTTATGCAAGGTTCAAGTCAATTCTGTTTTCTTACGTAGAATATATAGAGTTTACATGGCAAGGTGTTGGCAGTGGGGGACTGCAAGGGTGGCCTCTCTGAGAAGAGACCAGTGGTTTCCCTGTGCTAGGCACAGCCAGTTCCACCTGACTTCAAAACAGACCCAGTGTGGGTCACAGTTGAGCCCATCAGCCAAGCTGCTGGATCCCCTGGGAAAATTTAAGAAAGTGTAAAAAACAATACTGCGCAGCAGCAGTGAGAGGGAGGAGTAAGAAAAATACGAGGGAAACAACTCTGCAGACACAAGGACAGTAAAGGAAGGGGAAGAGGAGGGTGTCTCAGGCACTGGAGCAGAAATTCCCATGAAGCCTATGGAGAAGACCATGGTGATGCAGGTTGTCTGTGCAGCCTGCGGAGAGCACATCAGAATGGATATTCATGCTGCAGCCCATGGAGGACCCCATGCTGGAGCAGGTGGATGTGCCCTGTGAAGGAAGCTGCAGCTCATGGAGCAGGCTCCTGGTAGGAACTGCAGCTCGTGGAGAGAAGCCCGTGCAGGAGCAGGTTTTCTGGCAGGAGCTGTGGCCCATGAGGGACCCATGCTGGAGCAGTCTGTTTCTGAAGGACTGTACTGTGTGGAGATGACCCATGCTGGAGCAGTTCACGAAGGACTGCATCCCGTGGGAGGGAACCCCATGCTGGAACAGGGGAACAGTGTGAGGGGGAAAGAGTAGCAAAGTCAAAGTGTTACGAAGTGTTTTGAATTGACTGCATCTCCCATTCCCCACCCCTGCACTGCTTGGGGTAGGGGGGGGAAGTATAAGAGTCAGAAGAGAAGCAGTGAAGTTGAACTTGAAAAAAGTGGAGGGTGGGAGGAAAGTGGTTTTAGTTTGTCTTTGCTTCTCACCATCCTACTCTTCATTGACAATAAATTAAATTAATCTTCCCCAAGCTGAGTCTGTGTTGCTTGTGACGGTGATTGATAAATGATCTTCATGTCTTTATCTTGACCCATGAACTTTTTAATCTTATTTTCTCCCACATTCTGTTGAGGAGGGAGAGTGAAAGAGCAGCTGAGTGGGGGTCTGGCAACCAGCCAAGGTCAACCCACTGCAATAGCTTAAACAGCTTGGCTTCTGCATTAATACTTTGGATGAACAAAACTTTTTTTTGTGAAATATTTCTGTTAGGAGCAAGAGAAAATACTAATACTGAATTGTGTACATATAGTTCCCCCATGAATCCATATAAAGAGTATATTGCTGTATTTCAGAATTCATGAACTTCAGTCAGAAGTAACAGAGCTACAAGAAAAACTGGAGCTATCTGAACGTGGAATGAAAAATTATAGCAAACAGGTATGTTTACAGCTTTTTTTGTTATTATTATTTGGCTGTAGTAGCTATTGCAATGGCCTTGATTTTGTGTTTTAACCTCATTGGGAAAGCATTGTGGGGCTTCTGAAATACAATATTCAAACTGATCTACCTTGAGCTATTCCTCTCATCAGCTTTTGGAGACAGCAGCAATGATAAAATACTTGCCCACTGCTTTTTCTGATATATTTTGTCTATTAAAATTACCTTAAATAAGCTAAACTATGTGATCATAAGTAGAATTTGTGTATGCCTAGAATTTTTAGTGCAGAAGGATTAACTAGTCCAAAATAGTAATTTGATCTACATTAAGATAATTTTTTTCACTGTTTGGTCTGGTTATATTTTTTTTAATTTTTAATTTTTGAAAATTAATTTATGAACAACAGATTTTACAATAGTTTAATTAGACTGGATTGAGAAGATCTATATAGTCTTTAAGTGAGGGAATTGCATCAATCGTTGATATATTATTACATGTTTCACTGTCTGGGGATTAGCGAACACCATATCCTCTTTTATTCTCTTCACATCTTGGTTTCCCTCTTCTAGTATTCCCTCTTTTTTGGTGACTGAAATAGTCACTAAATTAGCTGATTTTAAAGGTTTTTTTCTAAGTTTAAATGCTAGTCTAAAGACAGCTAATTTGCAACATTCAGTAAATTAACTAAATGAAAATTGTTGGTTTCTCTTCAATAAAATAATCTAGAAGGAATTGGTTCATTTTTTTTTCCCACAAATTGTATTTGATTAACTTATTTTTCTTTCAAAGAAATCACTTTTTTCAGAAAAATCCTGAATTAAAAAAATAGATTTTAAGGGTAAATTGCATTATTAGGTGCATATATTTTTACTGAATGTTATATATGTGTTTATTTGAATGGAAGTTTTATTAAATGGTGTAGAAGATACCAAACACCTTCTTTTTTTCCTCAAAGGTTGAGCTAAGAGACAAAGAAATAGAGCGCCTAGTGTTAGCATTGGATGGTGGGCGTTCTCATGAGGCTCTTTCTCTGGAATCGAGAACTAAAAGTAATGAGAAACTTATTGCCCATTTGAATTTACAGGTAATGGATTTGTTACTGTTGTTTAGTCAAAACTAAAAATACTAGCAATCTAAAAAAACTTCTAGGTCTTTAAAAAAATCGCTATTAGGTATAAACCAAATCAATTTAACTTGCTTTGCTTTTTAGGTGCCAGTGTTTCCTTTGTAAGGAAATTTCGTTTCTTGTTTTAAGACTATTAGAATGGTTTTGGTAAAGAATTCTGTGAACTCACTTCTGCACATAGTAATGTTAGTCTGAGAGTATTCAGAAAATTTCTATCTTACACTGTGTTCACCAAGTTTAAATACTCTTTTTTTGGTGTGGTACATACCATTTCTGTTTTAGGAACTAACAATTATGTATGTACTTAGGGTAAGGAATAGTCCTGCAGGTAATCTCATTGTATAGTGGGGAATCTTCCTCATTGAATTCGAATGGTCCCCACATTTACTCCTACTTAGACTTGCAAGGAAAGGATAAGCTCAGGATAAAGATGTTTGTGTTTATTGTGCATATTAGCATGCATTCAGTATTGGTCTCAGAATGAGGATTTAAAAAAAAATAATACAAGACAGGCTTGGGTACAGATCAAGTAAAAAAAATATGAAGATGGATAAATCAATCTCTGGATTTATACCATTAGTTCTCTGTTTTTCCAGTTGAGTTAGACGTTTTGTGTAATGATTGTGCATGAGGTACAGTGGCATGAGAGCCATGTTGCAGAACTTAGTAGGTTAGGTTCAGTGCTGCAAAAATACAGAATGAATGATATCTTGGAAGCAGTACAGCTGTGTTCAGTGATCCTGAATTAGGAATTCGTGCTGAACACACACTGATTGTACACAGAGTGAGCCCAGAACTGCATAAAGCTGGGTTTGGGCCATCAAAACTATTTGCTCAGGCTCAGTACCAGTTTTCCACTTTCATTCTCTCACAATAAATGGATGAATATCTCTATCTTCATGACTATGAGAGGGCTCTGGAGTTTTGGGGAAAAGTTGTGTGGAGATGAAGTGGAACACCTCTGTTACCTTGATTCTTTCAAGGTAAGATACTCCAAGCTCCCTGTCTCTCTTCACTTTGAGGGAAAAGTGTACTGGGAAAAACAATGTAGAGCAGGATTTCTGAGAATGCGTTTAAGGTGCTGAGGTATGTTGGGGGAGAGAGAGGTTTTGGGAATCTGACTTGTAAATCTTCACTTCCATGAAGGAGTAACAGTGAGACTAAGCCTAGCAAACATACTACAAAGGTGGAGAAAAGAATGTGTCCTCATATCTTGTGAAATTTAGGGACACTCTTGAGTACACTGGGTCTACCATACTGATGTCAAAGAAAGGTTTCTGTACAGATCTCTGCTTTTCAGTACTTTGATTTTAGAATAAACCTCAGGTTTTGGAGACTAAATAATGAACAGTGCGGTCTTCACCTTGCATCATTATAAAATTGTATTTTTTCATGTTGATAAGCATTAAGTTCTAAAACCAGAAAATCTTTTCATTTTTAACAGGCCATCCCTTTTTTACCATAGATATAAAGATACTGTATTTCAGAAGATTGAGAGGAACTTTTGCTACCTAGTTTAACAATACATATTAACATTTTAATGGAAACTATCTTTCAGGTTGAATATCTTCAGCAAACAAACAAAGAACTTGAAAAGCGCATTCAAGACCTCTTGGACACTAAACAAAATGTGACTAGTGAGGTAGAGCATTTAAGCAATAAAAATGAAGAACTGTGTCAAGAACTGAATGAAATAGACCACTTGGCACAGCAGTTGGAAAGACACAAGGAAATTGTGCTCAAGACTGCAGATAAGGAAATAGGAGAAGCAAAGGTAATCACTAACAGTGTGAAGGATCTGCTCAGCTTTTAGGCGGCTTTAAATGCTTTAATTCTAACAAATGACCTATTGGCTTGTAAAAAAAGGTTAAAAAGATATTTTTTCCAGTGTACTTAATATATTTCTCATATATTTCTCACTAAAATTGAGAGAGAATTTCTCACAAAAAATGATTAATCACAGCAATTTTTGGTCTTTACTGTATTAGGTGAGATGAGTTTAGTTAAAAGGTAATCTGCCTTCCTTTTGTTAGCTTACTATGAAATAAAATTCTGAGGTACTTAAAACTATTGATAGGAAATGGATATTTGCAGCAGTGATGCCTGAGTTTGGAGGTTGTTTTTTTTCTGTGAGGAGTCATGCAATGATTTATCTAATTATTGTGCTCCAAAGAGCACGGGTGTGTATACTACATTTTCGTGCTTTCAGTTCATAGGAGCTTTACTACTTAAAATTCAGCAGATTACAAGAAATTAATTAGACTTTATTTCTTACAAAGATAGTCTGTTTCCTTATTTTTTTTGTAACAAATGAATTGTTACTTTGAATATGTAACTTTTAACATACAGGTTAATTTTGTTTCATAGAAAGAAATTGAAAGAAAACACGGTGAAATACAGGAACTTGAAGAAACAATAACAAGGCTTAAATCAGTAAGTAAAAATACTTTTCAGTTCTTGTTTGTAGCATTTTTACTGTCATCCATGTGATTCTTTCATTTATTGTTAAAATTAACAATGTAGCAGTAGAACTGTTATAGTATCCCAAAACTCTACTGTAATTACCAATTAATAAATGAAAGAGCTAGAGAAGCTACATTATGTTGTTGCAAAAATAAACTGAAAGAAACCTCAGTAGACAGTGTGGTTGGCTACATCCTTATTGTACACTTCTTTATTTCTGCTATCTAAAGTTGTAATTTCCATGACATAATCTTTTTTGCCACAAATGAGTTATGACATCCTAGAGGATTTTCTTGATTTAGAAACTACTTTGTCTCTTAATCAGCATGTGAATAATTATGCAATAGTTGGCTCACTCTGAAACAAAACATAGTAGCCTAGATGAAGAACATCAGGATTATCAATTCCTTGAAAACCAAACTCTTTCCAGCATGTAGCAAGTTGTGTATTAGTTGAGTGTTTTAGTATTTCTAGTGAACTTTATCTAGTGAAAATACAAAAATATTTCATTTTCAGCACATCTGATTATAGGAAAGACATGCCAAATAGCATTTGATTAGCTGTAGCGCTGGGTTGACTGAGATGACGTATTGTGATGTACTTCCACATCAACAGTGTAACTAAATGCCATTAAAAATTATTTTTTGCTTTAGTTATTACTTTTTTCCATGTTTGTATCCCACTATCCTTCTGGTTGTTGTTTTCATTTAAACAAGGGTTGGTCTTGTTTTGTTACTGATTGCAAACTATGTCTAAAGTAATGCTTACTTTGGTGTAATAAAAAGTAATATAAAAATTATATTACTTTAACAAATTTACAAATTTGTTTTTTGAACATTTACAAATGTTCAAGCACAAAATGTCCAGATTGAACAGAAGTAAACAGTGTTAAATATTAAAAGTTTTAATAAAATGTTAAATATTTTTTTCCAAATGTCTCTATTGGCACTTCTAATTTTTGTAATAATACTTGTTACTTCAGGAGTTGTGCTCATGTCGTAGGGAGAATGAGAGACTGAGTGAGGAGCTCTTTGGAAAAGCAGATGATAAAGAGAATCTTGAACTGTTGTTAAACCAGCTTGAGCAAGAGAAACAAAGACTGACAGAAAAAACAGAGAACTTAGAAATAAAAGGTAAATCATCAAATGTAGGTTCCTGTAAATTATCTTCCTATAATTTTTGAAAGAGAAAACCTTACCTATTTAAGATACAGTTAATAATACTAGGAGACTCAATACATGTAAATTAAAAGGAGACTATAGGTCTTCAGTCAGAATTGAAGTGAAAACTTGTAATGGAAATGTTTTCATTCTTTATGTTAGAACTGAAAGCTGACTTTTTACTGTGATCCCACAGGACATCCTAATACTAATGCTGTGGCAGTTTCATACAAAATAATTTATTTTGTCCAAAGTTGTTTTTATTCTCTGTCTTTCTGAGTGAATTCAGACGGTGTTTCTTAAAAGCTTTATACAGTTGGATCTTGAAAACCTCCAGGGATGGAGATTCCACATCTCTTAAGCAACACATTCCAGTGTTTATCCTCAGAGTAAAAAATTTTTTTCACTATATTGCTTGTCATTGCCTGTAGCAGTTAATAATTATTGTTCCTTGTTACCTACTGTGCACCTCTGTGATGAAATGGGCTCCGTGTTATCTAACCCCTTCTTGGTATTGTCAGTCTGCTTTTGGGTCCCCAGCTCTTCTCCAGGCTGAACAAGCCCAGTTCCCTCACCCATTTCCCCCCAGGGCAACTATTCTGGTCCCTGACCAGCCTGAAGGGCCTCCCCTGGACTCACTCAAGTTTATCAGCATCTCTCTTGTACTGGGGGGGGAACTGAACACAGTATTGTAAATGTGACCTAATAAGTGCTAAGAAAAGGGGAATAATTGCATCCCTTGCACTGTTTCTCCATTGATGTAGCCCAACATGCTGTTACTCCTCTGTTGGTTCCAAAGCATGCTACTTGCTCATTTTGCCTACTGTCATCCAGGACTCCTACATCCTTTTCAGCAGATTTGCTGCCCAGATGGTTACTGGGAGTCAGTCCCTCCCAAATGCAAATGTCTTTGTGGAAATTCACGAGGGTCCTATACAGTTGTTTTTATTTTTTTTTTTTCTGCAGAACGAGAACTTGTCCTAGAAATAGAAAGAATGAGATTAGAATATGGTATAGCCCTAGGAGACAAATCTCCATCTCGTCTAGATGCATTTGTAAAGACTTTAGAAGACGACAGAGATTATTATAAGCGAGAATTAGAATATCTTCAGAAAATGATAAAACGAAGGCCTAGCCCAAGCCGTAGGATTCCAGAGAAGGTAAAGTTCCTGCTGTCAAGACAAGCTGAAAAAAATAATGGAAATACTGTAGCACCATTTAAGGAGCTATCAAATGTATTTTCAAATTCAGAAGCAGTAAATTATTGTACTAGTGTTTTAAATTACATTCTTAAAATAAAAAAATTAACTGTGAACTTGCATTTTATTTTCCTATTCACATTTTACAGTAACATATTGATTAATTATAGATCAGTTTGAAATAAATAAACACGACGATAAACAGAAAAAAGTTGAAATCTTATTGTTGGCAGTTTTGCTTTTATTGTTTAAATTATACCACCAATGTCAGGCTTTTTCTTGCAATTAAAATTTATTATGTATATATTTTTCATGTATTACTGATAGCGTGAGTTTGTTCTTTTTTGGTATTAATTATCCAACTACTTAGCATATTTTAACATAAGTTTTATTGATCGCTTTGCAGAGTGAAGATCTTAGATTGATCATCAGAGAAAGAGATGAGCTACGTTCCATGTTAGACAGATTTGAAAAACACATGATAGAAATTCAATCCAATGTTAAATTATTGACTGCAGAAAGAGATAGGTTAAATGTTCTTTATGAGCAGGTAAGAAGAGATTGGTTTTAATTGGCATTGAAACAACTGATTAACAATTGTTATACTGTTGCTTATTTACAGTGTAAACCCTTCTCTTTCTAATAGAACTTAAGGAGTATAGACCTACTAGAATACAACCAATAATAATAAAATATATAATTTTTTTATTACTTGTTTAATAAAATTATGTAGTATAAAGTTAGTGTATGAACTTCCAAGCCATTATAACTTACTGTACTGGCATTTGGAAATGAGAAAGATTGGGGAAATAATCAATAGAATGCATGAGAAAGTTGGGTAAGGATACAGGCTGTGCTTGGAACAGTAAAAGGATGATGAGTATGTTGGCAGCATAAGTTGTCATGCCACTGCATGACTTAGGGAATATATTTCAGTTATCTAGGGAAAAATAAGGCTATAATAGCACTTCTTTTGTAATAACAGCATTGAAATGTGGGGGTTTTGTTAGTGTAAACACTATATTAATTGCAATCCATGTAAGCTGACAAATAATCTTTTAAAGTCTCAGGATGAATTGAACAGGATGAGAAAAGAAGCAAAACATAATTTAGTTTCTCAAAGTCATGTGGAAGAAGAAAGAGACATTGCACTGACTGACTTTAGAAGACTAATGGCAGAAAAAGAAAGCCTCAGAGAAAAACTAAAGGTGAGCTTTTGTAGCTTCGTAGCTTACAGTGAGGTGGCATATATAGAAAGCTTACACAATAATGCCATGTTTCTGTCTAGCTGTCTGTCAGTTCTCCTTTTCAGTAACTTTTGAACTTAACCAGCTTTCAAACCACTTGAAAGAGCTTGATGAATTGTCAAAATTATCCTTGTAAACTGAGTTCCAAGGTGGGGATGGCAGGGTAGGAACATGCTTCAAGTGTCTGAGGGCAGCCACGGCATCACCTTGTGTGAAGAACCTAAATATGAAACCCCAACCACAGAATATTTTTGTCTGTATGCAGTACTTCAAAGATGCTTGTGTGTCCCTGTGCCTCTTGAGTTGTGAGGTTCAAAAAGGACCCCCTTGCATTCTAAATTTCTCAGAGAGGAGTTTAGACATGGCTGGAAGCAGACTCGATCAACAGTTTATGACTAAAGATTATATACATGCAATCAATCCTTTATATCACTTAGCTAAGATATCAAAGTTTCAGCGCTCTTATTCCTAATTCTCTTACTGAGTATCTGATGTGATAAGGATTCTCTCAGCCTCCAGGAGTAACCTTGAGAGGCATCCTTACTCCAGGGGAGATCCTGGCATGCAGCCTGTGGTTATGCAGGAGACCTCAGTAGGCCCTGGGCTGTTCCCTAGTTATGGAGTAAGATCATATTTGCCTACCAACTGTATTTTGTTTGGTGCACGTTAAGCTAGCCCTTAGCTGTTGAGCAAGATTTATAGCCCTTAGCTATTATGTTATCTGTCTCCCCAGAGTCCAGCTTAAGCTGGATGCAGCCATCATGACTGCCAACAGTGGCGATTGCTTAAGAAAAAAAATAAAAATAAAAATAGGGGGGGAAGCACACAGTCACAGTTACATATGGTTCTCATCCCGCAAACTGGGGACTTTATGGACTTTTTCATATTCACTGATCTTTACTTACTGTTGCATTTTGTAGCAGAGTATATTTTAAATGTCTCATAACTGAACCATCAAACATAAATTCATAACAAACTAAGTTTCATTATTTTTACCCTTTAAATCAGTATTTGTTAATGCAGTAATTTTCCTGTTACTCTGACATTTTGATGTCTGGTATTAATGTGCATTAACATCTTATTTGGTGTAGTCAACAGCATATGATTTCAGGGGGGTTTCCTTGACTTCTTTATTGGCTCATTAATACAATACATACAGATTTTTTAAATGTCTTGAAAAAAATCAGACATTTAAAATCTTATTAATGGACTGATCCAAAGACACATAAGTCAAGATGATTGTGTGATAAATGTTTCCATAGTTTGATTTACTGCCACAGTAACAGAGAACGGTAGTGTATCTGAACGCAGTGGTGGTAACTGACCTCTTTGCTTAAAGCATGTGCACGCAGTGGAAGAAATGTTTCCAGCTCCATCCCTTCTTCTCATAGGTGACTACCAACATTATGTGTATGTGCCACTTTGAACTACCTGTACAAAAACACTTACCTCAGTCATTTCTAGGAAGTTTTGACCGTCAGTTTAATAATTGCACCACACTTTTTCATAGAAGTCAAGAGAACAAATCATTTAACAGTTTTTTCATAAACTTGGGGAAAGACCAGTTATCTTTGCAGTCTGTTTTATATTGCATATTAATGATAAATTCATAAATTATTTTCAAACAGTTTAGGACAGTAAGCTATATATGCTAGCAACCTTTCATATTGCCCTGTAGCTCAGTAGTTTTTCTACAGCAACTCACAAATAGTAATTTGTGATACAAATATGCTTTTTCTTTAAAACAAACAAACAAAAAAACCCTCAAACAACCAAAGCCAAACTCGGTGATGTGTTGTCAGCTAATGCTCTTTAGTTTTATGGAAATAACTTGTCATTTGGTCATCAACTAAGAATGTAGAGCAATGTTTTCTTAAATATTAAGCTTAAATTTCTATGGTAAATCTATAAATGTTTGTCAAACATGTATCTTATCACATGTAATTCTATATTTCTGTCTCAGATTCAGCAAGAAGCAGCTAACCTTGAAAAATCAAAGATGCAGCATGATATTTTAGAACTGGAGAATAATATTCAAGGAGTAAGTTCATTTTTAGGAAGTAAGCTTTTTTACTACTTCTAAAGTAGGATAGACTTTCTAAGCAGTTAATTTTGTTAGCTAATTTCAGCTTAAATTTGTTGAAGCTGTGATAGGTTTCTACAACAATAACATGCTTGGTTATTTTTTTTAAATTGCAGTTTGAGATGGAAAGGTGTGAACTAAAGACTACAGTTTCTATCCTGAAAGAAAGAATAAACTCTTTGGAAAATGAGTTAAAATTGAAGTCCAGTAAACTTGCCCAGACATCTGACGATTCTTCTCAATTTAAGGCTGAGATTTGCTCACTTCAGTAAGTCTAATACAAAATGTGGTGGCCTTTCACAGATGCTAACATAATTTTGTTTGTTCTATAACCGTGTGTATAGCAGAGTTGAGTTCCTGGGAAAGAACGTGAAGTATTTTAAAAACTTGGAACTGTTTTTGTCTTAAGGAAAATTAAGTAGGAGTAAGGAAAGTGCTGTGGTTGGCTTTTCAGAGCAAGCTCCTCCTGGACTTATTTGATGACCACATATACTGGTAAATTTTCATGGGTAATTGTGAATGAAAATTTTCTCCTCCTTCTAGAATTGTTTCCTCTAACAAACATGTTCTCTGTTCATGTTCTATAACAGAACAGAAAAATTCTAAAAGGATTTCCAGCTGCTTGTTGTTAAAAGGAAGACAGATGCCTTTGCAAACTGTAGCAGTAGGACCAAACTGTGCCAGTTTTACAGAGTTGTCAGTAATACTGAAAATTTTATGCTAAGCATTAGGCATTGATATTCCACAGCTGAGTGGTTCATAGTCATTCTGTAATGGCCTTTTACTTGAGCTGGTTTTCTTGTGTCACTCTTTTTCGTATGCTAATACGTATGCACACACATACTACAGTTTTGAGAGTTGACATCTTATGATCCATAGACACAGTCTGTGAGGATTTGACCAGCTTGCTTAGAACTGGAGGATTAAGTACACCCAAGCATTTTTAAGGCCTATTTAGACTTGCAGGATCATTGTTGCACTTTTTAAAGTTATTCTAAATGTGATGAAACAAGAAGGCTTAGCGAAAGTAGAAATAGAGTATTGAATGAATCTGGGCAGAAATTTGGAGATCTGGTGTTTGGTTTAGGTAGAAATGAGTGCCTTTGATGTAAGGGAGCACTACAGGATAGGTAATGCTGTAGATGAGATTTTTTTGTATGTTTTACAAGGGAAACCATGGTCTGTGGCTCACTGGCCACCCTCTTACACCCCGCCACCCCCACCCCCCCAAACAGTACTATACTGCACTGTGTAACAGTAAAATAGCAGGGTGGATAACTATGAAGAACCAAAGCTGAGAAACAGGCCTTGGAGTTCATCTAATGCTCCCAATTTTACGAAGAAGGCATGATAATAACTGATAATAAATCAGTTAGTGTATTTGTTGATAAAATGGTGACAACATTCATAAAAGTGAAAGATTTTGTTAGGTTCCTTATAACTTTAGAGAGCATTGATATTATAAAAATTAGGAGATAAGGAGTAGGGCTATGGTCATGTCAGTATTTGGTGCTTCTTTTTGCATGGTAGCAATTTGTTATAGCTGCGTTCCCCCCCCCCCCCCCCCTCTAAATTTTCAGTCTAAAATGAGTGAGAGCAATCTTTATCTTCAGTTATGGTGTTTTCCAAATTGATGGGGGGGGGTTGTAAAATGAAAAGCTTTTCTAGTTTTTGTGCGATCCCACTTCAGAGGCATTTTTATTTTCTGACCTGTTTTGTAACCAATCTATTTAATTACATAGGAATTTTGTTTTGCATTTTTTCCCTAGATCATTGATATTTCTTGCTAAGCAAAACAACTATGTAGGTAGATGGTTTCATATATCTTTCAGGCTCTGTATTTCTTAAAAGTATCATCAGAACTGTAGCTGTCAATTTGATTGCTTCTTAAAGTGTGGTGTGGCTGATATTCACTGCTATGAGCTACATATCAAAATCTTTATAATGCGGAGTCAAAAGACGTAAATAGCAAGTGCTACATGATGAAGAATAACTGAAATCAGAGGAAGTTAATGTGTTTCAGATTATCACAGTGGTTCCACTGAGGTTCAGTTGCTCCACTTTGGAATGGTGTTGAGGTGTACTTGCTCCAGGGGTCCAGAGCAACCAAGTGGTGTTGGCCTTAGCGATCCTTAACAGTCCTCTCTCTCCTGGAGAGGGAGGGATAGGACTGGTTAGTATGACACAACCCTATCATGAGGTTACACTGGAACTGTTCCAGCACTTCAAGCAGTTTAAGAGCCATAAGTTGATTACCCTGAATAGGTCCCAAATTTCTTTCAACTGTATACTGATTTTCCAGACTCTTAAATGACCAACTCCAGAGGTCTGTTGAAGATTTACAGCATCGATTGTCCATAAAAAAGGATGAACTGCAGTCAGCTCAAGAAGAAATTGTAAAGCTAGAGGAGAAAATAGGTAATCGCTAGTGATTTTTATGCTTATTTCCTGTTTATAAAATAGAAAGTACTTATTATTTTATTTGTAGATAGGTTAAACCAGAGGAGCACTTCCCAGGATGAAGCAGTCAATGTGCTTAGAAGTACTATTACTGTTTTGGACAAAGAAAAGGACAGTCTTCAAGAAACTGTAGATGAAAAAACAGAAAGAATTGCATGCTTAGATGACAACTTAGCTAACAAGGTATGTGCAGTAAAAGTACCACTTAATATTCCATCTGGGGATTTTTAAAGCAGTTATATTTTAGGAAGACATTTTGCCTTGATGACAAAGTGTGTGCAGAGCTCTAGGCATCACATAAATATTAACGTTTGGACCTAGGCAATATAAAGGCTTCTTTGCCAACTCATTAGCATTTAATTATGATTGTTAGTGTATTCCCTAAACACTTCCAAGAAAATGAAGAAGTACTTTTTGCATTTGCACTTGGAGGTGTTTATTGAGATGTAAGGTTCTAGACTGAGGTGACAAAATCTATACCTGACTTCCAGCTTTTTTGATGACAAGATGATCCTTTCTCAGAAAAGAAAAGATGCTTGGAGATTTGAATGTATGAAGATGCACTTACTTATTGGTGAAGGGTTAAAATAAAGGTTTAAATATAATGTTCTTTAACAAAGTATCCTGTTATGCTGCAATGTAATAGTACCTAATACATTTTTTTTATTTTTATTAGGAAAAAACAATTACTCATTTACGTTTAACTCTCTCTGAGCTGGAATCCTCAACAGAGTAAGTAAAGAATAAGATGTCGTCTTTAGTGGGTTTATTGTATCTAGTGGTTTTAAAGTGAAAGTAGATGGCTTTTTTAGTTATTTTGGTGAAATGAAGTTAATTCTGTTTAAGACAAGTAATGTACTGCGTTGAGAAAGATGTACACACTTTTTGAAGAAACTTCCTCTGCAATTATATTGCAGGCTGCTAAGATACTGTTAAGACAGCTATTAACAATTGTTTGGGTATATTTATTTTCCTAAATTGGTAATATTTTTTAATTCTCAGTTAAAAAGTAGTGGCTTAGCATTCTAAGTACTCCACTAGATATTATGAGACTGACCCAGGTAAAACCTAGAGCTGAACACTTATTAATTATTGGCAAGCTAATTCTTCCAGCTTTAACCTACCAAAAGTCTTAATTAAAATATATTTATGTAGTTTTATACTGTCCTTCATCTGATCTTTCCTTCTTGCCTCTTTTTAAGCATGACTTTTAAAACTATAGCTCTTTAAAAGAAAATATTTAAACATCAATATTTAAGCACATGAAGACCAGTGTAACTGAATATTTGGTACATTGATACATGAATTATCTGTAGCAAAATACTAACACAAGTTCACTTAAATTTACACATATTTCTACTTTTCTGTTAATCTCTTCCTTACTGTTTTGATTGTTGTCTTTCAAGAGTAAGCTGTCATCTTTTATAGTTTATAAAATATACAATGGCTAACATACTGTAACCACTACTAAACACAGATGAATCTAAGTATCTGTAATTGCTGTTTGCAAAATAAGATATGTCTTATCAGATACATCTTTGAAGTTGAAGATACATTCCACTTTATTTGTGCATATTGACATTTTAATCTTTAGATTGTTTAGTCAGTTTGTCAGCCTTCAGAGAGCATGAATTACCCTTTTTTTAAAAAAAAAAAAAAAAAAAGCTTTTGCATATCCAAAATCCATGTCTTGATCATTTTCAGCAGTATGTGGTATAGTATAAGAAGAAACAACTTAAAAAAGATTTTCTTTTAATAGCCAGATGAAGGACATGCTGAGCAACAGAGACCGTGAGATATCTAGCTTACATCGCCAGCTTGATACATTCCATGTAGAGCTTGCAGAAACAGGAAGAGTAAAGGAAATAGCTCTGAAAGAAAACAGACGATTGCAAGATGACCTAGCTACAATGGCCAGAGAAAACCAGGTATGAAGCCAGTAGATAACACTGAAGTATTAAACTATTTATTGCTTGTTTACATATAGTGGTACATCAAAACTACTATATCCTCAGTTTTGATTTGGTATGTTTAATTATTGGTATTTCTTGAACACCAGAATATTAAAAATAACTGGGTAGAAATTGTAAAAGTAATTATTTAAGCATTATCAATACAGCAGGGGAGAAATAGGCAAGCTTTCAAAAGGTTTAGTCACCATTCCTCAGATTAAAAAAGAAATCTAAATAAGATAAATCTAGGATATAATTGTTTATACTATAATGAAATTATGTTAATTGGTTATATCACTTCGTAGTTGGCATGTAATTGGTAAAAATGGGGGTTTAGTATCTGTGAATCAGGTGTTATCGAGAGAGTGCAAGAAACTGGAAAAGCAGATACCAGGTTGTTAGTCAGGTGAAAGGGAGAGGGCAGAGATTACTGGCACGTCTGAAGTTGTTCTGTTGCATAGTGATTCGTTAGTGTCGTTCATCTCGTTTCCATGAAGCATTGGATGTATTGAGTGAAGTATGCCATGTTTTGAGATTAGAATGTTTTGGAATGTAGATTTTAATGTTTGTGTTCTGTGAGCCTTGGCAATGGTAGCTGTCAAGAGGTATTGGCAGGTTTTTAATTACCAGTTCTGGCAAGGTCAGTTGCCATTCATGTGTGTTGCTCTGCAGGAACTTTGCTTTCACTGATGAATTTGGAAAGGTTAATGTTGGATGAGAACATATAAGAGGGCTTAAAAACTACAAGACAGAGGGATTGAAGAAAACTTATTTTTAAGGTATGATAGCCCTGCATAGTCTGAATTTGTTTCCAGATTTCAGGAATGGATAAGAATGCACAGTCGATGGGAATAGGAGGGGTTCCCTTTCCATTGTGTCAAGGTTGTGTGGGGTTTTTAGATGGTGAATGCAAAGGTACCTTCTATTTCCCTGGAGAAATGTTCTTATTGGATTGTCTTTGCATTGGTGAGGTAGGTGTCTTGGTGAGGTGGTGTCTTAGAGTTCAGCTATATAGTGCAGCTTTTTGTGTGTGTGGGGTTTGATTTTTTGGGTTGTGGGGGTTTTTGTTTTTTTTTTTTTTGTTGTTGTTTGTTTGTTTGTTTTTTAGATTCTGGTCAGGTACTTTATTTGACTGCTTGCAGAGTTTTATGTTATTTATTTCTATTTGTATTAGTTTTATATGATTTAATCTTTCTTCAGCTCTCTACTAGTTTACAGTCATAATATACCTCCCTGCTAACAGCTAGCCAGTCAGTAGCTTTAGACCAAAAAGCAGGTGGGAAGTAGGTTATGATTGCCCAGTGGACTCTGAGTTGGTTCATGTATTCATTCACAGTCAGCTTTCCAGTTCGGAGGTATGCATTCCCTCTCAGCTGCTGATGGCTAAATATGTTTCCTTGTGAAGTGCATGCTATAAAGGCATGACTTAAATTTACATTACTTACAGAATCAAAGTTGAAATAAAATATTTAATGCCTTGGGGAATTATCTATTTCCATAGGGTATCATTGAGTATTTTATGGAAAGATGAGCTCTTTCAAGTTGATGGTGTAAGTTAAATTAAAATTTTGCAAGACAGAAATAGTTGAGAGATTCAGTGAAATAAACTGAGTATCATTATTATTATTCTTGTGACATCTTCATCTTGAGATGTTCTCCAGGGGTCCACAAGTTAAACCAGCCACTGGTGTGTAAGGCTTATTCTCAACAGCGTAAGGGGCTTATATAGTGTGTTCATTTGTACTCTTCCCAATCATCATTGCTTCATCTCTTCTTCCTTGGAATTCACTGGATCTGGGATTCGTGGCTTGGAGAGCCTGAAGTGATTGGAGAGCCATTCAGTCTTGTTAATCCCTCATGTCGTTTGGGGAATAATGAGTTGGTTTTGTGCAGCAGCTGGCTGGTACTGGATGTGACATGGATGTCCCTGTTAAGTAGAATGTGTGTATGGACAATATATAACAAAAATATAGAGTGTTTTATAGGGTACATAACGCATAACATTTTTTTTTACTGGGCTAAACATTAGAAAGACTTATGTAGAGAATATGTGAGTGTGATTTAAAGAGCTAGCCCAGAATTTTTTTGCAACTCATTACATTCAGTTTGTATTGCAGATACAACTATTGCAGCTCTTCATGAGACTCAAATGCCTTGTAGTTGTGATGTTGAGGTGCAAATGCAAACACTAAAAACAATCAGGACCTTGTTAGTTAAACCATTTATTTAAATTCCCTGCATTCAGCCTGGCTGAGTGTGAAGCTGGAAAGTACAATATAGCAAGATGTTTTAATTACGTGATGTAGTACTCTGAATAAGTCTTGCAAAACCTATGGCACAATACATAGGTATGTGGGTGTATTGTTGAAACTAGACATGCCTTTCACAGGTATCTAATAAGATTAAATATTAAATATTATCATAATGTGCTGACTAAAGTTTTCCCAGTGTGCTTTGGAAGGCTACCACAAAGACAAACAGACTGATTTTAGCATATGCTAAATCAGGCACACAGTGAAAAGGCTGTGTTAATGAATATTAATATATCAAAGAAAGAAGAGAAAGAAATGAGGCAATATCCTCTATTTCTCCCACATTTGATAGTGAGGATAGAAGGTGATACTTGCCTTTTTGGCTCTGTGGGCTAGAGGACTCAGAGAAAGATGAGAGCTGAACCTGAGAAGGCGAGAGAGTTAGCAGTTCCAACATTTCAAACAAATTCTATGGTGCATTTTTGATGTCTGGATATGTTCTTAATAATGTATTTACTTATTTTATCTTGCAACTCTGCTTTAAAATAAATGTTCTTTTGTTATAAAGTTGATTTGCTAGTGACACAAAACTTTCATTTGCTCAGGGATAGTGAGTCTTAAGGCTAGAAGCATCCCACCTCCCAAACATCTATATGTAGAATTTTCCAAAGATCAGTAGGGTGTGTCATCAGGCAAGTTACAGATTTTAGGAATTGGTATGATAATCATTGTTTTCTGTGTTTATTCTTGCCTGGAAAATTCTTTGGTGTATATGAGGTAATAGAGGATATTTTTGAACCCTACAAATCCCAAAGGGATTTGACTAACTTACTTAAAAGGTAGAAGATAATAAAATCTAGAGCATATGCCATTACTTTAGTCTGATACAGTAATATATAGCGATTAATTTATTCCAATGCACTGTTTTACCTTTATGTGATCTTTTTAGGCTATCAGTACTGAGCTTGAAGATGCGATACGTGAAAAAGAAGAAATGAAAACCAGGGTTCATAATTATATAACTGAAGTTTCCAGATTTGAGACCTTGATGGCTTCAAAGGTAAAAATATAATCTGTAGGCAGTTATTACTGTTTTCAATAAATCCATTAATTTCAGAGTATAGCACATTATCATTAGGATACAATAGTCAAAGTAAGAAATTTATGGGTTGGGTTCCCGTTCTACCTGTCTGTACCATTTCTTTCTTTTTTCCTTCTTTCCTCTGCAGTGTTTCAAGCTACTAGTGCATTCATATAAAACCTTACTGCGCCTGAAGCACTAATAAATTCTGGCACATCACAATGTCATCAATTAGTTTCAGTTGGCCATAACACTGGAGAATGACAAAGTTTCAGTTTCAACAAGGCAACTAGTAAATATCTGGTACTCTTTCACAGTTGCAGACAACAAGCAGCTTATGTGATGGTTTTTAATATTTTGCACTTTTTAAAACCAGAAATTTTGTATGTAGTTCTGCAGAAGAGTGTAAAAATAGCACATGGGAATGTTTTCTCTATGAATGAAAAGAGGTCAGAGTTTTTGCTGAACTGACAAAACAGTGCTCCTTTTAAATGTGTTTTGTCCTGATACTTGGATTCAGAAGTGTGATGTGTGTGAATTAAAACTCATAATCATTTAAAACAAATAGATTTATGTCAAGACAACAGGAACTGGCAAATTTATTATGTGACTTTGAATAGGAAAGAATGAATTTTGATCTGACTTTGATTTGCATGTCTAGTTGAATGCATGTAAATTCAACTTTTTACAAGCATGAGTTAAAGCATAGCAAAAAAATCAAGGTCAGTAGTATATTAGCTTAGAACTCTCAATTTAAGACACTTGAAGTTTAGTGTTTAAGAATTTTATAACATATGTCCAAAGCGCTTCAGCTACAGATGTGGCCTTATCTTTGGGAAATAAGAATCCAGTTATTAATGTCAGGTACAAAGAAACTGTAGCATATACAGCCAGTGACCAATTAATTACAAAAGGTTGGTTTCAGGAATTTGTCTACTTTTGCATCCAGGTGTTGCCTGTGGGAACAAGAATTTACTTTTCTGCACAGTGTTTACTTGCTTAATCATGAGTTTCTGCTTCTTAATGCCCTGCCTCATTCTGTCTGCACCTTCCAAGTTCTGCAGGAAACACAGAAGGAATTTCAAAACCAGTAGCCTTCCTCATTAAATAAATGTGATTCATACTAGCAACATGCTTATCCCACTGTGCATTACATGAACAGGGGAAGAAGGGAATTAAGCTAAATAAAGAAAAAAAAAATCACTGCCTTATAGTATGCACTTGCAGTTGGGCCAAATTAAAATTCACATAACTTGTAAGCCTTAAAGCTTACAGTTTTGTACTTTTACAATAGACTACTTAGGTGTATATGCCCAAATAGGTTGTCAGTCTTTCAGGCGCTACTGTAGTATAAGTATTTGTAAGATAGCAGTAAGTAAAAGAGCTGAAAATTGACTTGCTGGAATTTCTTGGAAAAAACAGCACTAGGATCAGTACATCTCAGTGGTGTGACCCTTGACAATGCAGAGAGATCCAAAATAACCACTCTCCTGGGAGCTTTGAAACTCATTAACAACTGCTAAATGTAAATACTTGCACTTAATAAAACTGAATGTCATCACTATTTATTTATTATTTGGACTGACTAAAGTGATGACGCCCTTCAGGAATTGCCAGATAGTGGGATTAAGAAAATGGAGAAAGGTCTACTTTTTTTTTGGAGGGGAAGATTTTGTAGGGAGTAGTAGGCATGAAATAAGATCAAGCAACTTAAAGGTAAGTTCATCACTGCAGAGTGATTTTCTGTTTCATCTAGGAAAAAGAAAACCAAGAATTGTTAGAAAAGTTCCGAATGCTCCATACACAAGCTGAAGACTGGGAAATGAAGGCTCATCAAGCTGAAGGAGAAAGCAGCTCAATACGACTTGAACTCCTTTCTGTAGATACAGATCGGAGACATCTTCAGGAGAGAGTTGAACTTCTGGAAAAAGAGATTCAAGGGGTAATAACTTGTGCAGTGAAATTCTGTGCTTTAATAAAGTCAACATACTATTTTTAATGCTTTAATGGGAAATTAATTCCTATATGTGAAGGCTTCAAATGTGAACGCTGCTTTTTTTGAAACTATAACTGGTGTTGGTTATATGTACTTTGCTTCTGCCTTCCGTGCTTTCCCAAAATTAGAAGCACAGCATATATTTTAATACTTAGATTTAGTACTTAGATCTTTTCTGTTGGGTGATAATTGTTATGTTATTGTGTCTGTAAGAACCTTTAGTTTACTTGCTTCAAAATATTAGCATATAGCTTTATGAATATTTTGTCAGCTAGCTTTATGGGTATTTTGTAAGCTTGGTTCGTCATTTCTTTGAGGCTTTGAATGAAGTACTTGAAGCATTGTTGGCTGAAGTAAATCTGGTAGAGTAGTCCAGATTCAGAATCAGGATTCCATAATACTGAAAACTCAAACCAATAGCATAAAAAATAATGAAGTTTATATTTTAGAATCAATAACTTCATGGAGATCAAGGAAGTTTTGGAGTACGGTAGTTGTGGATTGACCATATGTTGTCTCATGGTTTTAATTAGCCTAAAAAAAGTTAGATAGAGTTTAGTATTGTAAGCTGAGTAAAAAATAGATTGTGTTTTGGGGGTTTTAAACTTCTAATTCTCTTCTGAAGCTGAAATCCAGTTTCATTCCACTCTTACACAGTACTTGTGTAATTCTTTAAGAAGATGGTGATTAAAAATTGCATAAGTGGTTTATTAGTTGTTCTTAGCTTTGATTTAGGTAGAAAACAGGAAAGGAATGTGATATAAAGTCAATTTTATAGGGAAAGTTAATTTTGAAGGGGAAAAATGTATTAAAAAAAACCCTGTTAATCAACAGAAAACTGTTAACATTTAACATTGAATGGGTATCCATATTTGTCTTTGTTTAGCATATTGTTGCACATCAAGCATATGAATCGCAGATCTCCTCCATTACAAAAAATATGTCCAAATTGGAAGAGGATATTAAACGTGAAAATCAGGATAAGTCTTCTGTGTTGGCGGACCTGGCTTCCGTGAGGGAGCTCTGTGTGAAACTTGAGTCTAACAAAGAACTTTTATCTCGACAGCTGACATCCAAAAGCATGGATTATGAAAGGGTAAGCAGCAAAGGCAAATTCAGTTTGCTATAATAAAATAATTTCCTTTGTTTTTAATGGTTTTGGAGAACAGAACAAATTACTTCTGAGAGCGAGATAAGTCAATTTGCATCACTAGTTTTGCATTTGTATATAAATTATAAATTTTGTAGTACACAGATCTATATCCATGATTTTTTTACAAAACCAGGGAGTTACTTGCATTCATTATTTCTATAAAATGTGGCACCAGTAGTTTTTGCTATACCACAAAGACTAATTATATTTTTTTGGATTTATGTACTGTTAATATACTCAAATTTTCATCTTTCATAACAAGTGAATAGTGCCCTTCTTACTTTGATATTAAATACTTTTCCCTCATGGATTTTTTTTCAATTAAATTGAAATTTAGATTCAGCTGAAGTTCTTTAAACATTTTGAAATATTTTAAACAGTTCTAAATACCTGTAATTTCTCAACTTTTTTCTTTACAGCTGATTGTTGTATCTTTACTTCGTAACGTGGTCAGGCTTTCTGTAATATTAAAGACCTTGAGAACAGTAGTTCTTATCCCCACAACATCTGGTTATTTTCATAGAACTGACGAGGAAAACAAGCATTGCTACATTTTCAGCAAAAGCCAAAAAGCTAATTGTGAGCTAAACTAGTCAGAGAGTGAAACACAGTAAATACTATTTTTGTACTTGTGCCAAAACCTACTGCTGTTAAAAGCCAATTAGTGTTCTGAGTACTTACCTGAGCTTTTCCATCTCCCAGTAAAACATTTGACAGGTGGACAGCTTGAATAGTTTTTAACTAAGTATAGTTTTAAATAATTGTAGGCTTTAATTTGTTGTGTGAGCTGTTTCCTTTTCATTTTTATGAAACTTCCAATCATTACAGTTTTGATAATAACCTTCACAAGAGAACTCTGTGTTTGTAAAACAGTGTATTAATAATGTATAAAATGTGTGCCCTAGGTTCTAGGTGAATTAGAAGATATAAAATCAGAAGCCGAATTGCTGAAAAAGCAGTTATCCAGTGAGAGACTTACTGTTCAGAACCTTGAAACGTTGCTGGCTACTAGTAGAGACAAAGAATTTCAGAACCATTTAACATCCCATGAGAAAGATTCTGAAATTCAGTTACTGAAAGACAAGCTAACACTGGCTGAGAGCAAACTGTAAGTTTTAGCAAGTGTATGTATGTATGTGTTACGTGGTTTACAAAGAAAATTTTTCTATGTGACAACACTTACTCAGAAAGTCAAATTCTTGATGTTTAGTATGGTTGAGTAGATTTTTGCAGCAATGTTATTTGGCCTTTCATGGCGTTGTCTACTTAAAGTTTCTTTACAGATCTTTCATATCACTTTCATTGATCAGCACTCTGGTGGACATAGTTTAATACAATCAGTAAACTTAAACAGGAGTTCCAAAGGAAACCTACTCTAAAAGGAAGGAACCTTTGCTGAGTTTTCAAAGTCTTGAGACTAAAGCACTCAGTTTCTCTGGATTTGTCCTGTCTGACTCCAGAAAAGTTGCTTCACTTTCTCTGCTGGTCATGACTTTCTCACATCAGTGAGGCACAGGAGGTGATGCTTCTCCTGAAGTTCACTTGTCTGATACAACTCTGCTGTCTTTTCAGTGCAATCACTGAAATCCTTTCTTTCTGAACTCCATAATGGATATAACTACCTAATGGCAAGGTAGCTGATCTGTTGCAGACATTATTTCCACTACACAACCAGCCAACCCATGATAATTTGTTGGGTTTTTTTTTAATCTGTTGAGTACATCTATAAATATGTGTATGCATTACAGTATGATCTGGGTGTTTAACCTTTGCATCAGAGTGTAATCAATCGTCAAAATATATAACAACCTCTCTCACAGGTTCTGATTTTCTTCTTGGCTTCAGGAAGCAACCTAATTCAACTGTGTTTTAAGCAAGACGTATTTTTATTTGGCTTTGAAGAATTTAATTATTAAGAGAACACATTTTCTTACTCTTGAACTACATTTTACGTTCTTATATTGGAGAGTATTCTCTAAGGTTTCTGGTAGCTGCAATGCAAAGAACAGGAACTTTAAATACTGACAGCTGTGACTGAAGTATGTGACAATTATGTTTGTGTCTTGCGAAGTATAAAAAATCATTTGACTTAGCAAAATTTCAGTTCTAATTGGCAAAAGTCATGTGTCAATATTTTTGAATGTTATTTACAGTTTTGGCCTTATTGTGCCTGTGCTTCCACTCTGTTTATAAAATGGTACTGATACAACCTCTTACTTCAGAAGGATTCTCAAAATTAAGTTTAACTTGTGAAGTTCTCTAGTGTTGTAATTTTGAGCTCTGTGAAGAGTAAGTAGTTGTGTTACTGAGAGCGCTATCTGGGCGATAATACAGTAAGTGAGAACTTGAGGCTTTACTGTGATTAAGTATTAAATAAACAGAGAATACTGAATAGCTAAGCCACTTCTTGAGAGCTGTCTGTGTCTATCTGTGAAAGAGCCAGATGTCCTGTGGAAATATAGTGTATCATCACGTAATCTTATTATATGATGATTGCTGTGCATAGGGATTCCAAGTTAAAATATTTCTTATTTTTTGAGTAATCTACTTCATGATCATAATTTTGTTTAAATGTCATTGACGTGGAATAACCTCAGAACTCACAAAGTTGTTTGCTTTCTTTCTTTATTTTACAATAATGATATTGGGCCCTGAATTCTTACCTCCATCCTGAAAGCATATGCCTGTCTCTGAAGGACTTAGAATAAGATATCATCAAGACCACTTGCCTTCTGCGTCTGTTCTCAACATACTGGATCAAGATGCCATTCTAGGAATTTTGCTGATGAATAGGGAACACAGGAAAAACATTCTGCAACTCTCTTTGGATCAAATTTCTTGAGTAGTTTGTAACTACTCGGAGTCAGAGATCAGCGGGTACCAGAAAAGGAAGTCTGTGACTGAGCTAGGAATGGAACTCATTTTTCAGAATTCAACTCCAGTGCTTTAGCCATAAACTAGTACATCTTTGCTTCTCCAGAGCTGACCTTGGAGTACTCCACCTCATATTGGCTTTGAAGAATCTATGGAATAACATAGCTGTCTAGATTCTGGTTCAGACAACTTATTTTACACTCAATGACTTTTTTTTTTCTTGCATTATAATGCAATTAATTTTTTTTTTGCAAACAAGCATTGAGTCATCCAACCTGATGGTTTTCTAAGATGTATATTTAATTATCTCGCTTCAGATTTTTTCAAGGTGGCTTTTTATTTTGATTCTTGCAGTTGAAACGGTTGGGCCGGAACACCAAGGGTGTAGTTGATAAGCTTTCAGACTCTGGCTTTTGCTGGTCTAGGCTTGCATTAATACAGCTTTTACTTAGATATGCTTCAGTTGCGTTCATTGCTACCCAGATAGTTCCAGCCTACTTGATACAGCTTTTACTGAAGCCGTATGTTTGTATTTTTTTGTGGATAGTTCCTGCTTGTTTCTTCTTTTTTTAAGTCTACATATAAAAAGGATCTCATATTGCAACAGAGGAGAGTAAACCAATAAACTAAGAGTATACGTGTTTTGTCTGTTTTTATAAAAACTTGTTTGTGTTTACCTTTCTGGGAAAGACTAGTGAGGATGTAGTGAGAGGCTCAACAGCTTCTCACTTCTTTCTCAGCTTAGGTTCTTCCAGAGACATTCTGTTGGGTTCACTTGGTTTTCACTGTAATTTGTCTTTGATTTGGTCTGTGTGAAGCAACATGTTCAGTATCTGTTTTTGTTTTATCTTGCTCTAACTTGTCTATACTCCTAGCTGACAGTGTTCAAAGGAAACTGTTGCTTCTCATGATTTTTTTTAGAAGCAGCTGTAATAGAGAGGTTCCCATACTTCGAAGTAAAGTTGCACAGCTGCAGACTGACTGTGATGTTTTAAAAAGGCAACTGACAACTGAACGATTTGAACGGTAAGATGCTGCTTTTTCAGTCAGGTGACTGCTCATTTCTCCTTTCTCCCTTTTAAAACTGTGCTTTTTTTCAATAGTGAATTTTAATTCTGAATTCCCTCATAAATTTTGTGAGTTTACCATTGCATCTAAAAAAATAATCCCTTCTCATGAAAACAAGAAGTTGGGTGACATTAAGAGAAAACAAGGCTCTTTGCAAAGTATTGTGAAAATAGCCAAGTAAAAATAAGGGGGAGGAGGGGATTGCTTTCTTCCTTTAACATCCTGTAGTACCAAAGTGTTATGTAACTGAAATTGCTCTCTGTTGGTAGAGAGCGTGCAATTCAAGAAATGCGTCGACATGGTCTCTCTACATCATCATTACGTGCTTCACCTCCTCTCAGTTCAACATTAAGGTCTCCCTCACGTTCTCCAGAACGTACTGTTGTAAGGACAACTGATCAAGCAGCAGCTGAAAAGTAAGTGATTTGATTTTAGCAGATTGCTTTGGTTCAAGAGTTAAGTTTTAACTGCTTCTAAATAATGCTTTTTTAGTTATATGAAATTCTTACACTCTTTAGGTGGTTCTAAGTTCTTTTGTTGACTCTCCTACTATGAAATATTGATTGGAAATAATGGATGCAAAGTGCTCTCCAAAGGCTATATAATGTAATGGGTTCCCGTTCCTGTTTTTGTTAACGGTCTTGCACCAGCTGTCAGCTTCCAAATATATATTGCCTGCTTATTATTACCATTCATTATATCAAATATACATTGCCGATTTATTATTGTAAATAGTTAATCTCCAAACAGTGAATGGCTCATATTAAGAGAAATGCCATGAAATTCTCTCAAGTACAACAATGAAGGAAAGACACTCCATAGGAGAGTGTCTAATTAAAATGTGTTTGAGCCCTACATGGTAGATGAAAATGTCTCCAAAACAAGTGCATAAAAATAATTAATGAATTTTTCATTGTTACTGATTGAATGCTAGGAATGTCTAAGACTGTGATCACTAGAGTCCATATAAAAGAAATCAAAATCAACCTTTCACCTGTTCATTTTCACTGACTTTTTTGTCCTTTTAGAGATCATTGTTGTTTTAGATGATGTCCATTATGCTACAGGTCTGATTATTGACTTCATATCCTGTCTGTCGTATACTGCATAATAAATTGCAATGAAGAGTGGAAGGACAGGGAAAAATAAACAGTGATTTGTTCAGGAAATATGTGTGCTGTAACAGTTATATAGTATACTATAAAAGCTCATAATAAAAACTGTTAAACTCCACGAAACAGAATTCCAAACTAATGAGATTTTAAACTTTATTTTTGTTGGTAAATACATGGCTTATTCTTAAGCTGACTTTTTTAACAAAACCATAGGTTTCCTGAGAACTGAGGTCAGCGTGGCATGATCCACATTGTCAGTAATTTTTTTCTTCTCTGCCAGTTTTTGGATAAAGCAAAAAAAAAAAAAAGGAAACTGTAGCAAATGAGATCTTGGTAGTGGGAATAAAACAGTCTTTAGTCTTCCTTGCTTTATGTGAAGTCCCAAGAGTGATAAAAAATAGTTCAGTTGCTATACTTGAAGAATACTATATAGTGAACTATTTTTATCCTACTATTTGCACCCTTTGTGTTAACAATGACAGCTTTGTACCATATCTTATTCAGAAAATAGCCCGTTTTCATGAAGTATGTATTTTTAAAGAAAGTGGTTTTTAACAACTGAATTTGTGTACAGTTCAATTTTTCTTTATATCTTGACTTTTAAACCTATCAGTGGATTATTACATTAGAACGATCTCAGTAGTACTATCACCATCTTCCACCCTACTAATGTATTGCTTCCTGGGAGCTTACCATAGTAAAGTGTACTCTGTAATTACTGTTTTGTCATGTTACAACTGTCTTTTTCTCTGATCTGATTAAATATGAAAAAATATTCTCTTCCTCCATGTCATATTTACTTTGTTAAGCATTTGTGCAATGTGTCAATAAGCTGAATGTAGAGTTTTAGATGATATGCTAATAGTTGATGTTAAGGAATAACAGAATATGAGGAGGGCAAATCTAATTATTACTTTTAATCCTAATATTTAGTAGTAAAATGTAATAGATACCTTTATTCTGAAATCTTTTCTTTCTCCACTAGAAATGTGAGCTTCAAAGAATAACCAGTATGTGAGCAACTGAAGCATTACCTTGTTACAAGAACTTTTTTATTTTTAGTTATGAAGGCTGACTTGTATTCTACCTCTGTTTTCTTCAAAGCGGTGATTGCCTTTGGCATTTCTGAGAATCGGTGAAGTAATAAACTTTGAAAAATTCTGCTTTCCCAACTGGCTGGAGTGACTGTTTTTTGCTGGCTAGTTGGTGGGTTTTGTTTCAGAACTGGCTAAGTTTTGTTACTATTTTGCAAACATAATTATTATAGGAAGGAAATGAGTACTTGATACGACAATCTCTTGTTTCCATTTTACTATTTTATTTCTGTTTGCGTATTTCATATGGTTACAGAAGTCTGTTCATCTTAGTGTGAGCCAACATTGAATAACATGCCTGATTGTCTTAAAAATGCTGAGCCAGTGTATGTATTATACTTACGATGATTTCCTGTGCTTGGTCTTTTAACAAGTGGGGTTTTTTTACAGGACATTTTTCATGATAGTTAAAAGTATTGATTATCTATTCTGTGAATGCATTTTGTTTACTGGACCTTTTCTTAATAAAAAAATGTATCAGTTATTCTGTATTAATTTTTTTGTCCTTTAATAACTACTCATCTCCTTTTGTTTAATCTTTGTGTGAAATTGCATTTTAAATATTGTCCCAATATTAAATAAAAAGTGAAGAGAAAAATTATATTTTTGAAGGTGTATTGAAATCCTTTAAATATTTTAAGATTAATTCTAAAATATTTTATATTCAAATTTTTTGATCATATCTGGAGTTTTTTCAAATTTTGTTTTTTAAGAGATCAGAAAAAAACCTGGACTACTTCACACAGGTCATCTCAAGCTTTTGGAAAGGTGACACAGACCTTTATGTTGTGATACACTTTTGAGGTAAGTGCAGTAAGAACTAATCTTTAAAATATCTGATCTGTTTAACAGAGGGGCATTTCAAATTTGGGCTATGAGGTAGGATGCAATTAGCAATCACTATCTAATGATATGTTCTTGAAGTCCATCTGTGCAGATAATTGTGTATCAAATCATTCTTCTATTCAAGAACATATACAGTTTTGTAATAATTACTTGCCATTCAGGTTGACGTGATGTGTATTCATAGGTGTCATGCAGAGGACTAGAAGTGGGAGGATGTATTATTGTACTACCAACAGGTAGTGTTCTGCTTGCCTGACACTGAATAAAAAACCTGTGATCCCTAGTTGGCATGGCAAGCATCTCTAAGGTGTAAACAACGTCTTAAATGACATGGGAAAAAACCTCTGTTTTGTTTTCAGATTTTGTCTATTTTGCACTGATTATCACAGTTAGAAATTATAAAGAATATTGTGTTAACTGGAAGTATTTTCTCATATATTCATAGATAAATAATTACTGTTGCAAGATGTATAGATATATTTTTTCATATATTGTGTTTTGTCAGTTTATTTCATATGTGTCTGTATGTATTAAGTTTTACTAATTAAAAATAACTTAGAACACCAATTGAGAAGTATCTGAAAATACTCGTACCACATTAGGCTTCTGAGCCATTGGAAGAAATGGTTTTAAGTAAAAATGTTTTAAATAAAATGGGTGCATCCCATACTTTTTATGTCTCTTATTTGCCAGTTACAGGAACTGGGAGACTGTCATTTCTAAATGTTAGTTATGTGTTAATACTGTTTGTAATTAAGTCAGTAGTTTCTATTGATGCTAATTGATGTTAATTATTCAGGACGAAGCAGTTCAGTAAGAATGAGAAAAGAATTCATGTTCTGCTCTCAAGGTCTTCAGTGGTGACTTCTAAATACCTTATTTTTTATATAAACTCTTTTAAGTTGGAATCTGAATTAAGAAAAAAAAAAGTGTTCTATTTGATTGAAAATACTGTATTCCATCTTACCAAAACATATGTATTTTGACATTACAATTAAAACCGTAACAATTCAATTAATTCTTACGTTGGTATTAATTTAGGAAGAACTAGTGGATCGCTGAGCACAGGTGGGAGTAAAACTGTTATCATTTTGTTGACCAAAGCCTGTGAGGCTTTCTAAAACTAAAACATTACCAATATTCAGACTATAGTAAAGCTGTCATTTTACCTTCTCTTACTGTTATTTTGTATTCATTTTTGTAAGCAAGTAGAATAAAAGTAGTAGTTACACCACTTTGCTGTAAAAATGAGTATTTCATTTTATGAAGTATAAAACAAGCACAAATTTGTGGAAGATTTAAATCTGTGGGCTGCCATATATGTCATGTATGAAACAAGCCTTATATGGGTCAGGATATTAACATGACTCTCCTGGACTCGGCTCCAAGAAGCTTCTGTGCTCTCCTTGCCTTCTGGAAGATCAAAGGCATCCTGGAAGTCTCATGACCTGTTCAGTCCTTAACTGGGGTGAGTTGAAAGCAGAGTGGAGCAGACATTAAATCATGGGAAAAGTCTTGACTACTCAAGTTGCCTGTCTTCTGTTGTTACCTGCAGCTGGGACAGGGGAAAAAGAACATTAGAAAAATAATAAAGGAAAAGCAATAATCATTGGGGTTGTTTCTCTGCATAGCAAAGAAACTGTATTGTCAGAAGCAAATGTGGAGAGAATAGAAGAACTTTTTTTATATTAAAACCTAAATTGTTCGATTAAACTTATCATAATGTGTCTTTAAGAAATTCTTAGAATCTTCTTTTCTTGTGGGATGTCCCTAAAATTTAGGTGATTAACCTAATAGTTAAATAAGCAATTCTAGGGTTCAGTTGGAAACCCCAGTTTTAACTTTTTTTGTGGCCCTAAATCTGGGAAACACTGAGATTCCTGCGTGATTCTAATTAAAAAAGGTTAAGATTAGGGTTTTGGTCTTTCAATTTAAAATATTTTATATAGAAAACAGTGTGTATGTGGCAAGCCTGAGCTATTCAAATGCTGTTATTCCTAAATGAAACCAGATGACCACAGACTTGTATTTTTTTAAATCATTCTTTGGGACAGAATTTTAATACTTCCTCCTTTTCGCTCTTAAGAGCGTAAGAAACCAGTTGTGCGCAGGTTTGGTACGCTGGTCTTTTAGCTTTATGTATACAGATATCCCAGTTTCATTTCATCCTCTGAGCCTTCTTGGGCAGCACAAAGATAAAAGCTGCAGCAGTATCGATTCCTGGACCTGAAGTCTTACCATCCATCCTCCAGTATAAATGGGGGGAGAGAGGAAGCCTTGATGCTGTGCAAGCACTCTTCAGCGACAGCTGAAACACTGGTGTGTTACCAGCACTGTTTTAGCAACAAAGGGGAAAAAACCCACCCTTCTATCTTCTGGCAGGCTGCAGTTGTTTCATATATGACATATATGACAGCCCACAGATTTAAATCTTCCACAAATTTGTGCTTGTTTTATACTTCATAAAATGAAATACTCATTTTTACAGCAAAGTGGTGTAACTACTACTTTTATTCTACTTGCTTACAAAAATGTATACAAAATAACAGTATGGTAAAATGTTCTCTCTGTCACGACATCTGGGGCACTCCTTGCACAGTGGCTGCCCTATGCTTGGGTATGGGCTGCTCCTACCTGGTGGGGCAGGGGCTGTTTACCCAAGAGCACAGTGACATCTGTAAGGCTCCCAGTATGAAGTGGACATTCTCCATGAGTCCAGCAAAGGACCCCAGAGATGATTGAGGGATTGGAGCATCTCATACATGAAGAGAGGCTGAGCAAGCTGGGGGTGTTCAGCCTGAATAGAAGGCTCAGAGGGGAACATCTCCTTATACATAATACCTGATGGGTGGGAGTGAAAAGATTGAGACAGGCTTTTCTCAGTGGTATCCCGGGGAGGTATAAAAGACAAATTGAAAATGAGAATTGAAATACAGGGATTTCTACTTAAACAGAAGAAAAATTGGTTGGGTTTTTTTTCCCCATGAGGGTGGTCAAACAGTGGAACGGGCTGCCCGCTGTGGAGTCCCCATCCATGGAGGTATTCAAAACCCGGTGGGGGACTGTCCTGGATAGCCTGCTGTAGATGACCCTGGTTTGAGCAAGGGCTTGAACTAGATGGTCTCCAGAGGGGCACCAATTCTGTGACTGGGAAATTTTACCTAATCACGCCAACAGTAGTGTGATTAGGTAAGTGCCTATCCAGCTGTAGTGAAATTGTCCCTTATTATCTGTACTATGATCTCTGACTTTTTAAAACATTATGAGTATAAAGAATAATTGTATTGTCATTGTTTTGCTCAATATTAGATGTGTATGTTAGAGCTCAGGTGTAGAAGAATGTAGCTGGGTTAATTAGCATTGATAATACACAGCTGTGGGCTGGCTTCAGGGGCAGCGGGTTGGTCGATGTAGATGAGGTGCAGCTGTGGCTGGTTAAGTTAAGGGGAGAGAGAGCAATAAGCAAGAGGAGAGAGAGCATGCCCTGAGTGAGGAGAAGGCAGCAGAGGGACTGGGATGAAGAGTGTGCCAGTATGAGATGGTGAAAGACCTTGTTGCAGCTTGATAGTCCGGAGAGTGCTGTGACACTCAGGTAGGTGGTGAGTTTTGGAAGTTATGACATGAATTGCCTGCCGCACCTGTGTGTGCTGCTAGCTCAACGTCATCTGAGCAGAGCTGCTCCACCAGGTTTGTCAGCAGTGGCCCTTTACTGTTTCAAGGTTGTAGTGCAGGGATTAGACTGTTCGCTTAAACTAACTAGAATGGTATGATGGCAAATAAAGTGATACAAATGGGAATGTCAGTAGCAGCTTCTCCTCGGTTTTAATACTGCTGAGCAGAGACAGGCATTTTTCCTGAATGCAAACAGGGAAATGAGGTGCAGCACTGTTAGTCAGCCCCAAATCAAGTTCTGCAGGAGCAGGTGCTGCTCTTGGGGGAGATTTTCATTGAGCCTCTAAGTCCAAAGGAGCACGTTAACATCTGAGCTTGGTTTTGTTTGGAGAGCGATGTGTGAGTTACTGGACTATAGCTGTGCGTGCGACCTTTATCTGTACCCATTTGCTTTGCATATATAAAAACGTTGAATAGGCACCTCCTGCCTCGCTTTTAAACGGTGTATTTGTGCCACCTAGTGGACCCCGTTTTTTCTAGCGACCGTGGCACATACTCCACAGGTTCGGGTTTCTCCGTGGAACTTCTAGATACATCTCATGAACTCAAAATGAAAGAATTGCTAATAAGGCCACGTGTTCCTGAAGCCCATCCATCACTTTGCTACTGAGGTTTGTGACTGCCACACTTTCTAGAAATTGTCAATTCTTAAGGGGAAAAAAAAAAATATCTTATTTTAGCTTGTATTCTCCTCCAGGAAAATGAAAAGATCGACCTTTGTCAAGAAAGGTCTGATATAATTGAGCATTTGACTGCTCTGAAGGAATTGGCAAAGGCTGGATTCTGCTCTTTTTCTGGTGGCTACTTTGGAGGTTTTCCATCTGTACCACCCAATTCTCCTGCCTGAAATGTCTAAGTGCTGTGACAGCAGCAAAGCAAAACACAGCAACTCACTCCCCTGAACCCTTCAAAGGAGTGCTGGAAAATTCAGCTCTGGTAATTGAGGTGGTTTGTATCATATATTTTGGATATAAAAACCTATATGTCATTGCTAATGCAAAGGTAGCCGATATAGTTAACAGCCGTCTACATGGCAGGTCTGGTGCATGAGCTTCATTTCTGAGTTACCTGTGCCCTGTACACTGTGGCTTTAGCCTTGAAGGGACTGAAAAGGGAACGGACTGAACCTCTCGTGACTGGTCAGCTCTAGAATAGGCGAAAAAGTGATTCCTAGCGATTAATATTCGTTCCACAGTCATATAGCTAGGTTTTCTGCACAAATCACTTCTGACTCAGGAATTCACTGAGCTGCAAATCACAAAGGAGTGGAAGAGTATCAATAAATGCTTGCCTGAACTTGCATTCTTCCTTTAAAATACCAACCACTGGTATAGAACATGTGAGATGGCGTTAGGGCTGACCCCCCTAAATCCTACTGTTCTTTTTCCGTAAGACCCAGTTCCTTTTGAGAATGCCAGGTGGCCCGCTTGTGACTGGGCCAAAAAGTTATGGATGGGCAGGATCCAAAGCTGTACGGCCCTTTTGTCCAGGGAGCGTCTGGACCTGGAGAACCGGCTGGCAGAACGGTTTTCTCAGCAGTGGAAGGTTGTGAATCACACGATCAATTTGGTTAAAAAAAAAAAAAAAAAAAAAAAAAAAAAAAAAATTGCCGAGCCTGGACGGAATGAAGAGCTGTGTCCAATTTTACCGCATTCTCCTTGGGAAACCGGGGAGACCGGTGTCCAGTACCGTAACATCTTGGTGTAGACAGCTGAACTGGGGGAGCGGGACCCAGCAGAGCCGATGCAGCCGCTGGATTTGGGGGCGCGGGGAAGAAGGGGGGCTGCTCTGCGCTGCTGTGCTGGGCAGCGGCTGATGCTCGTTTTGTGCCTTGTAGTTCCTCCCATTTTTTGGCGAACGGAGGGGGTAAGCGCTTGGCTGGCAGCAGCACCCGCCAGGCGCCGCGCCCCGGCGCTGCTCTCGCTGTGAACCAAGCCCAGCCGGGGGGCGGGGGCGCGGGACCCCGGTGAACCCGACTAAACGCAGCCGTGCCCCGTCCTCGCCGACAAAGAAGCCGAACGCTGCCAGGCGGCGGGGACGCGGGAGAGGCG
>JAVJGJ010000001.1:59385151-59405923 GCA_035590215.1 Microhierax caerulescens
CATCTCCCCCTTCCTTCTTCTTCCCCAGCTTTGTATGTTGAGCATGATGCCATATGGTATGGAATGTCCCTTTGGTCAGCTGGGGTTAGCTGTCCTGGCTGTGCCCCCTCCCAACCCCTTGTGCCCCCCCAGCCTGCTTGCTGCTGGGGTGGGGTGAGGGGCAGAGAGGCCTCGGCTCTGTCAGCACTGCTCAACAGTAACGAAAACATCCCTGAATTATAAACACTGTTTCCAGCACAAACCCCAAACAGCCCCATGTTAGCTACTGTGAAGAAAATGATCTCTGTCCCAGTCAAAGCCAGCGCACGCGCATCGGGAGCCTTCCCAGCCAGAGGCTGGGTCAGTAAGAGGCGGATGTGCTGTAAGCCAGAAGGGTCACTGAAATAACTTTTTTTCTTCTCAGTCCAGGAACTATTTTACGTTGTCAGAATGAAAGACAAGATGAAGATGCATCTGTGACTCTGGCAGGATGCCTAATGCTTTTGTTTGTCAAACAGAATGGTGGCAGTGGCATTTGTTGCTAGACCCCATTTTACACCATTTTGCCTGCAGCATCCCTGTTTACAAATTGCAGCTTGACTGGTTTGAGAAACCACCTTCCATTTGCTGTAGTCCAGATCCAAAACCAGTACAGGGTAATGCCTGTACCGTAGGTGGCTCTCAGATTGTCTTCCAGGGTATCTGTGACGATGGCCGTCCATTTTCAGGCATGTGGGCTGGCTCTTCACTCTTACAGCAGTGACTGATCAGCAACGGGCAGTTTTTCTGGGCTGGAACAGTCTGTGCCTTTGGTTCTTTGATTCTTACGGTCACACTGAACATAAGGAACCCCTCATCTCGTGGTGCACTGCAGGCCAGGCTTTGCAAGTGTTGTCCTAGGCTTGATGGCTGGCAGCTGACCTGGAGAGAGGCCCAGAGGACCGGGGGACATACTCTGCTTACTTTACTTTGCTTACACTTGATGTTTTGTCAGCACTGGACAAGACAGGAGTTTATGCTTACGTGAACGTGACTGCATACTTAGGTGAACCTTGCCATATAAACAGATTTGCCAGTGTTACATTTGGCTTTGTACTGTCACGGCTCAGAAAGTGTTGTGGTGGAAGGATGATCGTAATTTTGCGGTCAGATTTGTGACAGGACTCTTGTTTTGATTATGGGAAGTCCTGTCCAATGTTGGTAGGAATGCTTCTTCATCCCTCACCCTCATCCCTTCTCCTTCCAGGAAATTATTGAGACTCATCAGATCATCAAACAGCAATTTTTGTCTCACAGGCTCAGTGTGGTCCAGCAGATGATCTGAATCACTTCAAGCCAATGGGCCACGAGTAGGACAGCATTTTAAGAACTGATTTTTGGAACTGAAATTTTAAAGTCAGTCTTGTTTTCCATGGAAACACAGAGGGATAAGGAGTGTGCTGCCCGCGAATAATGTTGGAGTCAAAGGGGTTTTTTTAACCAGAGTTTATTTACATAAGTGCACTGAGTATGTGAATGTGCATATAAGACTATAGACTGAAGAAACTCTAGTTGTTGGTAAGCGACTTTCCATCTCCATGGATTGTCTGTGTTCCTCCACAGCACTTTAACCTGTTTCCATGGGGTCCTAAATTCTGCGTTCTTCAGTTAGGAGTTTTAACTAATTTTAATTAAATCCAATTAATAGAATTGCTTAACATTACAACTGACTGGAGTTGACAGTTATGTTTTAAATATGTCAATATCCACATAGTGTATATGTATATGAGTGTAGGCTCAAAAAAGCAAGCACAGATATTTTAAATTGCACACCCAAAATTAGTGACTGTGTTTTTACCATAGTTTCATGTGTGTCTCTACTTCTGCCAAATAGGACAAGAACATCCCTCTTGCTGCCAGGGTGTTCTGCAGCGTTGACTCTTCCCATCAAGATTTGTTTTTCCCAGGGATCAGCCTGTTTTACTGGCTCCTTTTGATCTTCGGGAGCCTTTGGCTCTCTGAGACTTACGCTATGTGGTAGTGCTGCTGGTGGTGCAGGGCACAACTGACTGCGGGTGTCTAATCACACTTCTCCTGGGGACCAGCCTCACTCTGTTGCTCAGCCACACAACCGAGTTGCATATTGAATTTGTCACGCACGTTCCTTTTTGCAGAACTTTATTGCATGTGGCAAATATATCCTATAATGGGCAATGGAGTCCCAGTGTCCAGCAGCAAACCCACAAAAGCCCAAGCAATGTCTCTTTGTTACTTATACGCAGTCGGCTCTTTGCAGGTTGTATCGTGGACTCCGCTGCTGGTTATGATCTTTTATTGTGTAGCTCTTACAAATTTCAGTTAAATACTTGCCATGTGCAAACTACTGATGCAAGTTCCCTGCATTAGTAGCACCATTAATTCTTTTCATGTTATGTAGCTGTCAGAAGGTGTCATGCTTATCTTGCCCCTGCTTCGGTTGCACAGCTATAACAATTAACATAATTTTATCTATTTTCTGTATAGAGAAAAATATGTTCTATAAATTATAAATATTTATGTACTGCACGTCTGCATCTAGATCTGCATCTGCACCTGAAGCATACTGATGGTACGCTACTGACTGCACTAGAAAGGTCTGTGAGGAACTGAAGCATTTGATCTTCAGAGCAGAGCATAACCACTGTGTGACAAATCAAGCCTTCATTTCTAAACAAGAAGAAAAATTGCTGCCCACTAAGTCAGCTTCAGTTTTTCTGTTCTCTAACCTGTTAGTACATATCTTACGAGCAATAATGATGATTTTAAGTAATGTTGTGGGTACAATATCATGTGTGTTTGGGTAGCATTGGACAAATTCGTGCAGTGTTTTCCCTTTTTTTGGTCAATCTGAGGCTGTCAGGTAGGTGTCTCCTGGTCTTTATAGCTGCTGTCTGTAATTCACTTTACTCTTCACCTTATGCGTTTTCTTTACTTGGGCAGTGAAGGCCTCAAACCTCAGAATGAGTTAGCCAAAATATGAACATTTTTATTTTTGAGAGACAGCTGATGTTCTAAATACCTAAACTGACACATTTAGGATTTTCAGAAACACTTCATTTTAAAATACAGTCGTTTTTTAATATTTAAGATAACCCTAACTGAATTTTAAGGAAATTGTACTAGATTCCTAAAGAAAAAGGGATTTCCTAAAAGAAAACCCAAATCTCAACCTTCTTTGCCAGGAGGCAAAGAAAAAAAATAATCCAAGAACACTATTGACAAGGCCTTTTTTCAATACTCACTCCAGCTTGGCAGTGCGGTGTGATGTAGTATACAACACCGAGCTCATAATTTAAAGCTCTAGAACATTGTAAGTTCAGCACTGGCAGACTATGAAGTTGCTTTGCCCACAGTGAAGCAGAAGGAAAATGGGGATAATAGGGGAAACACCCCAGGAAACTCTTTGGTTTGGCTTTAACTCTTGTCATTTAGTAAATCAGTTTAATTGCCCTCTATCCTGTCTTCCAAATGAACAAACAACCCACGCTTCCCAAAGTCCTGCCTTTTTCTTTTTTTTTTGTTTTGTTTCTTTTTTGTTCTTTTTAACTTCAAAGATACAAACAGAGAAATAATTCTAGCACTATTTTTTTTTTTTCAAATGTAGAGTCTACATCTGTGGTTCTAATTATTAGGACCTTTTAAATTATATAATAATGTATTATTCAAATACTATAACACAGTAAAGGGGTGTGTATATATAAATATGCAAGCGTATTGTTAAATAGAATTTGATAAAGAATATAAATAACGATTATCTGGAATAACAGGTTAGGGAAATCACTTCATAGACCAAAATTTCACATGCTACCGCTAGCCTGCCTAACCCTGGTTCTGCTGCCCCTGTGCAAATACCAGCCTTACAACTCCTGATTAAAAGCCACCTCACTGCGCTGCTATCCCAAACTGCTAGTGCCGGGAAAGGAGATGAGATCGGCAGGGAGAGAGATGCAGCAGCGTGGGAGCAGAGGCAGCAGGTGCAAGGTTTCGCTACGCGGCGATCGGTGCTTGCAGGAGCTGTGCCAGAGCTGCTTGAGGGAAGAGGCAAAAGGAGCGTGTATCTCTGTGACATACCTGCGAAGTGAGGGCGGCCAAGAGGTGGTGGGGTCAGCACGGCACCCGGCGATCCGTGAGTTACTCTTCTATGTACATCTCTACTGCCGTTCCTTGGAGAGCCTCGGTGCTCTCACACCTGAGAGATTTGGTCCAGCAAGGAAAGTTGCTGGTGCTAGAGTTTCAAGAAATAGGTAGCTGTACCATCGCACGTAGACCTGCAAGGTGGCAGGTGGCAAGGAAGCGTGCTTGGGGACCGGTGCCGGGAAGGTCTCTAGCAGTGTTTAATCATTCAAAGTGTTATCTGGTGACCTTCACGTGTGCGTTTTGTATGTGTTTGCTTTTGGTCTCAGTGCTCCATGGATGGAGCTTGTGCTGAATTCTGCCTCTGCTCTTTGTGCCCTTGGGGACTGCGGTGCCAGCTTTGCACTTCTCAGCAATTAATTGCAATTACCCGTTGTCCTCTTAGCACTTTAAATTTTCAACTCTTTCCTGTGATTTTAAGCCCAGAAGGTTTTGTTGACCTGTCAGCCTCCAAACAAAGAGGCCACCTGGATTTCTGCTTTACGTGCTTTCCTGACTGAGAGTGTGATTTTTTTCTTTTTTAAACCTTGTTAATTATATTTGTAGGACCACGCACTGTTGGTCTCAGCTAGCAGAAAGGAGGCAGCTTGGGCTTTTTATTCCAAACCATCTTTTAAATTTGCAGAAAAAACTCCTTGGTATAAAGAGTTATCAAATTTCAATAATTAAACTATAACAATTCAATAATTTATAATACTAATAATATAATAACATTTATTTGGTGGTGTGTGGCAAGAGATAAGCTGCATTGTTTAGTATTGCAGTCAATGTGAGATGGGAAGCAAATAACTGATGTCGGACTTTTCCCAAAGAGGTTAGAAGCTGAAGACATTAATTTCTTGGTGAAACATATCGATATATTTTATTTTTTAATCTTTCACTCTATGGGGATGGGAAGCTGTCTTCTGTTTCAATAAAAAACCCATGAGGAACAAAAGCTCAATGACTGGTGTCAGGCTTCTCATTGGGTGATTTAAATCAGAAAAATAGAGACTGATTACACTGTGTGCTGACACCTTGTAATCTTCTGGAGTTGGTAACTGAAGAAAGTGAGCTCTTTTCTTTTACTGTTCAGAGGTTGCCCTCCAAAAACATTCCAGTGATGTTTACCTTTGATACATCTGTTAAGCTCGACCAGAGATGCCCCGTGAAGTGGGAAGCAGATGCAGATGGCTGCAGGCAACTAACTGCAGGTACCCCGGAGTCGGCTCTTGACTCCTGATGGTTTTTAGAGCAGGGATGGAGTCGCACCGATATGTTGAAATAGCTGCATGAGTTAATCTATAGGTTAAGTGGCTGCATTTTCTGGCTTTGTGAGGTTTTGGATTTTAGTAGAGGAATTAATGTCTTATGGCAGCTTTGAGCTTCAGGAAAGCAAAACACTACTGTCATGCACTGCCAGTGACGTTGCCAGGAAGGATATTTGAGTAATGTGAATTTTGCAGAATAGTGTTAAACTTAAGACTATAAGAAGACTCAAACTACCCAGTTCCTTACTTACTTCAGCATCACTTTCCAGCTTCCCTTTTGACCCTTTCATCCTTTCCCAAAGAAATCTGAATGTTTCATAAGATGTGCAGTGACTTTTTTTCCCTGTAATTACATCTGCTAGTGTTTTATTACTTCTTATTTTTGTATAAATCATCTGTCAGGGATAACACTGGTGTCAAGTATGACAGCTTGCATGCACAGATCCTAGACGTGGGTGATGGTGGCAGCAATGGTGACCTTTAGCTGAATTCCTCACCAGGTGCCGCAGAAACCTGGTTAGAGGGGCATTTTGCACTCCCATGGAGGTCTGGCCCCTAGGTAATTTTTGCTGGATTTTCTTATCCTTCACCAAGATCTGAAGTCTGCTCGGTCAGTTTTGTTAAAATAATGCCAAAAGTAAATAAACGAAATTGCAGCTGGTTAGTAGGTTTGAAAACCAGGGAAGACAACCTCGCTGTGCAAGGTGATGGACAAGAAAGAGGCTGTCAGTTTGGGATGTTCTGTCGGCTCCTTCATCTTTCCCATAGAGAGAGAAGTACGTGGGCTTCTCGTGCAGCGGATGGCCATGTGTTCTGGTGTATGTAGTCAGGCTGGGGAGTAAGCAGAGTGCAGGCACAGAGGCTGGGCTGTTAAAATAGCAGTTTGCCACTTAGGTGATTCTCGAGGTAACCCTCTTAATCTGTGCTGCTGAGCCTGGATCCCCCAGATAAATCTATCTTTATTTTACACATGGGGAAAATGCAGGCAGTTATCAGTAAATGGCATGATAGCTTTCTCACTTAAAATGGCAAAAAAATTCTGATCTAAAGTATGGGACACGTTTCTGTCCCTGTGTAGATCCTGGGTCCCGGCACAGGCAGCTGCTGGCCCAGTTCCCTGATACACTGTCTGATAAAAAGGCAGTAAAGCCCTGCCGAGCATGAGGGAATGCCACTGCTGGGATGGCTCCACCGGTCAGCAGGTTTTATCCTGCCTGTGAAATGCGCTGTTAAGTTTATAAAAGATTAAAAAGAGAAGCAGCACTGTGCTGCACATATATTTGCTTTCTTGTCAGCCACGTATGTTGTCTCCACCTGACTGACCATGGTACTTCTGTTCTTTCTCTGAGTTGCTGCTATTCTTGTAACTTGCACCTAGTTTCTATTTTTTTTCATTTTTCTGATGAGGGAATGCCTAAGATTTTGCTAATGTGCAATACATACGGCCTCATTCTTTCAGTTTTCATACAATCTAGTCTTACTTGGCATGGAGTTTTCTCAAAAAATAATTGGTATTCGGTGATTTTATCTTCTACAAGCTGCACTAATATTTTGCGTCTTCCCTGGGATTGCAGTGTCATAATATTCAACATTATTAATATTTTTTATTTAGCAACAAATAACAGTCCTTAATTTGCCTTGCAAAATATTCCTTATTTTCTAAATATTTAAAGAGCATCATCAACAGTCATTAATTCTGCCATTCAAACTCATTCATTAGTATTTTGTATTGTTGATATGTACATCTGTACTATGCCTAGGGAGATGGGTTGACTTAAAACCAAATCATTTTTCTAATGGAGGAAACTCTGGGCTGATGCTGTGACACTCAGGTTCTTTCCAACGCTTTAGAGTGTAAATAAATACTGCACCTCACAGCAGACTTCACAGCAAGGATGAGGCCAATGAAAACATGCTTCTGTTTACAAAGTGGATACTTTTTGTTTATTTTTACGTAAAAGGCATCTATAGGGGGAGTGCAAAACTGGTTCATGTTACGAAAGGAAATGTTTTCACTATATAGTTACTTGTTCTTTTATATAGGTTATTTGTTCTTCATATGAAAAGACTTTGGAAGATGGTGTAATCAAGTGTATTTAGTGCATAAGGCAAATCTAACTCTCGTTGATTACCTGTCTAGTGTCTGTAGTTTTTGCTCAACTATTTTTTTAATGCATTAATAGCATACTTAATACACTGGTAGTGTGGCTTTTGAATATTATAACAAGAAATAATCTGTAGGTTAATACATGCTACAGTGATTTGATGTTTCTACCTCTAGTACATTATATCAGATAACAGTTTAGTAGAGAAGAATATTTTACTTCAGGAAAAATATTTTTTCTCTATAAATTCTAACGTCTGCTATGAGTACGTTACAATAGAGAGAATTGTCTCCATGGAATATGCAGAAAATAATAGAGAATGTAGAGAACAATGTTTTTCTCTATAAACTGTAATGCCTGTTAAAGAGGTACTAAATTTACATTTATTATTTCATGTACTATGACATAACTTCCTATTCATAATGCCATTTACAATGAGTCCTTGACACACTGTTTTCATGTCTGAAGGGCATTCTCCCATCAGCATTAGGCTATTTAAGACACATGCCTGGCTTTAGTAGGCTCAGATAATTGTTAGGATAATGTCAGGATAACCAAAGGCACTAGTCAGCATTGCTTTCTGGGCATAGTTTCCTGATCACTAAACTATTACTGTGTTTTGTAAAATAGCTAAATGTGTATTTTTCCATCTGTTTAGGTACACCTGTTCCTCAAAGCTTTTTTCTTTTACAATGTATGAAAACCTTTTCTGCCAAGGTTCATAAACTTAATTAGAAAATCAAGTAGACTTTACCTATCAAATTCTTTCTTCTTTTTCCCAAAAGTAGCAGATGGGGTTTTGCTCTGTGCTTATTTGTCCTACATCTGTGCCTGTTTTTAACTATGAACTATTGAATATAGCATTAGTGTCATACCAGTTATTGTCGTCGTGCAAGATGAGAAACAACACAGGAATATTTTCCCCAGCAATATAAACTATGTTTTCATTGCTGATGAAGGGGAGATGGTAATTAAACCTTTCAGATTATTTGCAGTTTTCTGTAGGTAAATGTAAACCTTAGCTGGTCTCCAAGTTGGCAGAACACCAGAAAAAAAAAAAAAAAAAAAAAGAAACAAAAAAAAAATCTCCAGTCCAAAAATCGCATGACTGCCCTGGAACCTTGCTGAGGATCTGGGCTCACAGCTCCAGGCTGCGGGCGCTGTGCTAGGAGGGGCACACGCTGCTCAGTTCACGGCTGGCTGGTGGTGTGCCGCCCCCGCTTATGGGTGACTGATCTTAAAGGCTATGTAGACATTTTTGGGGTAGCGCTCCTGTGATTGTCTGAAGTGTTGCATCTATTTAGAAACTGCATCAGAGAGTGGAGGAATTTGGACCTGTGTCATTCACACCGCCTGATGGAAACATTTTTTTGATCAAAGACCTCTGTTCTGCGGAACAAATACAGCAAATACGATGGGTTGTCCTGCTCTATCCAAAAAAAAGAGAACCTTTCTCTGTTTGTCTGATGGCTTGTCAGGTTAGCGGGGGTGGTGTGAGGGGTGCCGTGTGCCCCATAGCCAGGCTCTCCAGCCTCTGAGCACAACTCTCATTTGCACGCCCTCGCAGAGTCACTGGGGGTGGCTTTGATGTTTGTATGCATGCCGATACTCATTGCAAAATGGCAGTCTTGGCTCTTGTGTGGCAAGTTTATCTCAGGAACAGCCACTTACTTTTATGCACGTAAGCATGTATGTCCTTTTTGTAACTGAGCTCCTCCGGAGTGACAGTAATGGGCATTTCATTGCCGTAGGGGATCTGGTCACACTGTGTGCCTGAAATACAGCACACATCGTTGCTGAAAAGCATGCACCACGTCTTCAGCTCGCACATTTGCAAGGCAGTGCTCTGCTCTCCCTGAACTGGCAGATCTCCCGCTGGCAAGAGCTAGTGATTTAGGTATGGAATAGGGAAGAGTAGTCATGGAGGTTGTTGACATCTGGAGTTAAGGAGAGAGTTTTCCGGTGCATTGGAAAATACAAAATGGTATAGAATTCTATTATATACTATTGACAGAAGAGCTGGAGTCCTCCTATGCTTGCATGTGTGGGTGTGTGTGCATAAAGGGCTGTTTTCTAAACATTGCCTTTTTTCTTTCTTATTATTAACATAACTGGGAAGAATATTTAGTTTTTTAAAGGTGAGATATAGATCTCCTGGTAGCCGTGGGCTTCTTGAAAAAGCCAAATTCTCATTAAGAAAGGGAAAAGTGAAACGGTTATCACATGAAATAGGTCTGCTGTCTCAGGCAGGAGTTGTAACTTTTTCTGTAGCTACTAATTGCTGAAGCACCCTGAAGAATAATGCTCACCCAGATCTGTCTTCTCCTGCTTTAGAAAAAGCTTTTCAGAAAAGTCGGTGACAGTTTGATCTAAGAAGATACTTTAAAGCTGATTTAATTGAAAGGTATCATGAATATTTTTTTATTTCTCTTTTAGCTCAACTTATTGAAGTTGGTTTATAACAGATCTAAGTTACACCAAAGGTCCATACACTGTTTGTTACGTTTTTCCTGTTCATGCAGACAAAGCTTATCTATGTGTAGACTGAAGAACAGCAATGCAAGAGACTTAATGCCCAGTGGGGAATGGCAAATGCCTCCGGGACATTAAGTTAAAAGATGAGGAATACCAGGATGGCCATGACCAAGGACTGACAAATGCACAACTGTGGTGCTTTTTTTTGTAGCTCTAGCTTTTTCACACTCCTATAACTTAAGCAGTTAACCACTGTTCTGCTTGATTATCTGTCAAAACATATGCAGCGATATCTGTACTGCTTCACCGGGTTACTCAACAGTTTGATTACATTGTTTAATGCCTTTGTGCTTCTAGACCCAACAAAACGGTACGTCAGTGGTGTATAAATGGCGTCCCCAGAAATAAATTTCTCTTGAAGACCTATGTAGATGCAGAGCGGATCCTGAAGATGTGCTTGTATCTTGGGTTATATGTTTGCATATGTCTGTGTATGCACATGTTTAATATGTGTGACAGATTTGTTCTGGTACTGTCCAAGGCCACCAGCGTGGCCACTAATAGCAACGAGGTTAGAAATGCAGTGTGCTAGACCAGGAAAACATAGGTTCCTCTGATTAGTGTGAAAGATAAAGAGGCTTGACTCAGCTAAGAATTCTGTGTTTGTAGATTAAAAGGGATCTGATCCTTGCTAGGACCTGCAAGAAGTGATGACTTAGTTATGACACTCCAAAACTGAAGTTAAATTTACTGTCTAAAATAAACAAGAGGTCACAGCGATATGCCTGGGAGCAAGAAGTCAGTTTTAGTTATGCTGACCTCAGGCTGAACTTGTCTCTACAAAAAGGACACAGAAGAGCCAACTGTGTAGAAACTATTCTCTTGCCCTGCTGAAGGATTCATGAGTTGAGTAAACAAATCTAGATTAAGGCAGAAAACTTGGAGCACCAACTTTGGGCCTTAAACTCAGAAGAGCATCAGAATTTGTGAAAACTAATCCCTAGCTCACTTATAAATGAATTTCTGTACGGGAGCAGGCATGCCCTCTTCATATCTTTGTAAACAATTTTCCCACCTATACAATATTCTGTGATAATTTAAGGGTCAGTGAGTCTTTGCCTTGTATTCTTAACAGTAACAACAGTAATTTATTTTTTGCTCAAGAATTCCCAGTCGATGGAAGGTTAATTCAAACATCTGTGCTTTAGCTTGATCTCCACAGGCCTCTTTCTGCCCTGAAATGGTTTGCAGTGCTCCCCAGGACTTCAGTGGAGCTGCATTGCTGTCTAGTGTAAAGAGAATCTTCTCCCAGTATGATGCATCTAGTGTTGCTGGACTAGTGAAACACTCCCTTTTGCTTTTTAATGCATGAAACAACCATCTAAAGTATGTCATGCATAAGATAAAAATGTGAAAAGAAAATGGTGCAAGACAACAAACAAGCAGAGTCACAGAAGCTCAGCTGCCCGTTGCAAGTGCAGAACTTTCAAAACGGTGGGGAGAATCAGCAGACTTTGTAACTTGCATCATAAGCTGTGACTGGGTTTATATGACAGTTTTTGTGCTTCAGCGAGTTGCAACGCACCTTACCTGACATACAGTATGTGTCAAACCCCCAGATCTGGCAGTGGCTGTTTGCAAATGGAGTTGACAATATATAATGTCAGAAACCAGCCCGGGTGTTGAAAGCGGCTATTGTGCTACACTGGACAACAGAGTAAGTCAAGTTACTCTGGGGCATGAGACTCTGCGCTGTATGACAGGCTGGGATCTAAATAAATGCATTCTGCAAGCGCAAGGAAAAAGTCACTGTGCCTATCATGTGGACTGCGGACTCGAGTGAGAAATCAGTACAGGCGTCAAACATGTATGATATAAAAATGAGTGTTTTCCTCTTGGTGGTCAATTAGGTTGTTCAAACCTTATGTTTGTGTAAGGTTTTTAAAAGGTGATCAGACTTACTGAAGAATTTACAATATTGTCAGTTTTCTATCCAGATAAATACAAGACAATTTTCATAGATTATTTAAAAAATGTTACATTTGGGTGCAGATTAATAGACTGAAATGGCTCTTCTTCCACAAAAGAACTTTTTTTAAAAGGAAGCATGCTGTCTGTTTTGCAGCGGATATGGTATCTCAGAGGTCAGTTGAAAATGCCTGCTCACATGATAGAGAAAAGGGAATGTCCTCGTGTTGGAGTTGCTATTTGCATGAGTTTCACCATGTATGCAACTGAAGTCATTTATCATGAACCAGGCACTTTGAAGATAAATGTAACTGGGCTTTTGCTGCCTTGATTGAAGTATGGTTAGTTTGAGTGCTGGTAAGCACATTTTAAGAGTAGGATGAGAACAGGAGTGGGAAAAGAAAATTGCTTTTCTGTCCTTGATTGCCAAGCTACCAACCTTCGGTAAGGACACAATAAGTCAATATCTATGTTGCAAACCAAATATCTGTCAAAGATTATTCCAGCAGTAGCATGCTTCAGCAAATGTGGAAGTTCCTGACTTTTAAAAAGTTATTTAATAGAGCCACGTAGTGTTATTGCAGTATTTTGGAGCTGATACTGTAATCTGCCTCTTCATTCCTTCTTTCATCATACCTGCATCAAAACAGATTATTACATGTGATGGAATGAACTAGACCCATGACATGTAGCTGGTAGTCAAATTTAAGACCAGTTCCTAATCTAACCTTCTTAAAACCAAAACATCAATGTTGCACCTTTTATGTGCAGTGAAACAGACATCAAAATGCAAGAAAATAACATATGTTTGTGAAAACAACTTTACTTGTCTTGGGGAAAATCCTTCTAGTAAGTCTTCTGTGTACTTTTGTAAGGAGTAGGATAGAAACCTTGACCAGGTGCAGAGAGACAAAGATTTAATTAGGTTATTCTGTGCATTTCAGGTTTTGTAGCGATTCGTGAGCTCAGGAAGCAGAGGAACAGAATTCAGCATGGGAATACAGTTTTGGTTCATTCAGGAACGTGTTACCCAACAGTTCACATTTAGAACATAAGTTTTAAACTTTATTTTTAAAGATGAAGATTTTTTTTTTCTTTTCTGGATACTATGATATAAAATCTAATTCTATAATTTACATTATACATGTCAAAAGATTTGTAGAACCTGCTAAGGAAAGTTATGTGTGGAAGTAAAGAAGGAAATGGGTTCCTGGAGAAGATAAAAGAAGATTTTTTGTTGAATTTTTAATATTGTATACATTTCAGCTTGATTCATGTAAGTGATTCTTTTCGAAAACGTTGCCTTAGCATGACACTGCTTTTTTTAAATAGACGTTTTAATTCTGTCTCAGCTGTCATTAGTCAGTCCTTATGAAGTTAGTACTTTATACACAGGAGCCCTTTTTCAGCAATTAGTTTAGCTGCGAGTCTCGTGCAGCACTCTCACTGTGAGTGGAAGCTTGCAGGTGCAGCTCCAAGGGCTGCAGGGGGGAAAAAGGGCCTTTTTGCTCTGCTTGGTTGACTGTGGGAAACAGGGGGGTTCATGCTGCCTTGGCTGGAGAAGGGATGCTGGAGCAGACAAGTCTTGGAGCTACCCTCCTAAACAGCCGGAACTTCTATAAACCAACGCGTGCGTGGCAGCGATGACCAAGCACAGTTGGTTTGCTCCGTGGTCACCCGTGCAGGTTTCCAGCTGATGGGAATATAGGGCTGCAGGACATTTTCCCTGTTAGTATAACCGGGATGGTCCCTCTTCCCTTCAGCAAGGAGGTGAACCTCCTGGTGCTGCTTGGGTGGGAAACTTGGCTGAAGCGCTCCCGGTGTGCTCTCTGCTCTGTACCAGCCTGTTGTCAGGCTCTGGATGGTGCCAGAGGTTTTGAACGGCTGCTTCTGCTGCCAGGGGCACGGGCACGGGCAGGAGGAATGCTTTCTGTGGCTGAGATGAAGCTGACATACCTCCATAACAGAGGAAGGTCCTACTTTGCACAGCGTGCAGGATACCCTGTCTAATGAGAAGGTATTTGGAAATGTTTGTTTTCTCTGTAGATTGGGCAAATCTGGTATTTTTGTCATTGGTGCCTCGTCTAGCTGAGCACTGTGACTGAGGACACTGTGTCAGGGCTCCAGTGGTCTGTCCACACTAGTGCTACACATCAGTGCTCCTGCTGCTGGGCATGGCGGGGTCAGCAAATGTGGAAGCTTTTAGGGAGAAAACTAGATCATGAAATGACATACAGGTCGGATTTCACATTTTGTGGATTCTTGTATCAGTCTGCTAATAGGTTTCCCCATTTATATTATGAATTGCTTAGCATTTGTTGTTTTAGGCAACATGTGTAAACAAGAAGCATTGAGAGCAGTGAAGCAGCTAATGTAACAAAAGGAGGTTGCAAAACAAGTAAAGCTGGATAAGGGAAAAAAATCAATGGGTGTGTGTGGGGGTCCCTTTTGCTGCAAATACATACTAGCTTGTATAATAGAGTTCTCTTCAGATGAAGCACTATTCATGTCATGAATAGCCTTTTCAAGTAAATATGGCTCACTGGCATGAACGTTGAGAATTGCTATGGCTGTCAGCATCTGTTCTTTTATGCTCAGAACAATTTTTCCATCAAACATTAGAGGCCAAAAGGATTTTTAACTATGGTGTAGCACTACATTGTAATTTTCTTACTACAGCCAGTGTGGCAATGAAACTTTTCAATAAGAAAGTAAAGCAAGTAAGATTGGTTGTATGAATCCAACGTGACAAAGCTCTCCCTCCACAATGCTGTTAGCACAGAAAGCATTCATTTTGTAGAACGACACACAGATTTTATGTAAATAAGGGGCAGTTCCTTCAGAACAGATGTTTAACACTTAATGAAACTACTTTAATTTATCACACTGAAAAATGATATTTTATTCTAAATAATTGCCTTACTGTGATTGCCTTTGAAAATGCAGAAGTCTATCAGCAGCATTTAAAAGAAAAAGCCCTCTTTGTGTGTGCTTTTTAAACAAGTGCATACATCGTTTGTGCTTTGTTTCTAGCACAGTCTCTGCCAGCATCTGTGTGAGCTTCACCAAGGAAGCATCGCTGTGGTGTTTGGAAGCCGATTCTGGCCACCTCTGCTCCTCTGCAAAGCCTTTGGGTCTTCTGTTGCAAAAGCCCATGCAGGAGGCAGATTTTGCACTCAAAGCAAGCCCAGTCCTGAGCAGTAAAGGTGCAGTATCTGGTTTTACTTCTTCGGTACGCTGACCCCCAGTGAGGAGGGGAATTCCCTACAGGGCAGATCCAGTGCTCCTCACACTTGGCTGGGGTGGGTGCCCAAATTAAGAGACACACTTCCTCCCTCCCCAGTGGTGGGAGACTGAGATCTGTGCTTTGCATCCAGCTGGGGAGGCAGGTAAGATGCGAAGAGGCTGAGGTGGCAGCGAGCAGATTTGCTCTATCCTGGGTCGCTGCAAGGGATCCGCCGTGCCGGTGCAGGGATCGGTGGCGTGAGCCTCCCGCCTGCCTTTGGGGCTGGTGTGGACTACACCTGCCTCCATCTTTGTCTCCAAATCATAGATATTTCTGGTGTCTGTTGCCAAGGCATCCTAGCAACTGCGACAAAAATAAAGGTGGGTGAGTGCAAAGCTTTTGCTAGAAAGTGGAAGAATTCAGCGAGGTTATAAAGCCCTGTTCACTGTAACGCTCTCTGTCAGCTGAAATTCCTGAAGTTCCAGAGAGGCACAGAGCTGCCAGCTGCCTGGGCAGCAAGGAAGGATGTTGAAATAACCACACACAATGTGAGGGGAGAAGTCGATTTCTAACGTTTTATTAACCAAAACCCTTTTCCACAGCAGAATATTTAAGTGGCGTCAGTGGCAGTTAAAAAACCGAAACACAGCAGTTTAAATGTTTCATTGATTTATTATTATAGTTATTATTGTTATTATTTAAACATTTATTTTAGCAGAGTGAGTAGATGTTCAGTCTTTCATAGCCACTGTCTTGTGCACTTGCCTTTAGTCTCAGTTTACTCGGTGCTGACTGTGTTAAAGTGATTTATAATGGCACTTTAGCCAGAAAAAGAAGCGTTTGATCAGTCTGTCAGTCTGCCCCTAACTGCTGCTGTACTGCATATACTTTCTGTTTTGAAGAACGTTAATCCATTTTATTACACAATCCTCTTAAAAAAGAAAAAAAAAATAATCCTGGTGTTATATAAGTGATAAGTAACATGCTCTTGGTATATTATCATGGGTAGGAATATTTAATCACAAGTATTTTTATCCACTTAACCGTCAACAGTAAAAATGAGAGAGAATAGCATAATAAGACTTGTCCCATGTCGTCAGGCGGTCAGTGGTACAATCAGGATGTGAGACTCCTTTTCCAGACCACAGGCATCATGTACTTTCAGATCATCTCGTAGAATATTGCTGCATGCTGCTGTGCCTCCCTTTCCATAGGCAGTGAGTTTTCATCACAGTTCGTGTCTGTGCTGTGGGAGATTTTTCAATACAGTGCTCAGTGAATTTAGTAATTAAAAGACAATGTCTGCACTTAGATTATGCCTAGTTCCAAAACTGGCACTGTTCTTGAAACAACTACTTGCTTTTTCTTGCGCTTGAGGGATGCTAGGAAGTACTAACTCCAGGTAACTCCATCAGTGCATATAGGGTTTTTTTGAAAGCATGATGAAACAACCACAACAAATCCTTAAAGGAGTATTTTGTTTCTATTTTGTTAATCAAAGTGTCAGAATGATGCGCTTCCAGCATAACAAACTACTGAAAAATTATGAAAGCTTTAAAACCCATTTAAAACAAATGTGCAGCACAAGTATATAGTTTGTATACTGTTCTGTGCTGATCGTTCGTGCCTCTTCTTTGCCTTTGATTGTTGCGCTACATCCTTGCACACACAAGGAGTCCCGAGTAGAGAATCCTGTATTTAAACAAGCGCTGCATTGCATATTTGTCTTTTGGATTAGAAAAAGCAGATTGTTTTCTGTTCACTAGGGAATTTTGTCTTTGGAAGATTTATGAAGTCATTATGATTGTGTCCAAAGTCATATCTGATTTTGTACCCGAAAGTGAAATGTATTTATTAGAGTGATGGGTTCTCACCAAGATAAATACATAGATACAGGATGTCATGCTACCTGGTCGTATCACGCTGTTAGTTTCAATTACCTGCAACAGCAGTCATCATTTATGTCTACACAGTAGGATGCAGAGCAAACCTGGAAGCTCACAGGTTAAACAATTCAGAGGTGCAATCTCTCTGTTTATCCTTTGAAATGTTTTAGAGTTGTGGTGTAGCTCCCTTTTCTGGAAACAGAAACTTATAACAGTAATGATTACAGGAAGATCGGTTAACTGCCCAGAAATCCATTCAGCTCAAAGAAACAATCCTTTATTTGTAGAAAATTGAGAATATAAACAAAACAATCTATCGGACCATATTCCAAAGGCCTGATTTGAAGGTTGTTTACATGGTCATGAACAGTTAACATTGCTTTTTCTTTGCCCGAAATATCTGTCTTCAATTGAAGAATGATGATGCAAAAGAGAGATGCAGTTTGTGCAGCCAAGCAAGTTGTGCAGTTGGACTATCTAAGTTAGCGTCTTTTATAATTATATAATTATGATAAGTTGGTGCAAGACTAATTGGATGCCCTAGCAAAGTCCATCTTCGGATCCTACTCGGTGACAGTCTTTGAATGGTCTTGTATTCCTGCTAGCAGGATTCAATTATAAACTTTTCTGGAAAGTTGTGTGCAGGGTGCCGTTCTTCCCTTGTTCTTCTCTCTTACTTTCCCACCCCGGAGCAGTATCAAACCTCCCCTGCCCCTGGCTCTCATCACAACTCGAGAGGGATGGGTCCAGCCCATACATTCTGCCACTACTGGAAAACCTGGCTAACGTAGCCGTTGTAACCCTCTAGGTCCTTCACAAGCCTGCAAACACAGCTCTGGAGGACTGAGCTCCCTAGAGCCAGCCAGTTGTCAGAGTGTGCTGTGGAGACTGGACAGCTTCAGTGGATTTTATTTGGAGTTAGTGGTCCCAACACTTACTGACAGCCGCATCCTGGAAAAGTCTGTGCTCTGGTGATGACAAGATCTCACAGATTTTAAGATTTTTGTACTATGTGGTCTCAGTGTCTTCGTAGGTAGAGTGGACAGGCTCTTTGCCTGTCGATTTGGGATGCTTTGTGAAAGGAAAAAGTCTTAAGGCTCAGTAACTTGAAAATGCAGAGGCAAAATGCAATACTTCCCTTAAGATGTCTCTGGCAAGTGACGGGGAGATCCTTTGCTGGAATCCTGTGGAGCAGAATGAACGGGTGTGCTTGCATTTACTTGCAGTCTGTCAGGGGCCAGTAAGCCCACTCTGGATTTTTCTTTAAGATCTGACATTCTACATAGACCCTTCACTGTGTTTGTCTGGCTCTTGTTGAGTTTGCTTTGGTCAAATCCCCATCTACTAGACTAGTATTTTTTTAATATATATATATAGTTCTTCATTCATTATAGCTTGAATAGCTGTCACTTCTGGAAAGCATCTTCCTGTTGGAAGCAGAACAAAGTCTTTACATGCTCTCCATGACAACGTTGTCCCTGGTGGGGGGTTCTGTCACTGAGGGAGCTGACAATGTTCCACACCTTGGGATCATAATGTTAGGCTTAATGTGTCTTGCTCTTGGCTATCTGTCATATTTAATATGTGAAGGCCTCCTGTTTCCTGGCAGCCATTCGGTTTCTGGAATATGGGCCAAAGTGATGGATCCATTCTGCATTTACCCTTGTTCCTGGATGAGGTGAGCTGTCAAATGTAAGTCCTTGTTGATTTTGACCTGCAGCTGGGCATTGCTAACAGTCAGCCTACAAAATGTACCATTAATATCTGCAGGTCACCATTCCAAATCCGTGTATTTCCAGGGCAGGCTGCTCTATTCTGATTCCTGGTTTCTCAGCTTGGTGCACTACCTTGTGTCCTGGGACACCGTGCTGGGAACAGCACACCGAGAATGTAGCTCCTCATGAAAATCACGAAGTTTGGATCATCCAAGCTTCTCCTCTAAATTGAAGCAGATTTTCCAGCCAAGTGTGAGAGTCTATTGAATGTCCAGCTGCCTTCTCAGTCCTCCATGGCTCTTGCACAAAGCATGTATTATGTTTGGAATACTGATCAAAAAAGTAAGCAAAAAAAGAGAGGCTTTTTTCCCCACCAGACTTGTGCATGAAGAGCCATACTTCACCTTCACCTTGCCACACAAACCCAATACATTCTACCCTTTGCTTCTGTGAATCACATATTTAAAAATTATCATTAAAGCCCACATTCATCGCACAATCTTCACAAACTTCACTCACATCAACAAAAAAGAATTCCCCACACCAAATTAAAAATTACATCATCACAAAGAGAAGTGGACAATTTACTCACAATCCACCTCTCATCCCTTTACCACAATTACAACAAAAATTCCCACGATCATGCCACTTTTCACTCTCTAGGGGTGTTCAGTCCATGTTTTGCCTGTTACCTCTGCCAGTTATTATCCTTATCTTGAATTCCTCACAACCCACACTGAATGCCAAAAAAGAATGTGATGGGTTGACCTTGGCTGGATGCCAGGTGCCCATCAAGGTGCTCATCACTTCCCTCCTCAGCAGGACAGGGTGGGAAGAAAATAAGATGGAAATAACTCATGGGTCAAGATAAAGGCAGTTTAATAAAAAAAAAAAAAAAAGCAAAAGTTGTGCATGGAAGCAAAGGAAAACAAAAGACTTATTCTCTACTTCCCATCAGCAGGTGATGTTTGGCCACTTCCCAGGAAGTAGGGTTTCAGTACATGTAGTAGTAGTTATGGAAGACAAATGTCTTAACGTTGAATGCTCTCCCCTGCTTCTCTTAGCTTTTGCTGCTGAGCAGACATCATATGGTGTGGAATATCCCTTTGGTCAGTTTGGATGAGCTGTCCTGGCTGTGCCCCCTCCCCAAGATCTTGCCCCCCCCAGCCCGCTGTTGATGGGGGATGCTGGAGAGCCAGCCTGGATGCTGTGGAGCAGGGCTTAGCAGTAGCCAAACCACTGGTGTGTTACCAGCACCTTCCTAGCTATGAATACAAAGCACAGCACCGTGAGGGCTGCTGCAGGGAAATTAACTCCATCTCAGCCAGACCCAATACAAACACTGAACATTGTTTTAGAGGAATACGCGATAGCCAGGGTACAATACGGGTGCAGGTTTGTGGCACACAAATTCCAGGCTGCTTTGGAAATGGCTGTATTTTGGAAGACGGCTCAAAACTGTTGAAGTTCTGTAGGTGGACTTTATTTTGTCATTAACAGGCTTTTAACCTTGTGTACTGCATTTAGTCTGAAATACTATGGTATGTCTGGCTCCAATTAAAGTTTTGTCTTATGTACTCGGAATTACGAGAGGGGGGTTTGGGTGGGATACTGGCTTGCAGAAGAAGGTGACCATGTCATATCAACTCCTGTAACCTCCCTCACTGTTGGTATGCCACTGAACCATTGCAATTGTGCCTCCTTCCTATGTGCTGGTTTGTGCACTACACAGAATATGAAAAAATGCTAAGATTTTATAGGGGTTCACACTCTAGTTAGACAAACTTGTGGAGGATAAATTTGTCACAAGCTCTTAAGTGTGAAGATACTGTTTCTGGTTCAGTAAATCCTTGGTCGTTAAAAGCTGGAAGACTATACCAGGAGGTGGTATATACCACGGGTGTCACCTCACCTGGACTTGCCCAGCCATACATGTGCATCAGCATGGCTGGGGAAGTCCAGGAGAGATGAGACCAGCGGTATATTTCCATCTGCTGGGAAAGTGATCGCTGGGGC
>JAVJGJ010000001.1:59406023-59430897 GCA_035590215.1 Microhierax caerulescens
GGCATTGAGCTGACCAAGATACTGGGCAAAGATCAATCTTTTCTTGAGGAGAAGTACTTACTACTTTTGTTAGTTTAGGATAGTAAATGCTTGAACTTTCATAGCATCTTTTACTGAAAGTTGGGGTTTTTTTAATTAAATTGCTTTAGTTAAGCTGTTAGGAGACCCTGAGAGCTAAGTGATTGAATTGCATTTAACATTTTAGCTGTTCAGGTACACTTAGGTATAATAGTCCTTGGTGTAGCTTTTTGATTGGGGGACTTTAGAACTGAAAGGCTGGATTCTCATTTTGGGTTTGTTTGTTGGGGGTTTTTTTGTTGTTTGGGTTTTTTTTGTTGTTGTTGTTGTAAGATTTCTTATGCTGGAGGATTGCATCAGAGACCCGTCATACCCTTGAGTATCTGAAGGGAGAGTGTCCCTCCCTATAAGCTGTGTTGTCATTCTGGGAGGATAAAGCAGACCATTAAGGACTTGCTTTGCAAAATTCCAACACTTACCAGTTTTTAGGATGTTCCTAAGGATTGGAAAAATACACAGTCTTAAATAAAATGTGTATAGGTTTTGAAGAATATGGCAGCTAAATTGAAAGTGTCCAAAAAGACCTGAACTGGACATGGAACAATCTGTTCAGGTGTGAAGGATATTAAGCAGTTGCAGTCAACAAGGTTCCAGGTCCACTGTATGAGGTAGAATGGTTAGTGAGATTTTGACTTTAAACCAGCTATCAGTTTTGACTTTCAGACATCAACAACTGTGGAGGTTTTGTGGGGTTTTTTGAAAGAAAAAGTTGGAAGCAGATGAAATGTGGGGAAAAAATACCCAGTTCCCATTACCCTGAGAGTGCAGCCATGCAGGTACTAGGTTTGGCATTGGATACAACTGGGAGGTGAAAATGAGACATTGGAGTCAGATACATTTTCATTTTACCTCTTTATTACTTGCACAGAGCTGACAAACTTTTGGTCTTGGATTTTCAGCAGGACTGATAAAATTAATGAAAGCTTGGAACATGTAAAAGTTACCAACTCAAATAGCTAAATAAGATCTTTTTAACTGGAATTTGTGATAAACATGAGAATGCATCTGGTTTCTAGCCAATAAATGTGCAGGTCCTTCTCCAATTACATCTGCTTAACATAATTTAATAAATAACCAGATAGTACTTGCACAGTTAAGATGTAGGAAACATTTTTTTAAATGGTTTTCCCCTCCAGTATAGGCTTTTCTAAGCTTTTAGGTTCTCAGTATGTTTGAATTTAAAGCACTTATGGAATCTTTCACATATCTGTGTCTTGGCATGTTTAAAAAATTTTTACAAACTCTACTAGAAATACACGATGTGTCTTGATAGCAAGTTCTCCTGTTTTGCCTGGGAAGCAGAGGGGAGGACAGTGGTGCTCCCACTAGGTGGGACAGGGTCCTGTAGAGTTTTTAAGAATTGGCACACCCGTTACTTCACGGGAGAAAGGGCAATTTTCCAAAAGCCCATGGGGGAACCTGTTGAGAACCAACCCATCTGGAGCAGGGTGTGTAGAACTTCCACTCGGGAGCAAGATTTGAATGGTGTGGTAATCCAGGTTATGTTTGCTTGGGAATATTTAGTGCTGAAACACTTAAAAATATTTAGCTTGAGAATAATTACAAATAAATGACTTTTGCTTCTGCTTGTGCATAGGATTTTTCTTACAGTTCTGGAAGTGCTGTTGGAACAGCAGCAGCAGCTCTGACTTTGGCCAGGTCCCTTAGAGACCTGAATGGAAATGATGTGTGTCTCCCTTTACCATTGAAGTTACCGTCACGTACAGATGTTGTTGATGCTGGGTATAGTTCAGACTTGCCTGGTACCAAACTCCCTGGTAGAGATTTATTGTAATGAAGGAGAAGCTTGGTTCTGTTTTTTGGGTACCCTCCAATCCTGAAAGCCACAATGTAATGGATGTGGACAGCCTGCCAACGCTAGAACGTGTTGGCACCTGTGGGTTGTCTGTGATTTTTTTCTTTCTGTGCATTTCTTCTTTTCTGAGTGTTTCCTTAAGAAGTCTCCACTGACTGTTGACAGATGTGTATGAAGAGTTTTGTTGCTTTTTTTTCTCCAAGAAATATTATGAATCAGTGATGTGAAGGCTTATGCAGATAATGCTGTAATTGGTTTTGAAGGTTGTCTGGATGCGCCTCGTCACCAAGCAATGCTCGCCCAGTTTCTCATCATCCTTAAACTGAACATTAATGTTGCTTCAGTGTCAGATCCTGATTCTTCTAAGAGTTTCTGTTTCAAAACAAAACACCCATAAGTCTAAGAATAAATCTGGCACTTTTTTTTTTTTTAGCCAGTAACAATATTTTTGTCTTGTGCCATTTTAAGCTGTGATTAAATGTTTAATTTAACAGACATTTAATCACACTTATTCTAGTCGATTATCTAACATTCCTGAATGTTATATGGCCACTGCAGCTCTCTTTAAATTAGCATATGAAGGGCAAGAGGCTGATATAAACACTGAATTACTAAAAGCACTCTCCTAGTTATAAAAATGAATAATACAGATTCTGTTATGCTGGTGCCTCAAAACCATTACTTTTGATGAATACAAATTAATTGATCTTGTTAACATAAGGCTTCAATCAGCCCACTATCTACACGAAAAACCCTCAAATGAAACAGTATGTGGCATCTCATGGCACAACAACGCTGATCGCTTCCACTTCTGTTTCAGGCTTGCAATGACTCTCTCTAAATTCCCTTTCCTTCATCTTGGTAAAGAGCTAATTGGGACCAAATTGGCTTCAATCAGGTTTTTCCATTTCGATCTGCACATAAAATGAAGAGTGAGAGAGCAAAATGGGTTTGAAGGCAACAGTATTTCAAAATTGCATAAACCCCTTCATTTAAATGGTTTTAATCTCTTTAAGGTCTGAAGTTTTCTGGGTGGGAGGATGATGGATTATTAACTGCCAATAAACCATAAATGATTGGGCAATTTATTCTTATAAGTGTAATACACACATCCCAAATTATTAACTCCTTTAAAGTACTAATGATCTTCAGTCATGAAAATTGTAGCAGTAGATTCAAGAAAACTTAGAAATTGAGATTTAAATGAAAACCGTGAAATGGATAGAATGTTGTGCAATACTGTAAAAAGGAAAATGTATACTATTTTAAATCAAGTACTAGTTTAAATACATCTTCATTTTCCTGCTACTGTGTCATTTCAGGGTACAGTTTGTATCTTTGTCCTAGTGTTGCTAGACCATTACTAAAGGTCTCTGCTATTTTAGAATTCTGCGAGTGTAATGTTTGTTTTGGGAATAATCACAACATGCCTGAGCAGTTCCCCTTTTCCTCTCCCCCTCAAATTGCTTGTACGTGGTCTAAATAAAATTAAGATTCCACAGAAGATTTTATTATTATTATTATTTCAAAGAGGGAAGGAAGTATTCTCTGTATTTTCCTCTGACAAGGAATATCTAGATATCAAAGGGAGTGGAGCATTTGAGCCTTTTTAAATTATTCAGGATTGTCATATATTTTACATGAGAAGATATTCTTGTGTATCTTGATTAAGGATAGGAAACTGGTCTAATATAGTATGCATTAATTTGTAGAACTTCAGATCCTAAAAAAGGACTGTGGGTATATATATGATTATATATAGACAACTGTCTATATGTTATAAATAGCTGTAAAGTTTATTTCTATGAAGGAATTATTGAGGAGGGAAGACTGGAAGCCCTTAGTTTCTGTGATTACAGGCTGAATTTTCTAGTACCAGAAACATCACCTAAGCTATGTGAAGACTAACTGCAGAGAAATATGATGCTGCTAAAATGTAAAACTGGCAGGAAAAATAACTGTTGGCTATTTTAATTAAACAAGTTTATGGAAATATCTCTGTTTAACTTGATTTCAACTTTTTTCCTCAAGCAAAACAGCTTGATCCAGGGTTTAGCTGGCTTGTTGAGGAAAATTCATTTGTTTTTAATCTTTAGCAGTGAAGTAAAAATTACAATAAAGTTTTAATGCTAGTGTATAAAAAGCCCTAAATAGAAATATTTAAAAAATTATAACAGAAAATTAAAATAATTAACATTTTTTACGTGTTTGTTGATGACATTACAGATGTTCCACATTTTTTATACTGGCTAGGCAGCAGTAGGCATATTCATTACAGGACACTCCACCAAAGCTTACAGACCCATGGCACTATGTTAAATGCATGCTTGGGATTTTTGACCTACAACAGGAACTAGAAATCTTTATTTGAAGAAAAAAATTACTGTAAGAAGAAGTCAGGTTACTCCTCAAAACTTAGCATTATTTTTTCCCTTGAGGGAAATTATTATTCAGTAGTTCTTTGATGTATAAAGACCTTACATTTATTTTTGTCTTCTCTGACAAATTCACTGATCCGTTGCTTTAGAAACTGGCAACGTCAAGAGGTACATGTGTTAAAATAAGCTTTTTCGTGTCTTACTGCTGCAATAGATGTGGAATCCTGTGGCCACAATTTTTAGCCTTTCTACCTTCCCCAGAGCATAGCTGAAGTATCATTATCTGGTTGGCTTGCTAAAATCTGATTGTTATTACCACTCATCATGGATACACCCTTACTTCTATCTACAGAACAAACCACAATAAAAATAGGTGGCATCCCACTGCTATGGAAAAGAAGGGTTTTGTTATTAATCATTCTCGAGTCACCAAGTTAAACTTAGTATCTTTGGATTCCACCAATGTCAGAAATTTAATCCTAGCGGCAGAGTGGAAAACAGAATTGATTTCCATCTAAAAATATTCAGAGTAACCTTATTTACAAAGCAAGCACACTTGTGTAAATATACTTTTAAGTGCTTGTGTGCATGCTTATGTACATTAAAGCATCTGGTACCTTATTTCTCCTACAAACAGTAAAATAAACAATTTTAAAAGAGCCTATATATTAGGCCAATAAACCACAGCTGGCCATGGAAAGCACAGTTTTCTCTTTTCATCTGTTTATTGCCATACTACAAAAAGAATTTTGTGCCAAGTTGGCTGCCTGACTGTGTCACCTTACTGTGAAGCACAGGGTAAAATCTCTGGAAATGGTGGCACTGCACGTGAAACCATCACTCATGCAACCTCTTTGATATCTGAGTTAGAGCATTTTCTCTGTAAATAAAGTAAAGCCAAATTAAATGACCTGGAACAACTGCAAGCATTAATTTTTAGCAAAGTATTTCTTGTGAAAATTTCACTGTTTTATTCTAGAGTATAAAACTTGCTTTCTTAGACTGTGAGCCTTTGGTGATGTGTGGGTGCCTGTGTATACATTTTAAAATAAATGTATTACCAGAAGGGTGGTATACTAGTTGTCCAGTTCAGGAATCGTGAAGTTCATGTAGTGCTGGCAGTCAGTGAGGTAATACTTTTAATACAATGAGGTAATAATTACACCAGGAAAAGATTTTTCTACATGTTTTGTCAATACTTTGGAGTTGGCAAAAATAAAACCCCCTGTGTATTCCTTTCACTGTAGTTTCAAGGAAATAATTCTTCATCCCCTGCTCTGCAAACACCAGTAAGAAAGTGTGATGCTTGCTAGTGTTTGTTTCTGTCCTCCTTGAATATTTGTTTCTTCACAAACTGTAATGCTTATTTTATTGTTTCTGTGGAAAGAAAAAGGTCTCTCACCCCACTGACACAGTTATAGCCTGTACAAAACCTGTGCATAGTCCAGAAATGCAAAATGTTCTCACTAGGATGTGCTGGATGAAATCCTGGCTTCATATAAATTAGTGGGAGTTGTGCCATTTACTTCAGTTGGACCAGGAATTTTCTCAGCATGTGCCGTTTAAAGAATACTGAAAAATTCGGAGCAATTTTGGTGGACCAGATGGTTGTGTTTCAAGCTCTGATGGTATAAAAGTAATTCATTTAACTTTTTGGCACAAGGCCTGTATCTTTTCAACCCGGGAAATAATGTTTGGAGTTAAAAGCCTGAACTATGGTAATAAAATGGGGAAAGTGGACTAATATAGCAACATAATGATATTAAATTGGAAACTACTACCTCCTTCAGGAAACAATGACAATTCACAGTGATAGTCAGGTTTTGTTCCCCAGCACCATGTTACTTGCAGCTGACAGAAAAAACAAGTCAGAAGATTGTTTTACGGGATAACTGATCTAGCATTTCCAATGTCTGGGATTTTTTGAAAGAAAAAAAAACAACAAAAAAAACCCCAAAGAAAGCTGTGATTGTAAAATGATGCCAGTTGTTTGACTGCAAAGGATTTAGAAAGTAATGTTTGGTACTGAAACAGCAAGTGAGGGCTTAAGGTCAATATTGAGTCATGCTCAGCGCACACCTTGACACTCTTTAGCGGATGTGACAGCTTTTAATTAATTTATCTTTTCAGCATTTATTTTTATTACCTCAGATGAACTAGTACCTAATCTAATAAAATGCACAAGGGTTGTCGATTTTAAGTGTAATCATCTTGTAAAAGTAAGACACGTCTGATACTTGTTTCAGATTCCTTGCCAAGCGCCAGAAATTTAACCTGAATAAATGACTGTGGGGGTGTCATTTAACCTCTTCTCCCCACAGGAAATAAATACATTAATTAATTGCACTTAATTAAACTTAATTAAATTAAATAGAATATTAAAAAATATAATGTAGTACTGGAGCACAGAGTTATGAAGTTGATTGCTGGACACCAGGGAAAGCACAGCCCCTTCCCACCTCGATAGAGATACGCTACTTGGAGGGCTCGGATACCAGAAGTCAGTTTTTCTTCAGAGACTTGCTTCAATAAAATGCTTAAAAGGAAGATTGGGTACTTTCTTCCCAAAACTCCACAAGAACTATTGAAGTCATCTTATTTAGGTTAGATTTCATACCTTTGACATTGTTTTGCTTAAATTAATGTAAAAATTTACTTTCTTTACACAAGGACCGACCAGCTTAAAACCAGTGTGAAATGTTCCCTATACTCTGCTCAGTGTGTAAAAGTCATATAGAAAGTGAGCCGATAGTGATGTACATCACTGAATTGGGGAATGCTTAATAAGGAAATCTGTTTAATTGGGATGTCTTCCAGAGGAACTGTTTAGGCTGAGACTGAATGGAAATGACTGCTGCTTAATGGAACATTATGAACAACAAAAAAAATCATCTAAATGGAGGTGCATTTTGCTAGGGACATTGTGTACCAGTAATTAACTGTGTATTTAAATAGATACGAAATGTAGGGCTCTTTTTCTATTTCAGAAATAGACAAAGATTATACCTTCCTGTAGCTCTGTCCTTAAAATTCCTGGGCTTATGTAAACGCCATCATCAACCAGTTGTGGCCAGCAACTGAAATGAACCCTAAATATTCTCCATTTCCCCTATGCTTTCCCAGCCAGCATTCATTTGCTCACAAGATGCAAACCACAGATGGTTTTAGGCAAGCGACAGTCATTGCATCTCTCTAAATGTGATGCTTTGATCCTGGTTACTATGTCTTAAACTGCTCCAGAATTTTCTCCAAGTTCTGTTCTGGTGGAAGCTCTGCAATTCATTTCAGTAGCAACAAATATAAAATAATAAATAGGTGAGTGAACCAGTATCCCTTTAACTCTTGTGTTGGGCTTCTGTTCAGATCTCACAATTTTGATTCAAATCTGACACTTTCAATCTACATAAAGCTGTCTCCTGAGATGCATTTTATAAATGCATCTATCTTGGTGACAGATTCCTTTCCAGCTTCTCGAGGTAGTTGTTCCAAACTATGCTGTATTCCCTGTGTTGAACACTGAGCCTCATTAGTATATGATGATTTTATGAATTTCCCTAAGCACTGATCTCTGAGCAGCAAAATAGATCTGTGTGCCTTTTTCAAGAACGTAATTCTGTGGGCCTTATCTTATTGGGACACAGGATTTTTCTGCCTTTCTTATCCTTAACGTTCTACTTTATTCTCATAAAATGCACTGTGGACTTCCAAGAATTAGAGAAGGGGTTCTCTATATGTCAGTTGGCATGATGGGTTTCTTTAGGCAGGCAAACAAAGCATGATCTGTGCTGTAGCAGGCTTGGGAAATGCAGCACAGAGGTTCAGTGAAAGAGAAGCTGGGCAGCAAACAGTGATGTATGTGTTAGTATTGCCCAGAACGTTGCCTGGCTCTGCCACGCTGAAGAACGCCGTCTGGATCTGTGATACCCTCCGAGGTCCGGCTGCAGTGGGGATGACCAGATGGCTTTCCTTGAAGGAAAGATTGATTTGTTGTGTGAAATTTTAGCATGATTCTTGGCTTTAATATTTTCCTTCAATTAAAACCACAGACTTTCCTGATTTATAGAAAGAAAGAATTTTGAAGAAGTAGTGTTAGAAAGGTTTGGATGCTGCTACCCATCCATGTAAATCTTACAGCATCTCTTGGGTGCCCACAATGGCGACCATGGAGAGCCCGCCGCTGTTTGCTGCTGACCCTACAGAAAGAAAAGAGCATGTGAACTGCGTCTGTGCACGAAATGGAGAATGTAATGCCCTTTTGCTCTTCTGCTATTCAATGACCAGGTTGGTTTCTCCTTGCGCTTCCAGGAACTTGAGGGTCTTGGAGGAAGTGGGAAGCAACCAGGAGGAAGATAAGGACTGCCACGTGTGTCCACTTCTAGGGCTGTGGCCTTTCCAAGTGCTCCCGTTTGGAGCTGTCTCCACTGGATAGCAATGTGTGGTGAAAGCAGGACAGAAAAACCTCTGCAGGATCATGTATTTTCTTTGGGCTGCCTCAAGAACCAGATTTTTACTTATATTTCAATGTCATAAATTTACTGTCCCTTTAAATGTTATTTTTTAGACGGAGTGTCTGTCTCGTGGTTCCAAAGGAAATAGCTGGACATGCTAAATTAAGGACCTGGGGAAAGGTGCTCTGGCTCTTCACCTAGAGAAAAGGAAAATGGTAACTTCTGCTCCTAGGCAGAGTAAGGGGTGGCCTTTACACACACCAGTGTCTTTGCAAATAGTGGAGAACAGACCAAGGCTGAGAACTTTAAAAATAATCAGTTTTCTGTGTTCTTTAAAAGTGGAACTTGTTGTCATTGTGTTTTGCCTTATCTTTAATGATAAACTAATAGTAGTAACACTCCTGGCCCCGTAGTAGGTAAGACGCTGTTCGGTGTTAGCTGTACAGACACAGGTTTGTTCCGTGCATGAAAGCCCAGTAACCCAGCGTGCTGCAGAGACTGCGGAACATCACACTGAGTCTGGGGAGCTGGCAGCTCGTTAGAGGAGCAGGCAGGACCTTTGCTCTTCATTTGCAGCTGTAGTTAACTTACTGTTATGGTATTGAGCTTTTGAGGGGATGGGGGAGAAACATGGTTAGCATTAGTGTTAACGAGAATGGAGGTTAATGCCAGGAGTCTCAGAGTCTAATACAATATTATGGAAAGTCTCTAGTAAGAAATCTAAGCTGCAGGTATAGTATCAATTTTACTCTCTTAAAATTTGCATACCAAACACATTTTAACCCCATCCAAAAAAAAAAAAAAAAAAGATAAAGAGGATATAGCATGACAGTTTAGCTTTGTAACAACAGTTGATGTCATTGTTTATTTGCTTACATTTTAAGTAATATTTCTATTTCCAAGCCTTCTTTTCTAACCATAAGAAATGTCAAGAGCAGCTTCCCTCTGGACATGAAAAACTCCTAAGGGGTTCTTTTGAATGAACTGGAGACCACAGTCCCCCAAAACACAGAACAGGCCATATTCTTTGTGACTGAAGCACAGGGATCTCAACGACATTGAAGGGCTGAGCTCTATGAAGTGAGGAAGCAAAAACTCGTGTGCTCATCAGCAAATGTCTATAAAGAAAACTGTTGAAGGTTATTGTGTCCAGTACTAGTCAGTAGCTTGAAATTAGGATCTGGTTTCTTTAGGATCATCTGGAATCTCTAAATATATCTGTTGGGGATTTATTTTTTAGGAGAACATAGCTGTCAGAGTTGTATTTTCCTGCTCCAAATGAATGTGGGTGTATGTGAATATGTAATACAATTAATTACCCGCAGTGGATGACATTTTCTTTTCTTTACAGTGCTGAAATAGAAGTCAATTATCACTCTAAAATAGCTTGACTTTCTAGCCTTCAAACAAATAGAGGAGAATATAGAATTTGCGCATAATGACTGTACTCTGTGAAAGTCTTTCTCCTGCATGCATTTGCTTTCTTTCATGTTATTATGGCAAATAACAGAATGTTTTAGGGAACGCTATACTGTCTTGGTGCAGAGCCCCAGGAGATGGCAAGAGTCTCCTTTTGCCTAAACAGGTTCTGCAGGACCAGCTAAGAATCCTGTTGCTTAGCCTAGTTGGCAACAGAACAGAAAAACTGCCTGAGTGAGTTACTTTGAGGCTTGAAATAAGCATCAGAGCAAGATCAAGCCTTAAACATTCTACAGTGCAGTCAGTGTGTGCAGAATATGAATTTTTGTAGTGCGAGGCAATTACCAGTAAAAGCATAAAGGCAGAGTGGTCGGCTGCAGAAGGGTTTCTCTTGCTGCTGGGGAAGGTGTTTGGCAGCTGTGCACAGAGAAGCTTCACTTCAGCCTTTTGCCTTACCATAGTGTTGGCATCATGAGCTGCCACTTTGCTGTGCACAGAGTATTTGCCAAGAAAAACGGCATGCGCTTATTCGGTATAGTTGGGATTACTGGTGGTTCCTTTAGGACACTGCTCAAATTCCAACTTTTTCTAAAGAATGTCTATACTCCTACTTTCTGGTTGATTTGTTGAGGTTTTGGGGTGGTGGGGTGGTTTTTTGTCAGTTTTCATATGCTTTCAATACACAACTTGGATGGTACCATGTAGGAGTAATTGGGGTTTCGGTGTGTGGCATTTTGCCTGCCTTAGCCCTTGCACTGTAGTTCACTCCTGTCATGGGCAATTATGCCATGTGTTGCTTTCATGAACTTACCACACCCCATCTTTAAAATGGGTTGCAAATTTTTTGCTTCCAGATATTGTGGTTTTGGGTTTTTTTCCCCCCAGGTTCTTAGTTTTTTATGTTGGGGGGAGTATTGGTGGGGAAGTTTTGCGGTGTTTTTTTTTCCCCATGACCAGTGGATACATATTGGTTCTCATTCAAGCTGGCCATTATCTTAATTTAACTTTTTTATTGAGACATTTCTCTTATAACTGATGTATTTCTAGAGAACCTGCCCTCCCTTCCCTTTTTTGCTTTAGTTTTATGGCACTACAGAATCTGGGGTTTCTCTTCTGTTGTCCCACTGTGTGGTGCAGAACAGACACATACACAAAGATTTTGGTTGGCACAGACTTAATCCTCCTCCAGAACCCAAAGCAGCAGTTTTCTGCCTCAGCTGACAAGCCTTCCTCAAAGCATATGGTTGTGCTAATGTAACTCCACTTCTTTTAAGCTGTGGTGTGGTACCCCCATGCAGGAGACACAGCAGCAGCATGAGGATATGTTCTAAAAATAATTAAGCCGCTAGCATGAGGATTAGGTTTGCTTCCTTTCTTGCTGCATCACCTTTTAAATGCTTAGATGCATTGTGGTAGTAATCCTTCCCTGCAATTTAAGGATTAGTGGTGCGGATTGGAGTTTCATAACTGACTCTGGACTGGCGATAACCTGGATGATGCGCTGAGGAGTGCTTAGAGCTGGGAGCAGACAGCACTTAAAGCTCTTGTATAGCCCCCAAATTTGCAGATCAAATCTTACGTGTTCTTGCTACTCATGGCAACGCATATAAGAACATCTTTAGCTACCACGAGATCGCTCTGTTCTCTTCCACAGCAGAGGCTTGTGCTGCTTGTGTGCTGCCACCCACTCAGCTAGGAATCTGTTCCTCTGGCATTTGTTTTTTTCCTTCTTTCTCTTTTAAAACACTGTGTCTGCCACTTGTGAAGGTGCCCTGTCAATGGCTCTTTCAATACAGGTTAATGAATGAAACTCTCTCAGCTAGAGGGGCCTGCTTAAGAGAGTGGTGAAGTTTGGTACAAAGGTTTGGTTCATCCCCAATTTCTGGATCACAGTCTTTGGTTCTTCTAATAAGCAAATCCCAGACTCTCAAGCCTCCTCCAGACTGGGGTGTTCAGCCTCTGCCTGTAATAGATGTAGCTGCATAGCTGACAATTTCTGAAGTTCATTCATTTTGGTAGTAGAAATATTTAAGATATTATAACCTCACTCCATTTAGAATCCCAAGATAAATGAAAACACATTACTCTTTTAAAGGATTGTTCATTGTACCAGACGAGGGTTCAGTATTGCTTGCTCAGAGACTTTACACATATCCAGGGAGTGTGCAAAATCCATTTGCTCAAGAGGGCAAAGGAGAATGCATTCAAATGCCTGAAAAACAAATAGACCTCCTACATAACCATCTCTTTGCTTTAAAAGTTATTTAGTTGGGGTTTTTTCCAAATTTTAACGTAGGGTTCACCTATTGCTATTTGCCCAACTGTGGTATAGCAAGCCCTCAGACCTTGAAAGGCTTGTTGGGTAGCCTAGAAAAGGCTGACTTGTTTCTTCTCAGCAACATACTAGATTGCTTTATGTAGAAAAACGCAGGTCGGTCATATAGGAATTACATGCTGTTCTACTAAGAAATACTACTGACATTTTCTAAAAGAATTTTAGAAAATGACAGAGCTGCTATAGAGTATTTTAAAGTGCTGTCATTGAGTGCTAAATAATATATCCTGTTGTCCAGCAGGCTGTGATGAGGCATGTCATCAGGACAGTTTGGGCATTTCGCTTTTCAAATTGTCTGTGCAGGGGAAAATTGGCAATGTTGTCAAACAACAACTGTTTCGTTGAAAAGTCCAAAGTGCTGACACAGACATTGGTGGCACATTTGTGAGCAAAGCAGCTCAGTATTGCTAAACATGCTTTACATTCCTTTACTTGCTGTCTACAACTTTCTTTGGCGACAGACACCATCAAAAGGCTATTGCTTAGGGACCACTGTTTAGGAACACTGCTCTGTCTTAAAAATTGACATATTAGTAAGGGAGTAAAGATGCAGATATGTACTTGAGTGCAAGCATAGGTGTTGATACAGAAGCAGTATAAGGTATCCAAAAAATTATGACACCTAAAACCTATGCTTCTTACTGTTGGCAGAAGGTGATGTGCTAGTTTTCACATTTAATGAGATAAACAAAGTAATGGTTTGCCAAAAAAGGAAAAATCCTGATCATCACTGTAAGATGTGGTGATCTGGGTATACAGTTTCTTTTGATATCTTTTGGCCAAGTGGTTAAGAACCTGTCTAGCATTCTGAAAATACCTTCCCATTTTGAAATATTATTTAAACTGCCTGTTTTCTGGTTGGTAGCCACAGGGTAGTTAAGAGTCCTTTTTGAGAGTAAGACATCTTTTGAATTTATTTTCCTAACATCAAGCTATGTGTAGGTAGTTGGAAAATACTGGGTGGAACTATTGGGTAATACAGTTTTTGTCCCCCTTCAAAATTAATGGTGATACTACAGTGAGGAAAGGCTTTAGCTGTATGGTTTTATGGCTTAGAGAAGTTAGATGTTACTCTTATTTCTTAGAACTGGCAAACTTCATAGCATAGATGTAATCCAAAATGGAGCACCTAGATGAAAAATATTATTTTCTCTTTTATGCATTGTAGTGGAGCCATTAATGGTACCAGTTCTGGTTTTACTTGTATGATGCTCTGGTAGAATTGCTGCTTGCTGACTTTATATAAGGGATTTGATTTCACCTAGGAGGAAGTGCTGAATTTTCTAATTGAATAGTCATCTAGTTGATAGTTGATACAGAATAATATAGTTACCTCTAGAAATGGTTTGTTGCTGAAATAGCTAGGCCTTCTTGTACAAAATAATTATTAATCTATTCATAGCACTGAAGGCATCTAAGGTGACATTCTAGTCTGCTTTTAATATTTAATGTTAAAGGGTCAAAGGTTTGTCAGTCTAATTCTGTCTTGATAGCAGATCCTTCAGACACCAGAGGGTGCCTGGAGGATTAAGAGAGGAGAAATAGCAGGCTGTATGCTATTCCAGTGAGAAGTCCCACAGCTTTGCTACAAGTTAGCTCAGAATCTAGCAGAAGCCAATATCTTGCTTGTAATTCTGTCTAGGTTGTAATTAGGTTTGAACAGTTATTTGTGATGGTTTAGATGTTTAAACTCACCTGAGACAAATTTCCCTAAGTTTTCTGACCTGAAGGAAGTTTTGGGACAGTACCTAAGTTCACACTTAGCTGAATATTGGGAACTAGAAGAATTTTATCCTCATGCTTCACTGTTTGTGCTGCCGTGACTGCTGTCTGCCTTCCTGCCTCTGTCATGGTACACACCCTGGCCCTTGATGTCCTTCCATTACCATTCAGCTTCTCATACTAGCAGTGTTATACCAGAGCGATGCATCATCTGACAGAGCCGCTCAGAGGTGTGTAAGGTTGGTCTCTGTTCTCACAGACAACTTCCCAGGTGATCTCATCACCTTTTAAACAGCCTTTTGCAGCTGTTGCCAGTGTCACAGCTTGGGACTGGGGGCAATTCTTGGCCATGACCCTCTTAGAAAGAGCAGGCAGGTGCCTTGTAGTGTTGTGAAGTTTCGTTAGCCCTCTGCTAGGCTCCGTGGAAGCTGAAGGCAGCTGGGTGCATCCCTACGTCTGACACAGTGCATGGGTGAGCTCAGCACAGAGGTGTTTGTGTCACATTTCTGCAGTGTTATCTCGGAGGTGATGGAACGAAAGCCCCATTCTTGTCTGAGCTGTGCAACATCACGTCGGGAGCGAAGACAGGAGGACAGTTTATTTCAGTTGCAGGAGGAACTGACTTTCTCATCAGAAGTAAACTTTAGAGGTACCTACAAACACTATCCCAACAGTTCACCCAATGTCTTTTCCAGTACAATAATTTCAGTTACAGGACACAGTAATGTGATGAGTATTTGATACGGAGTTTAGAAAGCGTCTTAAATGTACCAGCTGCTAAGGGCTCTCTTTATCAGATCTAGCTCAATCCCAAATCTTTCGGGCAGTGGCACAGCCCGCGCTGCACCACGGTGGGAAAGACCTGCTGGAAGCTGTTGTGAAAGCAGATGGCCCAGTGGGCCACATCTGATTTGTAGGCACGCAGCTCATGTGAGCATGAAGCATTTATTGCACCCGGGAGCTATTCTTGTTTAAAATGCCCTACCGTAGTGTGTTCAAGCGCCCCAGTTCCTATTATGTGTCCAGTAATGAAGGTGAATGTGCTTGTGCTAAATCCCTACCATCGTGAGTATATTTGAGGATTTCTGCTGGGAGTGCTGTTTCCAGGTGCTGCTATCATGATAGCTAGAATTAATTCAAGATGAGGTGACAGACGTAGCTTGCTATCAGCTCAGGTAAGGAGCACTGATAATATCTTGTGCCTGCCAAGGCGAGCTTGTAGCCCCTGGAGCTGAAGGTAGTGGAAACTCCTGGGAAATGTTTGGTATGAAAAATTTGATTACACTTACTTAGAACTGGAAACAAGTCAAACTTAAAGCACTTAGGAAAATAGTTGAAAAAGCTAAGTGTTTTAGCAACAGTAAATGTTTTGGAAAAGATATGGCTCAGAGAGCAGAGAAGGGTTCACCTGGTACAGTCCAATACAGAAACTGTTACCTCTAGTCTCCTCTTCCTTCCTCTTGACCTTTCCTCCCCGATGGTCTCCAGGGCTCTGGTAAAATGAAATAAGGATCTCAGCTGGAGGTTGTTTTTTTTTTAAAAAAAGCATACAAAATAAAACCTATCCTAATGTTAGCTCTTCATTTAAAAATCAGGAGAGAAGGATCGCTTCAGAACTTGGTTCAATGTAACCAAGCTATGTCTGAACACTGGATGCGAGTCTCAAAGAGGTTTCTTTTCTTCCTGGAAGTCTGCAATATTCTGGCTGCTCCTGTCCTGACAGGTATGCACTTAATTTTGCATAAGATGTCATGACAAGAAAGTTTCATACAACTTCGCTTGCCCTGGGTGACTTTTTCCACCCAACTTGTTCAGTCCTGAGGATTATTTTGAAATGTTTCATAAGAAATTGACTTCTCACTTTTGGGGAATTGAATCTGGGTGTCGGGGAGGAGTTTTCTCCTTTTTCTAGATGCTTCATAATTTAAACTGGAAAGCCTACGTGCTCTGGAGCCAGGATGTCAGATATGGTAAGGGGCATGATGTGGTGTTGTGGCTTTTCCTACTGCCCTCACAAAAAACCTCGCTAGAGGCTCATTCCCTTTCCAAATCTGGAGATCACAGCTTGTGCCCGTTCAGTTAGGATTTACTAGATGGTACTTGTGATACTCACCAGAGACAGCATCCACAGTTGCTTCCGCAGAGCTCTCATGGTGTGTGAGCGCAGCTGTGCATGGGCTGCACTGAAGCAGAGGCCTCAGCAGAGCTTTCTCCCAGCGCTGCTTTACGCTTTAGCCTTCAAATTTGCTTCCTACACCTTCCAGACTTTTTCCTCCTTCTCTTTTCAGACTGTAGTCAACGTACAAAATATTTTTAATGGCGTTTTATTACCAAAGCCATAGTTAAAAAGTTATTCTCTTATTACTAATATAACTAATTTAACATAGCATAAAATAACACAGTTAACTGTTGAAGAATAATTTTTTTGTGAGAACAGCTCTGTGCCCATGGAACAGCTCATTTCTGTGCCTCACTCGTCTGCTAAGAAATAGCAATGCAAGTCTCCAATTAAATAAGGTTTGTTTAATTTGCCTGGTAAGCACTATGGTAACTGGTTTGGAAGCAAGGCAGGAAAGCATGTTAAAAACTTGAATGTGCATGGTTTTTTTTCTCTGACTCCATCGTACCCCATGTCTCATTGCCGTTTTTGGTTTTGTTGCTGGAGGTTTTCTAACTGTTTGGTCATATGCCAGTGGGGGGGAGGCAACAAGTCTGCCAGGGGCAAAGCGAGCAGCTGGCGAGGGAGAAGAGAATGGACCCACTGAAGGAAAAAAAAAAGATTGAACAATTACCATTTGTCAAAATAGGTAATAATTAGCCTACATTGTAACAACCTAGGTTTGGGAGTTGCAACTATTTGCTCTTGTATTACTACCTTTGTTCAGGGTTATTTCCTTGCACTCTAAAAGTCATCTATAATCTGTATTTTGACAAGATAAAACAATAAAAATTGTCTATCAAGAGTAGCCTTAGCAAAGAGAAGTAATTTACTTGTGGCTTGCTGACATTTGAGACTTGCTCAGGGTTTCATGGATTTACAATTCTAAATCCTACTTGCCTGTAGGATCCTAAGAGCTGCTTCTAAATTAAAATTCTGTGTGAAGCTACAGTAATTTGACAGGAAGGGAACTATCCCAGCCTGTTGTTGAATAGAGGTGATAACACCTCCTTTGCAGTTTCACACGTTCCCTTTGTTTTTGCGGTGAACTTTCCAAAATTAGGTGGCTAATTCTGACAAGGAGACGAAGCTTTTCTGGCACAAGGAACTTGAGCTAAAATAACCTGGCTACAGCTAAACTCTTTAGAAAGATGCAGGCTACGTTTGGAAAGTACTTGACTGTTTCTTAATGCATTTGATGGATATAATCCCTTTGGACATGTCTCCAGGGGCAAGGAAGCTTTCAAATGCACTTCTTCAAAGTTTGGTCTCCATTAATAACTTCATGGCAAGCGAAGATATTCTGTACCACCAGGAGGGTGAGATTTCTAAAGTAAAGACACCTAAGGGAGTAACTTGTCCTTCAGTTAAAGGTACAACTGTGTACCATGTGGGCATTTTGAATTTTATAAAAGAGGAATCTTTTAGATCAGTTTCAGAAAGGGCATGAGGAAATTTTATTAGATTTTTTTTTTTTAAGCAACAAAAGGCTAAAACTGAGCACTTGTGCTATTAAGGCATAAACATATGCTTTCACATACTAGCTCCAAATCAGACTACTGCAATGGATTTGCTCAGTCCAGCCACCACCTGAACTCTACGAGTACATTAACACCGGCACATGTATCTTTACATTTCTTCCTCTTCTCTTTTGATTCAGGTCAAATTATTAGTGAAAAATCTTAAAGCCTTGTAACTTGTATATAAACCTTGTGCATACTAGAGAGGACTTTTTTTGTCCCATTATAATTAGCAAACGAGGCTGAAGGTCTAGCCATTGAATCCCAGCTCTCAGTGCTGCAGGGCAGATTGGGGTTTGTCACCTGAGGATGTGTCTGTCCCTAGAACTCATGCTATTTCACCATTTTTCTTCAAATCAGAAGTCTTCACATGCTCCAGGTTCAATGAACATTTGTTGGGTTTCACCTTTGTGGTCTATGAGTAAATCCCTGTGTTCACAGATATACTTAAACCATGGCAGGCTCACTCTCTGTGAGGAATTTAACACCTTAATGAAGCACTAAATATGAATTTAGAGCGGTGTGGTTGTTCAGTGATGATTGACTTTGACTAAATGAAACTTTTGACCTCTGTAGGAAGAAACTTCACTCATAAAATCAGCAGAGAATCTTTCTTTCAGGTGCAAGAGGAAACCTGGCAGGAAAGTTTTGCCTTTGTAATAGAATTGAGAAATCTTGTCTTTTCCTGATCAAAATGTAATTCAGTGAAGTACCCTCCTTTTCTAGGTAAAAATGTATTAATTTAATAGCACGAAACAGACCTCTATAGAAATGTATTAAGCTTCTGTACAAGTTGTTTGAAAGCTTGTTAAATTTAAGAGGGTCTGGCACTCTCCAATTGCTTATTTTCTAAAAGATTATCTATTGAAGTGCAAGAAAAAATCCTAAGAACTCTGTGTGGAATATACTGGCACTTACCTGGAAAAGTTGCATCCCACATTTTTTTTTATACAATAATATATTCAGTCAGTGTGGCATGATTTTGCTGGTTTTGTTCAGATCTTGGAAGATGAGTGTTGGAATATCATTGCCTTACACTGTGGAGTCAGCACTCCTCACAAGAGTGTCCCGAGCAAGGAAGGTTACAGAACTGTGAAACAAATTGCTCTAGTAAGTGGAGAAGTCCCAGATGTCTTAAGCGCAGGATGGGTCCTGCTGCCACTACCTGTGTCACATCCATTTTGTGGAAAAAGGAATTTCAGCCTTCTGGATCTGTCATTTGTATGCCAACTAATCACAGATACTGACATCATTGACTGAACGGTAAGTCCCTAGCAATGTGGGGAAAAAACTATGCCAGGGAAGCATGGTGAAAAATGAAGATGAGTAGTGCCATGTTGGGTAGAGGGAAGTGGGATGCTTTTGGTTAGACCAAGCAAGCAAAGCATGCCTTGCCTGCCTGTGACTGGCACAGAGCACATCCACTGGTTCCATTCAAAGCAAACCATGGAAATGTTACTGCAATTTCCCACAACTTAATGTGATGCAATTGGACAGAAAATTAATGCAGTAAATTAGGGTGGATGGATGCAATTTGGGAATTCTTAGGTTTTGTATGACACAGGTTGTGGCATTTTTCAATAGGAATACGCAGAGCTGTTTATGTAAACTAGGAGTTTGACTCTTTGTTCCTGCTATGTCCAACAGTATTATCTGGTTTGGTTTACAGTATTGTAAGCTGTGGACAGATTCTTAGGCTTTTACATCTAAGTGGAAAACAGCCACACTAACAGTTAGGGAAGTCCATATTCTTTTCATTTGTCAGCATATCTTTTCTTAAACTAACTGTGTTGCTATTGAAACTTAGAAGTTCTAAGATGGCTTTTTTTTTTTTTTTTTTTTTGTTTCAAACAGAAGAATGAATAAGACCCTCTCAAGCTGCCTTTTGGTAACATTTTGAGTATTTTCCAACACTTTTTTTTTTTCCCCCAGTGCAGAGAATAGGTTTTTTTAATATCAAGGGCAGATGGACTCAACATCAAAGATTTGAAGTTGCATTTGCCTTAGGCATGCATGCTAGACTGGCTATTTAGGCTTATTGAACCTAAAACAAAGATGGAACAAGCTGGAACCATTCACTTCATGCTTTCATGTAAAATTTTCTGGAATTCTATTCTGAGATCCTGGCAGCAATATTCTGGGACCAACATTTCTGGTATTATTTTGGTCCCTCTTGGAAACTGAAATAGAGAATACAAATATCTTGTGAAAGCTTCTTAGACATTTTATTTAAAAATAGATGTTGAAAAGAACATTCCCAATTTTAGCCAAATGATTCATCTGCTTGCTGCAGGGTATCAGCATCGCTACTACATTAGCTCACCTGCTTTTGTTTCCATGGCAGACCCCCCATGTTTCCCGTTGTTGGTATATACATGCAGCTTCTGTAGCTGCCATTGAGGTGTCTCTAGTTTTGCCTTCCTCCTCATTTTTTTTTATCAACTCCTCTAACTTTTTATTTCCTATGGAGTTCTCTCAAATCTAACTGCTTACATCAGCTGAAATTCTTAATTCCTAGCAGCATAGTGAGCATTTGGTCATTCCAGCACCACCGAGAAATCGCTTAGCATTGGGCGATATGCTGAAATACTGAAGTGAAATAAATGCAGGAAGTAATTGCAACAATTTAAATTTTTTTTATGTGAAAACATACCGGTATTGCAAATACCAAACTGTTGATCTATTTCTGAAGATCTAGCAGAACGCTTTGTAATTGGGTCCTTTTTGGTGCCCAGTATCACTTTCATTTTGCTACACTGACCTAGAGAAAAGATAGCACTGAATAATCCCTGCGTTGCCCTCAGACAGGGGCAGAAAAGAAGACAAATACTAGATCCGTGCACTGGAAGTCGTAGAGAATTAGGATCTCTGGGTTTAAAAAGGCAGAACTAAAACCAAATACTTCCTTGGCAATGAAGAACCTTTTGCCCATCAATAAAAAACTGTGGTGGGCTGACCTCAGCCAGCTGCCCACCCAGCCGCTCTCTCACCCACCCCCCCTCCTCAACAGGACAGCAGGAGAAAACAAGGGGGAAAACCCAAGCTGGTGGATCAAGGTAAAGATAGGAAGATCCCTTACCAATTACTGTCACAGGCAACACAGTCATGACTTAGGGCAGATTAATTTAATTTGTTGCCAATTAAAAATAGAGTTCAGTGGTGAGAAAGACAGACAAAAACTAAACTACCTTCCTCCCAACCCCCTCTTCCCAGGCTCATCCAATACACAAACGGCCATCCAATAAACATTTCAAAACTCTCAGGATTTTGGTTGCTTCACACAAATTTATCTTGCTTCTTAACCACACAAAAAGCATCCTGATACAAGAACTAAATGAGGTCCCAATTCCTAAAAAAGCATCCTGCTTCGTATTCCACCTCACAGTCTGCGAGGTGTGACCTGGCCCTGTAACGGTGGGGACAGAGCTGATGCTGAGCTTTCCTGAGGTCTCTGAGCTCTACCAGGAGAACCTGCTCCTCCAGACAAGCTGTGGTCTCGCTTTGCTGTTTTGCTGGAAATGCCAGGTAGGACACAAGGGTTGATGGAATTATCCCAACAGTCTTTGTTCCCATCACCTTTCATCTCCCTTCCCGACATGCTACCTGAATGGGTGCTCTTCCAAATTTCTGCCCGTTCTCCTGCCCTAGGCACTTTCTCACTGAGGCAAAGTGAGAGGATTTAAGTGTCTCTGCTGCTGACAGCTGACGTATTTACCTTGTACTGTCTCATTGGAAAAGACGGCCTTCTGAGGTTGTTGCAGCAAAGTATGAGAAATACAGCACTGATCCATAGGATTGTCACAACTTCTTATTGCTGGGATAGCAGCAGTTCCAAAAACATGTCAAGTGCTTCTCAAACTTACAAAAAGACTTCATGATTATCCCATACAAACCATATAATTAGAGAAATCATAGCCTAGGACATTGAAAAATAACATAGGAAGACTTCCTAATCCATACTTCTATTCATGTGGAGAGGGAAAACATGAAAGTTTCCAGGTGAGCCAAAATATCTGCCAGGGTGGAAACTTGTTCGGTGTATCAAAATACAGAAAGCAAAGACGAACCTGTACTGCTGTTGCTGTGCTATACTTTCACAGCTGCGTTTCTTTCACTCTACATATATTTTCTGTCTGTCACACTGGAGGTGGTGACAGGTTTCACAACCAGCCATACCTGAAAAGGGGTATCTGAACTGCTTTAAAATGTCACTGTCTCAATAGAATGTGTAGTGTTCACAACAAACTTCACCCAGAGGATCTTTTCTGCTAATTTATGATTAGATAAAGCATCTGATAAGAATCCATTAAATGCTATATCTATTCTATTAATAAATTCCTATTAAAATAAAGAATAACTCATTTTACAATTAGTTGTTTTTAAAAAGGGCTTTTACATCTGATATATCTTCCTTTTTGTGAGAATAGCCTCTGCAAAGATGCATTTTTCAATTTGAAAAATAAACACAGTAAAGATATTCATCTACTGCTTCCCTTTGCTGGGAGACAGAGCAATTTAAGTGAAGAAAAAGCGTGACACTGAATAATAAGCAGTGCACATTCATCTTTTCTAGGAACTGGAGTTGTAGCTCACTACAATTACCAGAAACTGACATTTTGAATAACTGTACAAAATTCAGTATGTGTTTGCTTAAGATGAAAAAAGACTTAGCAGGAAGGGTTTACAGTTGGGGGGCGGGGATGGGAGAAGAAGCTTTAAAAAATATTTTTTGTTTATTCTGTTCTTTAATTCAACATAAGCACAAACACCAAATTGGCATTTTCCTAGCATGTTCCAAGATACGTCCCCTACTTAGATGAAGGGGGAAAAAAAAGAATTTCTAACAGAGCTGTTATTCCTTTTAAATCATCATTTGATAGTTAAATAGATATTAATTACTTTTAAGCTGTGTAAAGAGTCTCTTGCCTATTAACCGTTTCATTTAATTCTGCTGGTTAATGCTGAGGAGTTTGTATTTATTTTCAGGTTAGATCAAGTTGTGAAGGGCAAGTAAAAATTCTTTGAGTTTTGAAGCTTTCCTCAATGTGTTATAAAAACCTGAAGACTGATTGTGTGTGTGTGCCTGAGTGGGTGTGTGTATATGTATTTATGCACACACATATTTTAGATTGGGTATTACTTATCACTGCTGGTAAAAGGCTTGGGAACTTCGCTGCTGATAAAGTGCAGTTCTACCTGTCAAATGGACAGATATTAATGTGCTTTCTGGAAAAGCTATATATTTTTTTCATGCAAATGTCATGGAATTGAAAGAAAAATTGTTCCACGGTACTCTGTGTGGGTTATTCCAAGAAGAGGGTAAACTACAGAGCCGTGATATGCACAAATAAGAGTTTTAATACAATTAATGCTCTCAAGTACTTTGCAGTGATTTTTCTTATTTCCTTTGGGGCTTTTCATTTTATTATAGTTTTACAGAGCTGTTTATTCATAAATACCCATGCAATTTCTGTCTTTCACTACATGTGGCTTTATTAGATAAACACAACAAACACTGAAAGTCCTAAGCAAGAAACAATATATGCTTGTATTTGATAGAAGACTGTCAAATCTTCATACAGCAATTTATTTCCTTCCCTCATCCCTTCCTGTCTCCTGAGGTTTGCGTAACTTGCATTGATATCCTTAAGATATCTAGACGCAATTAGGGAAATTATTGTCCCTCACCACTCAGTTTCCTGTCTTTTCTCTTTTTATATGTGAGAGACAAAATTTAGAAGGTTACAAGCTCTTCAGGGACAGAACTATTGATTATCACTAAGTAATATTAATCTTGTCTGGACAACGCAGCTTTTTGCATACAGATTTCTTGCAGGGAAAGAATGCCAAATCTCTGTGCAATCCCACTTCTTAATTTCCAGATAACAGAAGTACAAGAGAGGGGGAAAGCACAAACCCTCCTGTGCCATTTTTAACACTTAGGCAGCAATACATCAGTATGGGAGAAGTAGATGTGAGTCACAATGTGACAGCAAGCAAAAGCACTTACCAAGATGAAGATACTGGGCTGCCAGTAACCATCAACCACAGTTTCAGAGTCAAATTCTCATGTTAGAACAGGCTGAAAAACTCTCTCGAACAAGATGGAAAAATACATTTGAGTTGCTTGTACAGCTAGATGGAAAACAAGTCCTTACATGCACAGCAAAGGTGGCTTAGACCAGTTGTCAGCTAAAATTATTGTGTGCAGCAGGCATGATGCTCAGCTGAGTTTCCTCTGCATGTTAGCAGGGTGAAGATGGCCAGTGAAGTGCTCCATCTGCCACTTCTCTTTACAGAGAAGAAAAAAAAAAAAAAAAGACACGTCAGTCACAGAGCTACTGGCCACAAAGAATCATCCAGTGAGGCACTGGTGCATTTGGCTAACTTAATGAGAGACAACATTGCTTCTGCTCTGCCAGGGCAGCCGCCTCTCCTTTTTTTTTGTTTTGTTTTTTCCCTCCTTTTTTTATTTTTATTTTTTCACAGAAATCTTTGCCTTTTTTTGTTGTCCCTCAAAGGTGATGCTTGTGCCTTGAACAACCTCATTGGAAGGTCTTGCAAAATCACCATCCTGTCTCATTTAAATTCCCTTTAAAGGAGTGCTGTCCTCATGATGCCGGTAAGAAACCTGTCATTATCGGGGCATTTTGGAGTAACTGAATTTTTAGTGTTAGAGACTACAAAAGTCTCTGTCAAACGCCACAACTTTGAACTCACAGGACCTGGATGTGGGTACTGTGGAGCTATGGTCACTCCTTATTTCACGTAGCAGCAGCTTTACCACTGTGCGAGAAGCATTTTCCTTGTTTGGCTTTGTGCCAGCAGCTACCCTCTCTCCTGCCTTTTCCTGGCAGCCTTTGCCTCCTGTGTCTTCCATGCTACTACCCTGTGAATGGACCGGGGAGCGAGTTGGGCTGGAGCAGCTGCAGTCACAGGTGTTGAAAGGTGAGGGAACAAGGCTGAGAAGCAAGAACAGGACCCCCAAAAGCTGGGCTGC
>JAVJGJ010000001.1:59430911-59462688 GCA_035590215.1 Microhierax caerulescens
GGGGGGGGGTAGTTCCCATCACTCGGTGAGGCTGGAGGAGCTGGGTGGTTACTTCAGCAGAGCTTCTGTTTGTACCTTTGGTCCCCATCTTCCCTAGGATGCTGCTGTAAGCCACAGGTTGGACCACTGTGGTCTGTGTTAACAATTTTGCATCATTTACCAGCTTAGATGCAATGACTATTTCTGTGTTCTTAAATGTAGCTAAATGTATCTTACTTCTGTCAAACGCTTCACTTCAGGAAAGCCTTGGACGAAACAAAGATGTGACAGGGATCCCTGTCTTAATTACTGAACTGTGCACTTGTTTGTCCCCAGAAGCTTCTGCTTTTTGCTGCCAGTGACCTGTGGTGGTTGAGATAAAAACACAAAGCCTGTCAAAAGGAATCTACTACTGTGTCAGGATGGATGCTCTTGTGTTTGCTGCCTGCTGGTGCGTGGCAGTGCTGACTAGAAGACTTTCTACCTATACAGCATGTTGGGTTTATGCTTCTCTAGTTACTCAAGGGTGAGGTCACGCAGTTCATTAATGATTTATCTTTATATAGTGCCTTTCTTCAGGTAGCAGGTAATTTTTTTTTCTACGTGAGCGAGTACCTGAAACAAATTGTTCTGAGGCTGAGGAGGTAGTTATGAGAAACTTCCTTTCCCTTCTATTTTTGGATACACACTAGAGTTCAGGCATCATTACTCCATGAGGCTTGTGCTTGCTGTGCACTTTGTGATATGACATTCCTCAAGGAAGAGTTTCTCAGGCTTTTCTGTTCCTTTTTTCTTTTTCTTTCAAGTTCTTCTGACAGTTTTTTTACTTTTACTTTTGTAGAGCAGGATCCTACTCCACAAGCAATTTTACAGCCTCATTTAAGTCAGCCTGTAGGACAGAATTCAATTTAGATCAAATAAAGGGCATGGAAGCTGGTCATGTAACATTGCAAATAGTTCTTCTATCTGTGTTTGAAAATACTGTGGGTATATAGTCAGGAATTACACTTGTAACCACAGAATAGGTTTTTTTAATTGTGTTTTAACTGGACAGAAAATAACTGGAGGATTTTTACCATCATAAAAGAATATTGCAATGGTGGATGACCTGCCTTATCACTGAAGGTACTGCGAGGGGAGCAGTAACATATCTTTTTTTGGGCATTAGAGGTTATAATTGGCACAATAAACAGAGAAGCAAAACCTTAGATCTTGGCAATGAAATGAAGAAATGGTATTATTTCACTTTTTTCTCTTTCAGAGTGTATTAGAAGCATTTCTAATTGAGGATGTTTGTGGTCCTTGAGAAAGAACATGATATATTGTTTTAAAAGAAACAAACCTCCCTACCTTTTCTGAAGGCAGTGTTACATATAAACTGTGAGGAAGAGAAGCCTAACCCCAGGGAGAGGTTGGGTTCTCATTTAGTCCTTGCCACTTTACACTTAAATTCCACCAGTGTAAGGATAACTAAATACTGCGATCAAGTGTACTTCAATTCACGCTTGAGCAAGCTTCCTGTGGCTGGGGTGGGTCGAGGTTAGCCAAGGATGACTGAGGAGCTGGATGGGATAGTCTGATAGAGAAGTTCTTCTAACACCCTACAACACAGGGAAAACGACAGTTTTATTTTGGTTAGTTGCTGTTCAACATCAGTGAACGTAAAACTACAGCATGCTCTGGCTATGCTACAGTCCTGCGGTGTGCTGGTGCTTTGCAAGAAGACATCCATTTTCCTACTGCAGTGCCATCAAGCTCCCCTCTAAGCCCAAGTGCGGTTTTTTTCCCTTTTCTGTACCTCATCAGCAGTAATATTGTCTTATTTACCCGTCTGTATGTCCCCCGTGTCTTTTGATGCAGCTTTGCCGTTCATCTGTGCAAATGTAATTAACCTTCAGCGCCCTTGGCTGTGATGGATAGAAGTGGGGGAATGCAGAGGTGAGCAGGGTGCACAGCTGCAGTGTCTGTGCGTGCAGGGGGGTGGCTGGCCCTGTGGAGTCTGCTTGGTTCATGTTAAGACCTGGCAGGTTTTCCTGAGAAGGCTATTCCTGTCTTTCAGTGTGGGAGATCAAAGCTTCCTTCTTCCTCAGTCTTTTGCATGCATTTGAATTTTATCGATACAACCTTGACTGGAGAGATGACTTTTTAATTGCGTAACCCTGACCCAGGAAAATTACGATGTCAGCAGAAATTGCTCTGTAGGTCTGTCAAGATTAATTAAACCAATTTTATCCTATTTACTCATGTCATTGTTTAGCTGATGATAAATAGGTTTGTACATTTTTTTAAAAAATGAACGTTTTCCTATATTTCATTTCCTACACATGGAAATTACTTTCCTGGTTTCTTCTTTTCCATTTTCACCGAAGCACAGTCTGGCTGAGGTTGGGAGGCACCTCTGGAAGCCATCTGGTCCAACCCCTCTGCTCAAGCTGGGTCACCTAGAGCTGGTTGCCCAGGGTTGTGCCCAGTTGGGTTTTGAGTATCTCCAAGGAGGGAGATTTCACAACCTCTCTGGGCAGTGCTTGGTCACCCTCACAGTAAAAAAGTGTTTGCTGATGTTCAGAGGGAGCCTCCAGTGTTTCAGTTTGCACCCGTTGCCCCTTGTCCTGTCACTGGGTATCACTAGGAAGAGCTTGGCACGATCTTCTTCGCATCTTTTACCTCCTTCTAGCTTGTTACATGCCCTTGCAGCTACTGCTCAGAAGTATGGGCATGTAGAATACTGCTGAGAGTCAGCTGAGATATTTTTCAGGTTTGTGGTCTTTTTTTTTAATCTTAATTTTCTTACTTGGGTTTGCACCTCAGAAGAGGATTCCTTGCAAGGCATGGATGCAAATAGCTGTGTAAGGAGATCTGGGAGAAGTCTCCACTCCTACCTCTACTACTATTGAAAACTGAGAGCTGAATACTTTTACCAGGTGTTTTTCTCTCAAACACCAAGCAGCTGTATGAATTAAATAACATTTCATGATATCCTAGAGCTCCAGGACACAATAGATATATTGTGATATCTATGATAATAGATATGATAATAAATGATAATATATAATAAATGATAATAGATATGCTAACTTACCAAAGCTTTTATCCCAGGATTGATGTGCTTCTTTTTGAGTTATTATTTATTAACTGTGATTTTTACACTTTCTGTTATTTGCAGTTCTCTTAATGACTAGATCTGAATGTTTAGCTTCTTGTTTATCTCTCAAGAAAGCATATAAGGAATTTAGTTTTGGCTGAGGAGTGAGAACACACTTTGCCCACCATGTTTGGTTATTGTTTTCTGCGTATGGATCAAGAACGTGATTTGCTCACTATATTTGCATGAGAGGAGAAGTGCACTTATTAATATGGTGGGAGCCCCTTTTGAAAAAAATCTCTTGATGCCTTTCCTATGCATTTTGTTAAAAACTTGTGTATCTTGCAAAAAGCCTAGGAAAAGGTGGGTCAGATCATATCTGCTGGCATTTTTTTTTTTTTTCTCTTAATGAGTCCTGGCAGTTGTAGTGATGGTTCCTTCCCCTTGAACAGTCCAAACCTCTGACTTTGGGAGGGAAGTAGTGCTAGATAAACTTAACCTGTTGTTCCACAGCACACTCTGTGTGTGTACACAAGCACATCTATGTTTAGGGATTGTGCTCCCTGCAGGGGCTAGAGAGTCAACCTCAGCTTTAGCACCATGACAAAATGTTAATATGATCTAATACGATCTCTGGAGATTGTTTATTTTCTTAGCTTTGAACAGTTGTGGACACTATGGGATGCCTTGTCAGTGATGATAACCCGAAGTAATGGAATTGTATGATGCACAACACAGAGCCGTCTCAGCCTCTAGTACAGAGAAGTGGGTGTTTTAGTGGCCATCAAGGAAGTGCATGAGGGTTCTTTTGGTTTTGGTTTGAATTTAACAGCTGAGCTTTGGTATCACAGCATATTATTGCTTGTTAGTAAAACAACTTCTAACTTAGTACTAACTTGTTTCCTAAGCCTGACAACACCAAAAGCACTTTTCTGAACTGTAATATTCATAACTAACAACTAATTGCAAACTTTTGTCAGTCTAGAAAAAAATGTATTCATGTGATATTCTGTATATTTTTATACATGTGCCAAATACTTTAAATTATAGGTGTTATTAAAATTAATGAGAGCATCACATTTTTTTAAACATGCTAACACTGTTTCTAGTGCAGAATGATCTTCCAGGTTCTAAAGAAACAATACGATTCACAGAGGGATCATCTTCCTGCTCATGATACAAAACACTGAGTCACAGCTTTCAGTACTTTAACTGAAAGATATCTCTACACTCTATTGCTTTTTTTCAGGAGTTGTTGGCTTTCTCTGTCTCATGAGAAACAATATTTTTTCCCTTTAAATCAGAATCTTTCTTTGCATATGAAAAAAGTATTATGTGAGTAATGTTGGTTATACTTACCTGTGCGATGCTGAACATAATATCTTCCTTTTGGAGTGTTACTCGGCTATCCTGAGAAGCTGAAACATGCTCTTTGAAAAACAGGGAGTTAATAGACAGAGGGAAAAGATAGAGCAGGGTCTTTTAGTGGACAAGTATTTGGTGGTTGGCCATGCTTAATTACCCACTAGTCTTGTGTTGTATGGCAAAATAACAACCATGTGGACTATGTACAAGAACAACTATTGTCTGAGACACTGAAAATAGACCACTTGATCAATTTACCACTTGTAACTCTAGTATTAGGTAGGTATTTTCAGTGACCTGCTTTTATAATGGCCTTTTTCTGTTCTGAAGTTTTGTACTATTATGTCTTGAGATAAAGTGTTGATTATGAAAAGGTGAAGTGCAGAATAGAGAGTTCTCTGTCCTCTCACAAAACTTTGAGAAGCAGAGGCAACATTTTGCTTCCTGATTTCCATTCTGGTCAGATTTTCTTGGGCTCTGAGGTTTGGTATCATTGCCTCTGTCTGCTACTTATTACTGTGGGGTACAGTAATTTTCCCTAAGTGTATGCAGAGTATGTGTCTGCTTAGCTTTCTATTCTGGCAATACATATTTCTAATTTTGCATTGAATTTTATGGATGCATTGGAAAGGGACAATATAGAATAGTTTCCTGAAATAATCTTTCAAGGTCCAATCTTCCGTGCTGTCCTGCCTGCCTACAGGGATTTCCTTTTCGCTGAAATGTTTCCCTATCCACCTGTCTCCACTTCTTCCCCTGAGAAGAAAAAGAGTGTTAGTAAATAGAAAGAAGACCTTTGTTTGTTACTGCCAGGGCAGCTCCATGCATGCTTCTTGAGCTTAGCTGTCAACACTGACTGTGCTTTAAGTTTGGTTTTCTTTCACCTTCAACAATGGAAGTCTGTATTAAACCCAGGAGTTCAAAGTCCTTTAGATTCTGATTTTCAAGAACAATAAACTAATTCAGAGCTTGGTCTATTGCTCCCATGCTTCAAAACCTTAACCAGCAGAATGAAAATTGACTCTCCATAACAGCAGCCACCAGTAGATTTACTGCTCCCCTTGGGATGCTCACAAGGTGATAGACCTGGAGTCTCTCAGTTACAGGAGGCTCCTTATTGCAAGGTGCACTGAACTCCTGGTGTCTGCTGGTGCCGTGGCCATCAGCATGTCCCTCAGGTGCAGGAAGGGCAGGGAAACGTGAAATTAGCAGCCTGTCCCACTGAGAGATGCTCTCTGCTCTGCCAGTTAACAACACAACATCTGCTGGGTAAGAGCTGTGTGGGAAACAGCTTTTGGCTGCAGGCAGGGCTTACAGCCGGGAACTGAGACCTTTGCATTTGCTTACTAGGAGTACTTTTTGGTGAAAAAGCAAATGCATTCCTACTTGTTTTGCTAGAACGACACTAACCCAATATCCTTTGCATGCCACAGACTTTCCATGCTCAAACCACCACTGCACATGCTGTTTTCAGTACTGCACCTTGTGCCCATAAACCAGAGGGTAGTGCTGAGTCTACATGTGAAAATTCAGTTCGAAGTTGATGTGTGTGTGTATGAGATATTAAACATCTGGAGTTCCCAGTTGCACACAAGAATAAGTTGTTCAAGACCACAGTTTGCCATATGTGTTAGAAGGACCTTTTTTTAATTATTATTTTTTTAAAAAAAAAATTGGCCTGGCAAGCTCAGGGTGTTTTCATATCGCCTTCTCGTATCCCCGTTCACAACTTGAAGACATACTGAATGTTATCAGTGGTGCAGAGTTAACTGGGTGCTAATTTCTCGTTTCTCAGTTTAAACAGACCTTGCCTCCTTCCAGGTGCCTCTGCTAGGATCAGCGCTGGTCTAGATTATCTGTTCTGGCAGCCTGAGAGTGCCCACCAACACTTAGCCCATGAACTTCAGCAGTAGCTGAATGTTGGTGCTAATAACCCCACAATTTAATGCCTTCAAGCTGTTCTGTTTGATTGCCCATGGTCGAAAAACGCATTTATCCTTGTATCTTCAAATGGAGCGTGATTTAGGCAATACCCTAATTACATTGTTTGGACAAAATACTCTTATTTGTAGCTGCCTGAGGATATAATCGTGAATGAATTCAGCAAATGCTGTGTAATAACTGTTCAGGAATGGGATACTTGCTACAATACCCTGATCTGATACTTACTTTTAGTTATACGCAAAATGAAGCATGATAATTCCTAAGAGTCAAAAACTTTTGAGGAAACTTTTACATCATGCTTTTGTTCAAAATTGCAAAATTAGTTTCAAATTTTTTAATGTAAAACTAGTAACTAGTGAAACCAGAAGAAAAAAAAAAAACCCTTCAAAAAGTAGTTCAGTTGTTCTGTGCAATTTTACAATTTTTTTCACCTGTTTAAATTTTTCCTATTTTGCAGTATTTTCAAATCAATTACTATACTTTGAGGTTTTTTGTAATAAGGTTTTTTTTTTATTATTTTAAACGGCATTTCATGCTTTTTCCTAGAAAAATAGTTAAAACATTTTCACATACTCTGGTAGAAGTAAAATAAAAGTTATTATAAGCTCTTATTTCAATTTTTAGAATTGTTGGGTTTTCCTTTTGAGAAACTAGAGTCAAAACCTGCATTTTTATTTCAGCCAAAACTACAGTAAAAACAGTGACATATTTGTCTTGAGCTATAATTGATTTAGAAGTGCAGGATGTGGCTGTTTGGAAGGAAAAATAAGAAAGTGTTTCTATTTCACTAGTTAGAGTAAAGAAAGACCATTTTGTATGAAAGTCTCAAAGGGAAATCTGAAGCTAATGAAAATTTCTCAGGTTGCAATATCCTTTTTTTTCTTTTCTTTTTTTTTTATTTTTAAGACTGCAAACATCTCACATCTCAGACTATTTACAAGACTTGTAGCAGACAGGAATTGCTCAATTTATAAGCACCTCTCAAAAGAGGGAAACCAAAAAAAATACTCCTAGGCTAGCTTAAAAAAGGTGAATTAAATTCTTTCTTTTCCCCTTATACCTAGGCAGTCTGGGAGAAGAATGTTAACCACTGGTCCCTAGCAGTGTATCCAGATTTCTGATCACATATATCAAAGAAAAATCCCCATTTCAGAGAGGGTGCAAGACTGTGTGGAAGTACCACACCCCATCTTAAAAAAAGGTAAGGAAATAAATGTTTTTCTGCTGATCCTTTGATACTATAAGTGGTGTCTTCATTTAAAAATTCATTAAGTTGATGGCAGAAGTGAAACTTTAGCTAATAATTTAATACTGAGATTACTTATTTTAACCTGCGTGTTTTAATTCATAAAGAGAAAAAAAAGAACTTCTTTATATTAAAGGAAGAATGTAATGCGTGTGTTACTGTATTTAAAACTATTTTTGGTGTAGCTTTTGTGTATATTTTGGAAAAAAAGAAAACAAGAACTGCATTCAACAGCAAATATTTTCTTTCAGCCACTGAAGTTATTCTTAGCCATGCAAAGATTTATGTAGTCTCTGGTCTCTCATTTTGTCGAGACAGATATACAGCACGTTTGTGGAATGCTGCCTGTGGGAATTAGTGCTAAGTAATAGTCCACCATTTAGTCCACCATTTAGCCTTTTATCAGAACACATCTGCACTATTTTCCTTTCTGCCAAGTGTTGGATTGATTTGTTATTTGTAAAATATTTACAGCTCTCCTTCCTTAGACTCTTCAGTTCTAAAAAGTATTGTAAGAAGCTGAAAACTGTTAAAACATACTGCACTGTGCGTGTTTCCTCTGACAGTGGAACAGCAGGAGCAGAGGAGTTTTTCCATTCAGATTTTCTTTTCTTTCCTCTCTCTCTCCCTCTTTTTTTTTTTTTTTTTTTTTTTTTCCTGGGGAGGATGTCGGAATTGTGAATTATAGATAATAATTTATTTCTAGAGCAGCTGTTCTGGAATGCGGTCCCAGGGAAAATGTGTTCATCACTTCCTCTGCGAACACCCCACTCTACACTGCATTTCTATCACATTTGGTTCCATGTCTATCTAACGTAGAAATGCTGTCTGTGCTTTTGCACAAGCCAGTAAGGCTCTGTTGTTCGAAGTAATTTGTGTGGTTTAGAGAGTCTGTCCTGTCTAACAAATACCAGCCTGTAAATTAACAAAAACTATCAGTCAACAAAAAGTCCTGCCTTACTTGTGACTGTCTTGCCAAAGCGTATGTTTGACTGGTGTGTTATGTGGCAAGAGAATGAATGATAAGCAAGTAACATTGACAACTCTTCTGAAATGGTCAGCTGGAATACATTGGTTTGTTGTTAAGAAAAAAGGTTCTGTTTTCTTGAGATGGTCGTAGCCATGAGGACATTTTTCTGCCATAAAACTAACTACACCTCAGCTGAGATGTTTTTCAAATACCAATTTGTGATATGTTCTTTGTTAATCTATTATAGATAGGATGCATTCTTATTTTTTCAAAGCAGGAAGATACAAATTATGCCACCACCAATGGAAAGTGCTCTGTGAAGGCAGGATGCTTTTTACTTCTCTCTCTAACCTCCTATTTCCATGCCACTCATGTGTAAGGATTACAGATTTTGAGCTAAGTTTTGTTTCCTTTTAATAGATTTCATTTTTGCATGCAATACAGCCATTTTCAAATGGCACATTTTATACTTTACCAAGTAAAATACAATACCCGTTGGCTTAAAATACAAATATTCAAAGAGCACTCCACGAGAGTGGTCAGTTAGAATATCATCTCCAGATTAGCTAATATGAATTTCATAAAGTATGCAGGACATGTTTCTGTATAAATCTTACATAGTATTTTTCTTCCAAGAGAATTAAAGCTAGGTTTTTCTGTGACAGTGTAGCCAGTGTTCTTTCGTAACCCACCCCCGTATCCTGTTGTTTAGAATATTCTGCTTTTTACTGAAAAAAATAGGAACAAAAATTTAATAGGAAGCAATTTGTACTATGAGTAAAGATTTTGCTATATCCATAAGATTCTCTTTGTTGTAAATCATTTGTAATTTACTGAAGTCCAATATTTTACTTCGTCTAATACATACTTTTTTTTCTAGCTCATTCTACCATTTTACATTTTCTAGGTTAAAATGCTTACAACTTCAGACTCATATTTATTGGTGACCTTATCCTGCTTCATCCAGAGGCTTCAGTTTTCCTTTAAGGCACACTTTTTGTTTTCATTCTTCAAAAAAAGTGGAAGAATAGGAAAACCTTTGTTTTTTATATTCCTTTAAAATTTCTAATTTCGTTTGTATCACCCAAAGCTGTTTTTTCCCCCTTTATTCCATAATTTCTTGTTCTCCTTTTTTTGCTTCTCTTGTTCTTTATATTTACCCAATTAAGATCTCTTTCTTACAATAACTGATGACTATGGATACATTGGATTGTGTTCTTTCAATCAATTTAGTGGAAGTACGAACAAGGATTTTATTAAATGAATCAATGTGCAGAAATAGACTATTTGCATAGCTAGTTACCTTATTTTAATGAAGAAGAAGACCTGCCAAGATGAAAGAGACCTTGTTTTAATCAAAATTATGTTGTAGCATTTGTTCATGACTGATTTTCTAGATTTCTAGACTTCTTTGTGCTACACTTGCAATGAAATTTAGTGATGGTTAGAATAAACCTCAATGCAAAAAGTCCCTTAACTGGTGGAGCCTCTACATATTATTTGTGTGAATGAATTGGTTGTCTTCTCAAATGTAATATCACAAAAACAGCAAGGAATTCTTTCACTGTAAATGGACTCTGATTTCATGCTATTCTGCAACTCAGCTTGCTTTCATGCAGAACAGTTGTGTCCTCATTCTAACCCAGCACAGGAGTGACGCCATCACCAGCAAAAGCTGCTCGTTTAATCCATGGTTTGCTCACCTGGTGCCTCTGGCTGTGCAGGGCTGGGACCTGGGGCAGTGAGCTGCAGAGCTCAGCTGGGTAGCTCCATGCTTGCACCGTGCAGAAAAAAACCCTAAAAACCTCTCCTGTGCTTACCGTAGCTATGTCTACCCACTGTGTGGCCTCCCCAAGATGTGTCCTACTTAGAAAGGACTAACTTCTTTGTCTCCTCCACGACCAAAGAAGAACAACCAAGGAGGTGACCTGAAAGGCTCAGCAATCTGGAATTATGTTCACAGTTCTGTGCAAAGTATTTTCTGATATGCAATTGACTGAGTCCCCCAGTCTGCAGAACTGCACAGAACTTTGCAGCAGAAGTTGAAAACTTGTGTGGTTAAGCCCATCTGCTGATCCTTGTAGAGTAGTAATTACAGCAAAAAAAAAAAAATTAAAGATTTTGATGGCCTGAAAACTATGCTGTAAATATCAGATATTGTTTCATATATCATTTGGGGGGTTATGTGTATTTCTCTCTGTGGCCAGCATATAGGGAATTGGAGGCTCCCAGCTTCTGAGTCTAGGTGTTTAGTGCTTCTCTTTCAAAGACTTGTGAGATCCTAATTAATATCTACCAGGCTGGAAACCTGTAAGCTTTTGGAAGTTGAGAGGGTTAGGGGTTTTAATTATTACTGGCAGGGAAGTGGGAGGCAGTGTGCAGATCTGTTGTAAGGTGAAAACTGCACCTGACAATTTAGGGATCTCCAAGAGAGCCTGGAGAGGGTGAATGGCACAAGTTCCTGTCCAGTAGTTTCCTCTGAAGGGTAATAACTGGCATGCTGAAGAACAGAGCTGATCTTCATCAACTCACTTTGAAATAATGGATAGACAGCTATAAATAAAACAACAAATGAACAGAACAAGTTGCCATGTGATATTTTTCATGTTCCTTAAGCCTCTCAATATTTAACTGAACTACTTTTACATATGCTCTGTTTCCCCAGAAAGCTGCCCAATATGCAAAAACTTATCTTGATAATTTTGCAATGTTTTTTTTCCATTTTTACTTCCCTCAGATAAGATGGATACTATATCTATGTTAAAATCAGAGCAGTATTTACATTCAGCCTCTAGGTGCCTATATGGTTTTGAATCTTTGTGCTTAATATAGAGGAAAAGTTTTAGAAAAATGAATATATTAATTTCTAAGGCAGAGCTAGTTTTTTAAAAAAATTATTTGGTTGCAATAGTATTGTTTGGTTCTAATTAAATTAGTTTCTTTATTTTAAATATCAAATTATAATAGGAATTGAGGGGTTTGTTCCTAGTTAATTCAGGAGTTCCAAGCAAGATTTCCATACTCACCAGAAGTATTTTGGAGTAGCTTATATCTCAAAATGGGGCCCAAACTGTAAGTTTGACTGGTTCTTGAGTTTTTTCAATGTGTTCAAAATTTCTTGTGTCAAGTCAATTTTTTCACAAGGCCAGGAACCATGTTGACAAAATTTAGATCAGTTTCTGTTTGGGTTTTTATTTTTTGTGGTCCCACTGATGACAGGAACTTATGCAATTGAACCAGAGTTTAATTGTTATATTTAGTTTTATTTATATTATAAACTATATTTAATACATATTTAATTTAATATAGATCTGTATTTATAAACTATATTTAATAGTTATATTTAGTTAATCTGTAAGTTATGGTCTTTTGATTTCTTCTATGCTAAATTCTGAGACAATTTCAATGAAGATTACTGTAGGCAAAATTATCTGAGGGCAAAAGGTGATTTATGCTCCCTGCAGTACTTTTAGAACTGGGTCAGTTGAAGGAGTCCCTATAGTTATATTTTTTATGGCTGCCCCTACATGAGAGTTTTAAAGTCCAAATTTGACCTTAAGAGTAGTCAGGAATTCAGGTTTGTAGGTTTGGGACAGGCAAAAACTGACACAAATCCTGATATGACTTTGCTAAAGTGGCATTTGTGTTTGTGATGTCCTGCCATAAGTGTCCAGCAGCAGCTAAATAATCTTAGAAGCCCTAATTTGGGGCAAAGAAAATTACATGCTTAAGACAATTTAGTGATTTCTTGAGCTGGAAGCTCACTACAGTCCTGGGCTTTAGCAGCTGACTAGGATGGAGGGGGGTAAAGATATTCAGAAAATTCTGAAAGGATAAGATGCCCATGTAGATATCAGAGCTAATTATGATATGGCACGTTAAATTCAGTACTGGCAATGGACTGTCTGGTCTGTATTCAAATATTTAAAATTCCCTGTGGCCTTCCTCTCCTTCATGTGAATCAGTCTCTTAGCTGAAATGCAGCTCAGACAAAAACTTACACTGCTGTTAAAAATCTGCGTGTGCGTACTTCATTATTTTTACTTCATGTATCACTGCGCTCCTTGATCTTCTCAGAGATCTGTGATGTCCTGAGCTGGCAGTAGGCACCTCAGAGGGGTATTCAAGACAATGTCCTTCTTCAGCTCCATCATTTCTATCTTTGAGTAGAAAGGGGGGCTGAACTCCTGTCATGGCTGGATAATGTTTCCCACTGCAGGGTCCTGCTGAGTTGCTAATTTTCGTTGATACACCTTAGGATAAAACAATGCCGTATAGTGCTGTTTTATATCTTACTCTTTTTCCATATTGCAAGTGGTTTTGTCTACAAGTAACACTTCTTCCCCAAAAAAGAATGGTTCTGGAGATGAGGCAAGAGTAAGAAATATATATAACCCACAGGCAAGTTTCACCAGGAAAACCCTTCAAGGCCTTTTAAACTTATTATAATCTTGCTATATGTTTTACAGAAGGGCAAATGCTGTAATTTTTAACGACTACCATCTTTTTAGATCTGGAAGATATAATGCACCGTTATAATACTCCTATGTAGCAGAGGCCATTTATGTAGGCCATGTTACATAGGCCAACATAAAAGTACCATTTATTGAGCCCGTTAATGTAGTTGTTTACTCCTTGGTGAAACTTAAAGTATGGAAAATATGCAACTAGATAATGTAATTTGAAGAAAATAATGTTCTGTAAAAATATTTCCTTCTACAGTATTCAGGTAGCTAATATAGTGCTTTATACTATAATACTGTGTAACACAGTTAAACTCTTTAATATAGTGTTCATGTATGGCACTATTTGCTTACTGCGTTAAATAGAAATACTGCAAATATTATTTAAGGTATCTATTATAAAATTATATAAAACTATTAGTTGCTTCCATCAGTGATCAGGGGAAGGAATACAGACAGTAAGATGGAAAAGTGTTCTGCACAGTGTGACTTTCTTATTGCAGGGCTCTGCGACTCCTTGGAGGTGTGACTTACTGGTACTGCTGCATTTTGTTATGAAGTACAGCTATAATTTTCACATATTAAAGATTTCATAATGTAATGACTGATGTACCCTCACAATACTGCTACTGCACAGTTAAAGCAACCTAAAATGTAAGACAATTTAGTGCATGAACAATGATTTAGAAATAAGGGAAGCTTAGCCTTGTGTTTGATTTCAAAATCTCAGTGACTATATAAATGTCTATACTTCTTGTTTCAGTAACATTTGAAAAATAAAACAAAACAAAAACACCCACAAAAAAAATGGCTGCAGCTGAAAGCAATACTAACCCAAATGTTAACTCTGAGGTTCTGGGTACAGATGATTCAGGTACTGTAAAAAAACACCTGTTTTTTTGGTTGCAAATTAAAGAGACAGAACACATTTTCAGTTTATTTACAGGGGAAGCCTCTTCCTTCCTCATAAATTACTGCAAAGATCTGCTTGTGCCTGTGTCTGAAAACTGTAGAGTTGACCAGGCTGGTTTTGCAGTTCCTTCCTACTGCAGATGTGTCTCCCAGTGTCCTTCTAAATGGTCTGGAGCATAGTTGAACGCTTGGGATAGCAAGATTCAAGTATTTGTATAGGAAATTTAAGTTACAGGTTTTTACAGCAGGATTTGATTTAGTGTTTTCTTGCTTGCTTCCCTTTCTTTTTTTCCTTTTCCCCATTATTTCAAGCTGTAGCAATGTTCAGCTTAATTCTAGTATTTGGTGAACAAAAAAGGTCCTAGAAGGTGTCTCTGAGAAGCAATACTGTATTCAGTTTATCTTGGTTTTCTTCTTTTAACAGTAGGACTGTTAATTTAGTTATATTTCTGAGTACCTTGTCAAGGTGCACGTTCTTACATTTCATGTATGTGTCCAGTTGTTTAATATACTTTATTCAGAAACTTTTCCTGATATTGAATCTGAACTTTCTTTGGCAACATTTTGTCCTAGAAAACACTCAGAGACTTCTAAATAACCCTACTCCTTTCATTCTATATTCTCACAGCAAAAATCAAAGTTTATTACTGAAAGATGAAACTATCTTTAAGGTTTCAAAAGATAATCTTTTTTTATTCCCAGACTTATGGGGTTTCCTCCCTTAAGCTATAAAAAGAAAACCACCGTAAGGAAATCTCCAGTGATGGAAACATAGGAAGGAATTATAGAAAACTAGATCATAAAGAAAACAATTCTTTAAGGTTCCAGTTCAGGAATTTGCTTGAGGAAAATTTAACTGAATTCCTCAGCTGGGGTTTTGGTGTCATAGTTGAATACATCTTGGTTAAAACAATACCATCTGTATATTTTACTTCTGCTGAAGTGTTAGTAAATGTTAAATTGGCTGAAGACATCTTACTTATTTTCCTTAGTCATATTCTGAGCTGCCCGCATGGAAACTAGCACCTTTCCAAGGAAACTGGCCCAGCAATTTTAGAATTAACAGACCAGATAATACATTTTTAAAAAAATTCACATGAAAATGAAAGACATTCATCATCACCAGTAGCTTACTAAATTTTAATTTATATTAAGTACATAAGGGAAATTTATATAGTCTTTGTGATGTCTATACAAAGTTGTAAATGGACAAGCCTACAATTCAGTCAGCTGAGGGTAGGAGGAAATAAGTGAAGAGTTACTGAACTTTCTTATGGAAGTCTTACTTCTAAAAAGCATAAAACGTTTACTAAGAAGACTGAAATGCCTTGTAATCTGCTAAGAAATCTGACCTATGTTGAGCACTAGTTACAGAAACAGGAGTTAACAGTGTTTTCTCTGGCTTTAAAGATTTGTAATCTATATCAACTAACTAATGCTATATATCATATATATATATATATAATGATACATATATCAACTAACAACTAGATGAGCAAGATCGTCGAAGCTCATTCCACAATGAAGTTTATCATATTATGCATCAGAGCAGACCCAGGCTATTCACCTCTCTCACGCGTGCTTGATTCCATTGGGGGCAGCAGGGTGTATAAACAATAGAAAGACTTTTGGGGAAGGACTTTGTACTAAAATAGATGGTTAAGCTAATTAGGGAATGGGAGTGGAGACTTTCAGATGCCTGCACTAAACACCAATTTCTCCTTATGGTTTTAAAAAGCTTGGAAGAGCTGTGCAGTGGTAGCTCTGAAGAGTCAAAACACTGCTGAAAGTTGTCCCCAGAGAAGCCAGCATACAAACTCATGATCTACCAGTTTTCTGCTAATTTCATGACCTTGACTTCATAAATCCCAAAATCCACGAGGCAGTGATTTTAATCTTTATTTAGGATTCACATGTAGCTAATCTTGTTTAAATCCTCTCTGCCTCCTTATTTTCCTCCCCCCTTCTTTTCTTTTTGTCAGCCCTTCATCCTTCACCAGTTTGCCTTAAAGGCTCAGGGTGGATGAGTCAGTGATTCCAATCTGGATCTGCTTAGATACCAACTCCCTTTTAGGGATAGCAATATCAGGCTTCAGCTCAGTAGGCAGTCATTCTTTTTGAGTGACCTTTATGTCTAGAACTTTCTTTCATTAGATATGGACTGCTGCACTCCTCTCTGTTTCAGGAAAGCATGGTCTCTGCAGTCTTTTTAAAAAATGAAAAAAAACCAACCCAAACCACTCAGTTCTTGGCTGCACAGGTGTTACCAATCCAATGAAGGTTCAGACTGGTTTAATCTTGTGTTGATCCCTCACTTTCCTTTCTTGTCCACTCACGGGTCATTGGTTCATCTTTGGTCACCTGAACGCCTATCTCCTTGCCTTCCTGTCTCCCACCAGTCCTCTCCTCCTCCACGCTCCCAGGGAACCCCTAACACTGGCGCTACCAGACCACAGGGCACCGAATGTTGCTTTTGTGCGATCTAACAGTTTGGTGGGAAGCTAAAACTGTACCTCTGCCACGCTAAATAGGGAAGAGGCTGTAGGGTCTGGAATAAGGAAGGCTGAAAAGCCAGAACACCTGGTGAGAAGGAGGTCTTTCATGCTGTCACCACAGCAGCACCTGAGTGCTCGAGCAGGCACAAGATGCTTCTGAAGCACCGTAGATGCCCCAATTGCTCCATGCTCGGGAGCTGCAACCACATGGTCAGATTAGGGGTGTCTCACTTGGAGGGGCTGAGGAAGGAGGCAACATTTTTCTCCCTCCTCACTTCTCTTGTCATCTGCAAAACCAGGAGAAGCCTGGAAGGGTAACACATGATAATATTATTCTTTGTTCATTTTTTCCAGTCAGCCCAAATATTGAAAATGCTTCTGTCTCTTTAAAATGGTGTGGCATTTTGTGCTGTGACTACTACTGAATGTGAAGTTATTTGAGTGAACAGAATAACTTCATGCGTGTTGAGGTGTGAGGTGACCTCATTATTCCTAAATCTGTTCCTGTTTTGTAGCACTTCTTATTCGGCTCTACTCTTTCAGCTGCTCGAGTGTTTTTATTTCTGCTCTGGTTGTGTAACAGATATTTTTTTTTAAATGTCAAAATCACAGCAACATAAGTTGGTTAGTTATGCCAACCTGCTAGAAATTTAGCTGCTCTTAGATAAGACAATAATGGAGCAAGATTAAACAGGGTTTGTGGCTTGGTGAGATAAAAAGCAACACTTGCCAGGTTTTACCTTGCTGCAAGGATGTAGATTAATACAAGGGATGCTTCTTTCCAGCCAAGGGTTCTGATAATTTAAAAGTTATCATTTTGTCTTTGCTTGCACAAAGTCAGGGTCTCAGAAAGGTGTTGTGTTGAAAACTGGTGAAGTGGTGCTCCCTGCCTGCCTTCAGAAGAGCTTGTCGTGGAGGTGCTGGTAGGCACTCTGCAATCAGTGCCCGCTGCGGGGCAGAGATGCCCATCTCCAGGGAGACACTGCTCCCTTCAGCACTTTGTGCTTTTGCTGCTGCTAAGGACCGTGCCGTTGGGACTGTTTACCTGGAAATGGAGCACCTGCCCGCTTGCAAGAAGATAAAAAAAATTATTTCTCAAGACTACACTCAGGGGGTATTGGTCGTTATCAAGTACAGTTTGTTTGAAGAAGTGGATCGGAGGTGGCTGACTGTATATACCATTGCAAATACCATATATTGTCAAATTTCTTATGATAACTTGAGAGTTTTTCCTTTTGGACCGCCAGCATTCAAGGAACAAATGAGAGATGTGTCTGACTACGCTGCTTGAGAGCTCTCTTCATTGACTCCCACGTAGTTCTGGTGGGACGTGTTTTGTCTAAATAATGCATCCCATCTTTTGTATCATTAATCACCCTTCAGAGACTTCCTGGCTTCCAGTGAAGAGGTTTTCGCCTGATTAACTGCCTGCCACTTTCTTTTGATTTCTCTTACTAGCTTCAGTATTCTCCACTGACTGCATGTAGTTTGGACCACTTGAGTGAATTAGTCATCTGTGGGGTTTCAAACCAGCAGGTAAGTTTTCTGACCAAGTATGTTTCCTGAGTTAAAGTCCTAGTGCCTATGCCAAATCTATGGTAACGTTCATAACTTCCAATATCTACAATGACAAGGTTTTAGCAATCCCACTGTCTCGATTTCCTGCCACATCCAAAATAGGTCAAGATGAAAAATGAAGTCAACTAAGCTGGTGAGATTGGGCAAAAATTTCAGTTTGGCATCAGTGGTTGGCATCGCTGCCAATTCAGCGATGTGAATTATTTAACTACTTTCCACAGAAGAAAATGTAAAAGCAAACCACTCCACCAAAATGTCTACATTTTTTATTATTATTTTACATGAACTGGAATTGTTTGGGGAATAACTAGGACCTTTTAAATGTCTACTGCATTACACTCTTCAATAATCAAAACCTACTGCCATGTAAGTTAGTTGGAAAAAAAACACTTTATTTTTCTCTTTAAGCTTTGCACAGAGTTTAATTTTGTCACTTCACCATTTAACTCTCTTTCATTTAATGTTTTGATGTGTAAGAAAACCTTCTGTTTCAATTTTCATCCCTGCTTACACAGAGAAAGACTGTGGCTGGCGGCAGGCAGTTTGGGTGTGACTGAGATAAAGCTGGTATTACGAAGTTATAGGGAGAGTGGCTTCTACCTCTTCATCACAGGGTTGTGCACCGCTTGTCCTCATGCATGGTGTCTGAGTGATGCTGTTCCTCAGCTGCTGTTACAAAAAGTCCTGTGATAACCCCGTGTGATGATTAAACACTCTGAATTGTCCTGGGCTCAGAGATTTTTTCATGGTCGTTCATGCATCTCCAACTTTGATGCTAGTTTAGGTGGTGCCTCTAAGAGGTACCTCTTGACACCTATGCTTTTCCATATTGTGATGTTCATCTGTTGGTCTCCAAGGTGGATCTCAACCATGAGGTCTGAAGTGATAAAACTGCAAAGGACTTGAATAGCTGTGGAACGTGCCCAGGGAGTGACCACAGCTGTGATTGATCCACAGAGTGTTTGCTCCAGTAGCTATGCAGCCTTTCTGATGGTCCTGAGCCCTATTGTAAGCTCTCATGGTCTGAATGAATCCTGGCTTGCTGGCTATTAGGAGGGATGCTAGATCTAGTGTAGTGCTGTAGGAGGAAGGCTTGAGGGGGCTGGGTGAAGTGGTGGTTTATTTGCTGCAGGAAATCTTGGTCTGCCAGCTGCTGCAGTGGAGGAAGCAGCCCTTTTAGATGGGTCAAAAAGCCATCCATTTTGTCAGGCCAGAGTAGTTTAATCTCTCTGATTGTCTTTTATTATTTTTTTTTTAGGTCTTTTTTAATTAAAAATGAAAGTGGGTGAAAGTCATTCTCTTGGCTCCTGAGAATCTTTCAGTAATGAAATAAAATGTGTCCCTAAAGAAAGAAGTTGCTAAAGTCATTATTACACATAAATCTTGCTATATCTACCGAAAAAAATCAGTGTGAGATACCTCAGAGGAGAGAGCAACAGGAGGATATTACTCTCAAGCTTTTTATTTTGTCTTCTCTCATTTTCAGTTTGATCCCCTTAGCCTATGTTTTGGAGAAAGGATTCTACACATCTGTATTTCCAGTGCATAGCAAAATGAGGCTGCTGAACAGCATAAGATTCTTCAGCATTTCTCCAAATAGACTGTGGGTTTGATTGACTTGACAGAGGGAGATTTAAGAAACCAGATTATTAAATGCACTATGTACAGTGAATTAACTAAAATTTTCCTCTGTTAAAAGCTTTACCTTACTGACTTCAAAAGTCTCTGTGATTGATATGCAAGGGCTAAGGACCTCCATTTAAACGAGATGATAACCATCAACCTCTTTGGTTTCACATTAAGAAAGTACAATCTTTCTCTAGATCTTGAGTTTTATGAGAAGCACTTTTTTGGTCTGAACACCTTTGGGATGTGAAGGTCCAAGCTTAGCCACTTGTTGCTGGTCTTTGGGTAAAACCTGTAAGATATTCTTTTGAACAGTTTGCAAGATTTTAAAAGACAGTATTTAAAATATGACTTTCTTGTAGAGGATTTTACTGCTCTATAATCTACCTGGTTCCTGGGAGATTAGACCACCCATTTGTATGCCAAACTACCTATCTGGGAGCCTAGCTTTACTGGGTATATTTTCCCTTAAATCCTGGTTGCAAAGATCCATTTTGGAAGACTGGCACCTCTGCGAAAGCTGCTACTGGAGCCATGGAAAGTTTTATCCCAAGCACAGAGAAGTACTGTAGTAGGCTCTGGCTCAGCCTGTGTTGAGTCAAAACTGCATAATGAAGTCTTTTTTTAGGTTTTATATTCAAAACTTTATTGATTTCTAAGAGAGTTTTGCATCACTGTTGATTCTTTTATGATGATAACATAGACTGCCTAATGCTTGTCTTCATTTCATGGTACTATAGGATGCTTCAGAAAATACAAGTGTCTGGCACAGTTTTTCTTGGAAAACGCAGCCTTCAGATTTCATGGTAGTTATTGACATTAAACTGTTCTTGTAAAGGTGAAAACATGGATGATAATATAATGACAGTATTTTTTTTTTACTTTTTATAAACTACTGCTCTTATTCATAGCACTTATAAAAAGTTGTCTAGTATTCCAGGTATACCTTACTGCCCTTGTAGAAAAGGTAAGCTATTTTTGGCTTTGTTAGCTGGGAAAGACTGAGCAAAAAGCAGTTACATAAACTAATGTATCAAATTAATATGGCATGAAAGCTCAGTTGGGAGGTCTTAGCTATCAATCTGAATTCACCTTGGCTCTTGCTAGTTAAAACCTCCCTTAGCATTTTCCACAGGGAGGGTGCTAAATAAAAAGAGTGCTGAAGTACATGCTCAGCTTGATTTGTAAGGCTGTTCCTACAAGCTTCCTATCACATTATAGTATGTCCTTCAGAGCTGCCTAAAAAGCAACAAGAAAAAAAGCCAAACAAACCCTTCTCTTTGGTGATTTCATGGCTTTTGTTTCTTCCTCAGAGAAGATCAAGCCTGGCGTTTCTCTGACTTCGACTGAAATTGTAGGCATGATCAATTTGTTTAAGAAACCTTGTAAGTACTTGACTGATTCTGTAGAATACAGAGCACATGATGTCCTGTCATTCAAAAGCTCACTGTTAAGTTTTTGTGGCTTAGTCTGGAATACTTTCCGTGGGGAGCTGGCTGAGGGGGGAATGTGCTGTGCTTATTGTTTTTAAGCAGGAGCTGCTGCTAATGTATGTGCTGCTTTTGTTCATTTTAATGGCGGTTGTAATAAACAGTGTTTGTGTGAAGCAGAGTCAAATCCAAACCAAGAAGGTCATTCTGGTCTATGGTTTTGCAGGTAATTCCCTGTGGCGTCACTGGGAGCTACCTGCACCACGGTGGGAAACTTGAGTCCCCCAGCTTGTGCTTTATGTTAGATGCTGTGGTTTACCATACCTTTTGAAATGGTCCTTTTAATTAATGAAGTTTTAGAATATATGGATTTAAATTTGAAGCAAATAGAAAAGCGTGTGCTCATTTAGGATCATCTGGATTATTTTTCAAAGTTGTCAAAAAGTTTGTGGTTTTTAAAGCTTACTACTGTGGTTCTAATTTCAATAGGTTTTCCTGTTAATTGTTAAATACTGTCTTTCAGTTGCACTGACACCAACTTACATGATTTCATTTTTATTTCTTACATCGGATTTGCAGGGATTATTTGACAAATTCAGCATTTATTTGAGTCAAAATGATGCAAATGGACTGAAGCGGTATTGTTTGTACTTATGTGTTGGATACCAAGCCTGCTGTCAGGCAGTGGTGATGGATCCATGTGGTGTCCTTCTGTTCACCTCCTTGTTGGTGGGCTGTTGGGGGGGGTGGGGGCGGAGGGGTTGGCCAAAGTGTTTATAATAAACAGGACCTGCTTTCAACATGAGATGATGGTTAACTTCTTAACGCGACAAAAGCTTTAGTCTGTTTTCAGGTTTCCTGATTATATGTCTATTCCAGTCCAGAAATAAATAGTATCTCTGTTTCCACTGGATTGCGTCATGTTCTGCACAAGCTTGCACTGCTGGAAAGGTATTAAGAGGGGAAGAGGCTCTCACTTGATTCACTAAGCGCTCTTCAGAACAAGGTGTGATGTTCCCCTGTCACCGATGGTCAGGTCAAATGCTCTCCCAGGGAAAGAAAGGGGAGAGGAAGGAATGTAAAAAAGCCTTTGCTTCTCAAGAAGCTATTTAATCAGCTCTAATTATGGATTTGAAGGATCAAAATAGTAAGAAGACTTAACTTTGCATGCACTGTTGAGGAATTCATGTAGGAAGAAGAGACAGAAGTATTCGAAGTACCTGGCTAGCTCTCTGTTCTCATCTGTTAATAATTCACACAGCCCTTACATTTGTATTTGTTGAGAAAAACAGAGTAGGCTTGAAATATAAAGAAGTTCTTAACTTCCTTTGTGAAGTCGTGGGAGTATAGCGTGTTCATTCAGTACAAAGAAAAGAATTCACTTGTGTGAAGTTTTCAGACTTTTTTAGTTTTCTTTTTGTAGACAACTTCACCAGTTATGAGAGGGAAACTCTCTTTCTCATGTGGCTTTTACGCTTGTGTTAGCTGCTATTAGTTAAGTCATAACTGAGTGACAAATTCCAGGCTCAGACTTTCCCAGAATTTGTGCCTGCTTTTGAAGAAAACCATTTGCTACACAATTACCACCAAATGAAACTGTGCATCACTGTCTTGTCTTATACTGGGCTTTGTGGTTGATCACTGTACAGTACTAATGTAAAGACTTAAAAACCCCTGGCAACCAGCTGTGGGGGACAAATCTGACTCAATGTCATGTCAGTCTTCTCTGAAAGTTGTTGTTCTAGGAAACTGTGTCCATGGCCGCTGCCTCCTTTCATAGGAAAAGGATTGGCTAAAATATATTTGGTTTCTCTGAGGGTACTTGTGTTCCATGGATAGGATTAGAAGTAGAAAGACGGAGATTATCTACGGTTTACCAGCCTTCTAGCTGAGGTGAGTGATGACAATTTTGCATGCCTTGGTGTTCTTGTTCCCAGAACATGCTTCTGTGCCAAGGCTATATTTTGCTTTTGCTTTCAGTCCCTGTTCTATCCTAGTATGTGCAATGATTTCTGAACTCTCTCACCCGCAGCAAATTTGCTCTCCCAAAATGGATAAACAGCAAATTTTGAAAACACTATGCTATTAAAATCTTGTTGGTAATATCCTTCTTGGGATATTTGTTTGTTTCTGATTCCCTAAAGTGTATAATTTACATAAGAGAAAAGTATGACTGACTTACCTTACTTCTACACAAGTCCTGGCAGAACTCTAAAAGATGATAACAGTTATCTTTATTTTATAAATTTCATTCAGAAGTTGGAATGCATGGTCTGACTGCCTGTCCCCATGAGTCAGGACTGAAATTTACATTACTCCTTTGCTGCTTTGAGCAGACTGGCTGCTATTGGAAATGTGATGCTTGTCTAGGTGGAATTCTTGCCTGCACCAACCTTGCCATGCCTGCATTAATTTTTCTTAATTACTAAACAACTTATACTTAATGAGTTGCAATTAATCAGTACCTTAGGCTTTGTTGCACATATAAAATTATACTTTCAGTAAAATGCTTCATGAACTAATTAGAGATCTCAGTAGCTGGGAAACTTCTGTCCTCTAGTTTTCTGGTTTCTTATTAAATAGTCAGATTAAAATCTCGTCTCCTTACTCTAAAGATGCATCCTCTTTATATTCTTCTTCTATGGCTGACTACATTCAATTCTTATTCTGGAATGCTGTTTCCCTAAATGACGCCTCCTTTTTAGCCTACAGAGCAGAGTACTTGTGGCGTTTCACAATCCAGCCTAAAGCAGGGGTGACCAGTGCTCTGTGGCTACATTTGCCCCAGCTGACTACTCAGGTGCTGGAGGATAATAAGGGGCTGAGCCTCCAGAGAGTGCTTGGGTTATCCTGAAGAACAGGTACAAACAAACCTGACCAGTCTGATGACATGGTCCAGGAGGGCAGGGTGGAGAAGCACATCTATTCACAGTGAGGTCAGGTCCTCAAGACTTGCTAGCTCTGGCACAAACCCGTTCCAGCAGAAGAAGGCAGTCCTGCAAGGTGGTCTCAGCAGCTGTGCCCTTGCCTACCAGCACCACGAGGGGCTTTACAGCCACCTTGTTTTTCCCCACTGTGGTTCTTGGAATAAAAATTAAGATGTTTTCAGTAAAGAAAACCAGAGCAAAATAAATCTCCTTCCCCCTTCAATTTGGGCTCGTTCTGCTAGAGGCCAAATAACGCTGGTGATGACTTTGCGTCAGTTACCCAGGACCAAGGTCTCCAGAGCTGCTGCTTGGGTTCCTGTTGTGCTGTAAGTGCTATGTTTCCACCACAGCTGCAAAGGGTGATGCTGTCTTTCAGAGAATTTGTTTCATTGGAGGTTCTGAGGATTTTTCTACAGGCAGTTTTTTGTGGCAGACTGTCTAAGTACACAAACATTTGATGTTACAAGGAAGTAACATGGATTGCTGCTGCCCTCTTGTCCTTCCTGAGATGTAAGGTCCTGCATGCATTTTCACACCTGTCCTTTCTGCCCTCTTCCTTGGTCCTGGTTAAATTTCAAATCCTTTAAGAGGCTTTTGGCCTCATTTATGATGACATGCAGTGCATGTGGTGTCCCCGCAGCGGTGGGCTGTGCTAAAGTGCTGCCAGGCTGAAACCCTTGACAGCCAGCGAGGCTTGCAGCTAGGTATCGGTTGCGTGGACGTACACAAGGCAAGAGGAGAGTTACAGGTAGATAACCTGTTCCAGCTTCTACCCAGTGTCTGCTTCCACTTTATTCTGAACGTTTTATTTGAGTAAAATTAAGGAAAACCACTTCCCTCGGCTTTTGGAATAGCTTGGTAAAAATATTTTCTGTATTTTTAAAAGCTGTTTAAATAACTTTTGCTACAAAGTAGAGGAATCTCACAGCTGTCTTTATTGCCTGTTGCGATAATCCAGATGCTGTCTGCATTGCCCTACCATTACCGGAGCTTTAGGGTACAGTGTGGGTGATGGCCTTATAGGAGTCTGTTTATCAAAATCAGGTACACATATTTGAACACCTTTCAGTCACATGTTTGACTGCGGTTTCCAAACTGGCACCTTTGAAGTAAGTAGCAGCTGCCCTCCTATTAATGAATACGGATGCCAGGTAGCTGTATGTATTCTTTGCAGGTTTGCGGTTTGTTTTTTTGTTGTTTTTTTTTTCCAGATTAGTCAGTGATCTGCAATTTGTAAGTACATGATAAATTTAATGTACAGAAATGCTAAGTGTCTGTGCTCATCTTCCTTTAGCATTTGTTTGAATGTTAATAAAACAGTGAATTCTCAGGTGGTACAGCAGATTAGCTGTCATTAGTTAATTTTTTAGTTTACAGTCTGACTGACTTACACCTATTTGTGTGAGTCAGCCAGAGAGCAGGTATATGTAATATTAACTGTGACTAAAACAGTTAGAATTGCATTTGCTCAGAGTAATGTTTTCTACCAAAAAAAATTATGAGCAATCCATATCCTGTCATATATGTCACCTCTCTACCATCAGGTAGGGACATACCTCATAAATCAAGTCATAATGAAAACCAGAAAATTTGAAGAGTCTCCTGTTTTGTTCTGACTCAGCGAGTGTGGTTGTACAATTTTATGGTTTGGCTCCAAATAATTCACAGCAGAAAAGCAGGAAAAGGAGGGAGTGGTGTTTCTCTTGCGATTGAGACATACCCTCTGGTGGAAAAATCCTGGAGAAATGTTGCTCTGCATTGTCATTGCAATGCATTCCTGCCCCAAAAGTGGCGACTGGCATTTTTCTTTCTTCCAGGTAAAAATTAAGACTTAGTCTTAAATAGTGAAGAAGAGGGGATGAAGGGGTGGGAGAAGCCTGAACTTACTTTGTATATTGTGCAAAGTTACCTTCATATAACTGACAGCTCTGTCATTTCATATACCTAAATTAAATGGTTCTTTCCTCTGACTGCCCTGGATGGGCTTACTGCACATATGGCTTTTGGGCTTTAGCTCTGCTGTTTAAAGGAGTATCAAGATTAGCATAATCATTTAGAGCATCAGGATTTTTCTGAAGATGCCGTAGAAAACCCGGTATTGGGATCTGGGGCTCTGACAGAGGGCCAACACAGGGCAGTGAAATGACTATTCTCTTCACCTAGGACTTCCAGCTGTAAATGTTGATTTTTCCCCTCTCTATGCCATGACTAAAAAGACTGCCCACCACATGAAGCCACAACTACTGTTGTTTCCATACACTCGATAGCTCTTTCAGAAATGATCATGTGAGGAGGGCTTGAAGAAGTGCAGCCTGGATTTGCTTTGAGATGCTTTGCGGTATCTCAGCTTCAAAATGTGTCAAGGACAGAGATGTGGGCATCTCTTGAGGCTGGTCGGTCACATAATGGAAACTGATTATTTTTATAAACTTTTCTTTCAGCTTGTTTAGTATTTTTGTACTGTTAAAATTCTTTCAAACTTGCACGTGCTGCTGTTACCCTGGGTGGTGCTTTACACAGATGGAAAAATACTGTTTCAGCTACTGAATGCTTGCAGTCTAGATAAACTAAGAATAGGTACGAGGGAAGTAAAAAAGGTTAAAACTAGATCAGAACTCACCTCTCTCCTCTGCTCCCATTCCTTTCCCACATTTGCTCTCTGCAATTTGTTTTACAGTGATTGCTTTTGAGCCTTCAGTTTTACAAGTGGAGCAGAGGTATCAGTTGGAAGCTTGTTTATGCAGGGTGGCAGGAAGCCTATGGTGTCAGAGGAACGGTTGGGGAAAGGGGCGACATACAGGATGGTCACCACAGGCTTCCCCTGGATCTCGGTGTGACTTCCCTTAACTGGGCAGTCAGGGTACCAATTCCTGTACCAAGCTGCTTGCAGGGGTCCAAAATGTGCTTCGGCACCTGGGAAGCAAGTGTTCAGAGCTGGTGAAATGCTTGGAGAAGTTTCCATCTGTGCTTGACAGCACAACTCTGGCATTGACCAGAAGCAGAATTTCTGTTGCTTGCTCTTGTTGCTATAACTGGAACAGCTGGAGGGTACCTGATCTGCCAGAAGGCACCCTGTACAAGTGGTGTTTTCTGGAATGATGCTGTGTCAGACATCATTCAGGCATCATGTTGCTTGGCTGGTCCCCTGGGCTTTTATGGCTGCTGTACCCCCTCGGAGTATGACAGGCACAGCCTGTGCTCCCAATGTCCTTCCAAGGCTTGTAAGCTGCAGACTTGAATATTTTTCATTCTAGGGATCATGTTGATGTTATAACCTAGAATCTACAATGCATTAATTTCCCTTGGTGCTAGTTGTGTTTAACCATCCTCATTAGCACAGGAAAGCTCATGCTTTGCCTGGCCACCTGAGTTCCCTCCATTCTGTTTCATTCTGGGACATAGTACATGGTAAATGAATTCCAGAGTGAGCAAGTGATGTTGGAGAGAAAGCACCATTTCCTTTCTCTGTGAAGTTTAATTGTGTCTGACCTGTGGCTAGATTTGATGCTTTTCACCTGTTTAGTGGTGATAATGCTTCGTTATCCCAGCGCGGTGAGGTGGTGTGTGATTAAGCATCATCAGTCACAACCTGGCATGGCAAATCCACGCCTGGAACTGAAACAGCATGAAAATAGGAAATAGTTTTTTTTCTCTTTGTTCCCACTGCCTAAAGGAAAGAAGATGTTTTAAAAGGAAATGTCTGGTTGGCCTAGTTCAGGGGTAGAAAGAGTTGTTCATTTGTGCAAAGGCCTTTTTATATTTGAATTCTTTTAGATATTTCTAAAATGTTTAGGTTTACAAATGCTTGAGTATTATTTCTTTATGGCTGCATCTCCTCTCTGAATTTGCCTCTTCATGAGTAATTAATTTTCTTCTGTCATCATAAAATAGAATGAGTAGGGGGAGATTTCACTTTAGCATCACAGTAGTAGCTTGGGGGTTTCCATTTTAATGGTAGAGACCTTACAAAGAACCCTTTCTTGATATTTCTGTTTGCAGCGTTCGTGCAGATACCTTACTTGGCTGACATTTAAAATCACACTGCTTCAACTTAATAGTGTTTTGTGTTAAAAAATATACTCAGAGTTAGCCAAATAAATTTGATGACAACAGACACCTATTTGAGTGTTTTATGAAGTGAATACTGTTAGTTTTGCAAAGATCAGAAGAAAACCATACAAGAGGCTTTTATTTCTCAGATATTTTTAGGCAAGTCTAAGCTGTAAAATTTCAGCAGGTTTCTCTGAGTTTTCCAGTAAAATAAGTGTTTCAAGTGATGTCCCGTTTCTCTGTTGTAATTCTGGAAAACAAAGGCAAACACTGATTGCCTCAATTCTTCAGTTGCCTGCAAACAGCAAGAGCTTCACTGAAAATATACGAATCGTATCTGTTTTGGTGTGTGTTCTGACTTTTTATTTCTTTTTTTAATAAATAACAAAGGGAAATATCTTCATATTCTGTATCTTTTATCATGTTACTGACAAGATGAGAAATTGAATCAATTTCAAGCTCCTTTTCTAGAGCAGATCTAGTGTTTGAGAAAATTGCCAGAATTTTAACCCAAAGATTTACAGTTATCTTCCTGTAACGAGGATGTCTGATGCCGTGCTTGTGTCAGTGCTTGGCCTGGGTGGTGAAGGCAGCCCAGGCTGAGGGCTCCAGTGCAGACGTGGAAATGTTCCCTGTCATGTCTCTGCCTCTGCTCTGTGTAAAAATGATTCAAGATTTGGATCTTGGGGTTCAGCCTGTTACCTGCTTGCCGTATAGGGATACGTGAACGAGGAGCAATTAGGTAAGGGCTGTAAAATGCTTTGAAGTTTGAAATATAATACTAGCGTAATTAGAGATTAATGCTGACGATCAATTTTGTGTTTTTTTCCTCATGGTCAGCTTGTTCAAGACATGTTCAAAACCTTGTTACTGAAATTGCTGGTAACAGTGTTGATTAAGCACTGGCTCAGGTGGAGCTTTTCTCTTGAGAGCATTCAAGTCAATACTGAGGTACCAATTTCATCCATAAGCCGATAGCAGCCTGCGTTACAAAACATGTCGATTTCAGAAAAAGGTGGGAATGTCCATCTATCCTTGGCGCTCGGGAGGGAGATCCCCTGCGGACTGGAATACCAATGTGTCAGCAGGGGAGGTAAAAGCGTGATACGGTGATGTTCTTTGACGGGGCACAGAGGGAAGTCTGCGATGCTAAAGATGCAGAGGAACAGGAGCTGTAAGCCACCTGTGAACAGAGGAGAAGTCTCTCTTGTTGTGAAGATCTGCCCAGGTCTGGCGTATTTCAGTGTTCTGAGGACTTGCGGCTGGGTCTCCTGTGCGTGCCAAGGAGGCAAGCCTCATCCCTGAATAGAACAGAGAATGTCTCCATGCAGCGCCTGCTTCGTGAAGAGTGGGATAATCTGGGCCTGTGTAAGTAGTGAAAGCTGGTCAGGCAGTGAAAGAACAGCTGTTGGATATGTAGGCAAACTCACAGACTCAGGCCAGCTGGCCCTAGTCTTAATCTGGGCACCATTATTGTCAATTTGTGCCAAGGGGATTTGCCTGTCAGAAGGGGTGCGTGGGCCTTCAGGAGTGGTTGGGGCAGGAGAGCGTGCGGCAGAAAGGTGGGGAAGGAGCGGTGAGGAGGTGAAGGTGTCCTCCTGCCCTGGCTCTGCAGAGCTCCAGGAGAAGCGGTGGCTCCTTCCAGGGGCAATGGCGTTTCCTGGCTTTGGAGGGGAACACAAGAGCAGGTTCTTTACCTCCTGTGCTGCTGGCTAATGTTATTTCTCATAATGTTTTGGTGATATGCCAATCTGGGAAATGAATGCCATGATTCCTTCTGAACACCTTGCCCAGCAGGCTAAGGTGGCTGAGGTTTGGCTTTCTTCAGGATAAAAAATGCTAAACAAAAAAAAAACCTTCCCAGCTCCCTGCTTCACTCTGGTTATCACCATGCAAGCGTTCACTTTGGTCTTGATCTTTTTACCAGAATTGGCTGGCAAATTTCTGAATGCCATGGTTCATGCAGCTCTTTTCTTAAGAAATAGTTTATTTTCTTTATTTTGCTACCCAGCTGTAAACCGCAACAGCAAGATTTTAATTTTTAGTATTTTAGTATTTTATTTTTTAGACACATTCAGCCTGAGTTCAGACTAGACTTGGCTTCCAGGTTACTTGGTTATGGGTTTTTTGTGACTCATTGCAAAACTTAGAGTTGGTTCTGAGATATCAGCCTCCTAAATTTAGGGAGGGGAGATGGTTTTGCTGCCTCCTGTTCAGCTTTCACTTTATAAAATTTAATGAGGAAATTATTAAAATAGAGGTTCTACTGCAGTAGTTGGTAATTTGCTTGGAATAAGACCCTTTTTACTCTTGGCTTTTCTATATCACTTTATAATTCTCTAGAACTTTGAAAGACAATGCACAGGCATAAAGTAAGTGGTTTGGGGTTCCCCCCACTCCCTGTTTAGAGTTACATGTAGAACTATGCCTGAACTTTTAAAAATGTATTTTTACTTCACAGAAGACACATAGTAGTTTTCCTTGTGATCTGTGGAACTGCTTTAACTCAAAAGGTATATTGATAGTTTCCAAAAAAACCCTCTACCAATCAGACATCCCTTATGACTTGGGGACTAAGTTTGTAAAATGAAAAATTGACTCTTCATTTCATCTGACTTATCCAAATTGTTTTATCAGTTCATCTGAATTTCAATTCAATATATGAATTATTTGTCATTGTAAAAGTATATTAAATGGAAACTGAAAAATGAAAAAAATCACTTGAAGCCATTCTTTGACACTTGCTAGTTGTCATGGTTTCACCCAGCAGGCAGCTGAACACCACACAGCCACACACCCACCCCAGCCAAAACCAGGGCACCAGTCACAATGAATCAAAAAAACATTTTTATCTGCTGTTTTTCTGCATTAATTGGTTATTATTGTTCTGAGTAGTGACACTGCTTTGAAAGTGCTCTGTAAATTGCTAGTTTTAGTGCTTGCAGCTGCTGTATGTCCCAGTATGTCTTTGCTGGTTGCAGTCTGTGTCAGGCAGCAAAAGCAGAGAGACTCTGTCTGGTTTTGCACCACAACAAGAAATTTTTATCCAATAACGCTGCCCTTATGTGATATTCAGGAAAGAAACAAAACACCTCAGCAATGTATTAGTTTGTTTGTTCCCTTATAAAAGAAGGAAAAAGTTCTGAATCCCAACCCAAAATACCAATGTATTTTGATACCTGCCTGATCTCAGCCCTGGTTTGTTAGCACCTGGTGATGTATTAGCCAACTGGGTCTCCTTCCCCTTGCTCAGGTAGTAACCCCTATCAGCTCCACAACCCCCTTCCATACGATGACATTTATTTTTTTCATAGCTGCAACACAGTGCTGGCTTATAACTATCCTGTGACCAGCTGGTGTGGCCGCGTCTGTCATCTTGCCCATTTCTAGCTGATCGAGGCCAATTTCTTGGAAGAATGTCGCAGCAATATGCCCTAAATGAACGAGTATGTACATAATACTTCAACATCTCTTCTCATTTCTGTTATCCCAGTTCTCCAGCCATCCAGTCTTTCTGGTGTAAGGCTCTGACTCTCCTCTGAGTTCAGGGTACTTCTCAACTTTGTCTTATTGATAGACATCAGCAGCATGCTGTTAGCACTTGTGCCTCAGTCACTGAAGAGGTTTGCTCTGTGAGTTTCACGCTTGCCTCATGAAAATTAACATTTTCTGTGGTAAGCCAGTTGTTTCTGTGAGAATGAAATGCCCCT
>JAVJGJ010000001.1:59462699-59484074 GCA_035590215.1 Microhierax caerulescens
GAAAAACTGGGAGGCGGTATGATCCAAAAGCACTGACCTGTTCAACACAGGACTTCTTCTAGGGGCTGGAGGGGCAGAAAAAACTGTTAATGTAACACAATCCCCTGCAAGAATAATCTTGGTAGAAGTGATTTGGGTGCAGAATCCTCGTCTGTCGGCAGCCTGTGCCATGGGGAGGGGCAGCTCGAGGCGTTTGGCCAGGTCAAGTTGTGTTCCTTGGACTTTGGACTGCTCTGCCATGGGGCCTCAAGCAAGTCGCTTTGCCTCCTGGAGGTTTAGCCTTTCATCTGCAGCGTAGCCAGTAGTTCAGGTTTTAAATGCTTTCAAGCAGGAATTGTGCCATGTAAAGAAGCGAACCTGCTGAGGGAATCCCATGTTGTACGTTTTTTTTTACTTAGTGAAGGGAATAATGAGCGAACATCTCTTTACTGCATTGACCTGAAGTGTTTAATGCAGATCTGAAAAACTGAGATAAAACCCGGCATACCAAAAGGGTCTTCCATCATGAATAACTTGAGTTAATAAGTCTTGCCCTAGTAAAATAAAACTTTCTCCCTTCTGTTACATAATGGATGAATGTTTTGTTGGTGAATCAGAAGCTATTGCAGTCTCTTCCTTTCTAAAAGTCTCACATGCATCACTGAGCCCAGAGCTATTATAAGCAGGTTTTGTCTTAGCCCATATGTTCTGCAATGCAGCGCAGCACCTCAGTAATATCTTTCGCATTTACTTAACCCTTTTGCAAATGTCCTTATATGTATGAACTTCACGAGGTGCTGTCACTGTGCTCAAGATGCATATCCCAAGTTGTTTGAAACCCCCTGGCTATTTTCTGTGTCACCTTCCCCCTGGAAGCTGGGAAAGGAGGAGACTCCCTGGCTACAATAAGGTTTGCTGCTGAAGTTTGTACCGACTTTCTCATACTGTCTTCCCTGCTGGGAGTCCCCACTATCCCTAGCCTATCCCATGTGTTCCCAAAGTGACCTGCCTGCTCTTGGTTTGGCTGTGTTTTTCAGAGAGCAGTGTCTTCCCCATGCCAAAGGTGCTGCCCAAGGCTGGCAGTGGGATGGATTAGGGAGGCAGGATGTTGGTGTTGAAAAGAAGGGCTGGGTAAGGGACATGGGGCTTTATGATAAGGAACATGGGGCTTTATGACCTCTAGGACCACTCATTGTGATACTTAATAAAATTAACTGGCACAGAAATACTAAGAATGGCTGGGAAGGCTTTAATTCATAGATGGGAAAAAGAGGAAAACAGGATCTCAGAAAGGAAGGGAGGTGAGACTCTTGCCAAAGTAAATGAGACTGAAGAAGTGGATGGGAGTGGTATTTACCTGGCTCTGGTTCTTCTGTTTAATGTCACCTAAATGCTTTAAAACTGCTCTTTACTCCTTGTCTCCATTGATATGCTTTTCTTGCCACTAAAGACCACCGTACTAATCCTCATTCAGCGAGGTGAAGTTCTTTTGCCTTCAAAGGAGTAAAATAAGGTTTTACTTTCCCTGTTACTTCCTTGTTGTGTCAAGAGAAGTGTTGAAATAGTTCTTGCCTTGTTCTGGATGATAAAAGCATATTATATGATGTCTGAACATCAATAAACTCTATTATGCTGATTCATATATATTTCCTAAAAGCTGACTGTCTCAGCTATGTATGGTTTCTTTGAAAGGTACAGTGTTTGGGAGAAAGAAAAATCTCAAAATGGGCTGTTGTTTATGGAAATGGTTTTGCTTCTGCAGGTGGCAAGGGAAAATAGATGTTTCTGAAAAGTAAGATTGGTTCTGGCTGTGTTATGGATACTTTAGGTAGTATTACTAGTTTATATCAGGTAATCCAAGAACGCCTCATCATCTCTGTAGGACAAGGTTTGCAAGAAATAGTATCTCTTATAAGCTCACTTGATACCCTTGGAAAAACAGGCAAGCATTGGCATGCTATTTTTCCTTTGCTTTGCCTAGGTGTTTCATGAGGCTATTGTGGCTGCACCAATTTGTTGCCCTTGATCTCTCTCAATCTTGTTTTCATTTAATGTTTCTCAGGTATTGATTTCATCTCTGGTCATATTATCTCGTCTTATCTCTGTCAGCACGGGACTATTGCATACTGCCTACTTTACAAGCATTATGTGCTGTCACTAAATGTCTCACACAGTTGAACTCATTGCTGGGAGGTTACGTTATTGAATCTGAGCATCAATCTTTTTTAATGTCAATCTTTATTCCCTTTGTTGCTATCTTAAATGTTTCCTCAGGTTCTTCGGTGTTTGTGCCTCCTTTGTGTATCTGCCCAACGTCCATCTCTCAGCCCCAGCTTTCTTTTTAGCTACCTATGGAAGGGTGGGCAATGGACTGAGGACGGGTCATGGAGGCAGAAAACGTTTAGAAACCAATTTCCCCTGTGAAATTTGATGAGCTACAATAGGTACAGGAGCTCACACCTATTCTAAATGGTGGGAATGTGGTTAAGCAGAGAAAAGTTTGCCTTCCTCCTCACTCCCAAACGATTTGTTTCCCTTTCCTGGAGGAGTGGAGACACCTCTCTGGGGAGCATTGCTCCCAGCTCTGAACATAAATGTATCAGTAATAATTGAGCATCTCTGGGGACTCACAGAAATAGATATACTAAGATGTAGAGTGGGTGGGAAAGCTGGAGGCAAGTGCAGATCCCAGTTTACTGGGTAAGCTCTGTGCCCTATGAGAACAGACTGGGCAGGGGGAGGCAGAATGGCTTATTTTGGTGAGGACCTGAATAGCAAAGAAGTTGGTGCAAATGCATGGCCAATCCAGGGCTCAACAGGGCAGTGGTAGCGGCTATCCTGTTATTTTAAAAAGAGCATGAATAAGCATACCATTAGCTTAAAATCAAGGCAGAGTGTTTTATTACCGATACTGGCAATGTACATCATAACAGCCTTTTTCTGCTGTAGAGATGTGATTAGAGATGTCAGTCAACTCACCCTCTTAACAGTGTTCTTTAATTCCCTTTTCTGCCTTGGCTGCTGTATTGTGCCTGCAGCCCAGTAACCTGCCTGCCCTCTCCCTGCCATGCAGTTCTTAATGCTGTGTGCGTGTGGCTTTCCATTCTCTAAATTCTTTATAGAAATTCCTATTCAATTTAATATTTCACGTCCTCATTAATCTAGCCTATTACACTGTATTTTATAGCCATTAAATTCACTAACAAGGAACACATTACTTTGCAGACGACTCCTGTGCAATATCTCATACTACAGATAATGCAGTAATACAGACAGGTGCTGCGTTTTACATAATGAACAAATGTCTGTTAAATCTCCACAAATCCCATTGAAAACCCGAGCATTTGAACGATCTTGGCCACAATGTAACTTCAACTTTAAGAAGTCACTATAAATCCTGCTTTTATTTATTTTTCCCCTCAATGATAATCTTCCTACCCACCAGCATTTTCTTGGTCACCTCTGCTTGGAGAGGTTTCTCCCTGCAGGTTTTCTCACCCGTGCGACTGTGAGTGCCCCCAGCACCCCAGCAAGGAGTAAAAGCTGCAAGGAACCAAAACCTTGTTACGTGTTTAGGTGTCTCCTCGATGATTATTTGAGACTTTCTGTTTCTCATGTGAAGCTTGCTTTGCTTAAAAATTATTTTTGAGATGTTTCCAGTGGTGCGGTCCCATCCAGCAGCATAGCCTCACACGCCCCCACGTTGTGCCTGTTGTTTAGGATACATTGCTCACTTTCTTTCCAATCATTTAGATCTCTTCCCTATGCAAGCGTAATAGTTAAACCTTTATTTGACCTGTGCTTCTGTTGAGGGTTTTGTGCAGTTTTTGAAGGCATTACAGCCTAGGAATCCAAATGGATTTGGGTGGCATTTGAGCAATTTAACTGCAAGCTATTTTATGGGAATTCATCAGCTGGTGCGTTGCTAAGACTTTGCCAGCTGGAGTCCGAAGGCTGTGCCTGATTTACCAGCAATGAAGCCCATTGCACCCACCTTCAGCTTTCCTGGGTAGCACCCTAGAGTGAAAGAGAGAGTGTGAGAGGAGTAGCTGCTCCTATCGGTCTCCCCGCTGTCATTGGGAGTGGAGGGACCATGTGCTGCCTTCACGATGCCAATGCTCTCCACTTTAACTGGCTCTGTGTTAGGCACTGCGTGTCTTTATGCAGCTGACAAATTACATGACAGGTTAAAGATTATTCTAATCTGCTCAGCTACTCTTCTGGAATAAGCTGAGAAGGGAGCGTTTACCATATGTGCTGTGTTATTCTAGCTAGCGTATCCAACCTTGTTTATCTGTCGCCTTCACACCTCATGTTTTTCTGTGATTCAAAACTGATTTCCTGGTAACTGTTTACAGCCATTTGAAAAAGAGAGGCTTGCCAAACAGACAGGAAAAAACTTTAATTGCTGATTTCCCATGTTCTCCTGGGGCTGGATCTGTAGGATTCCCATTCGAGTGATTAAGGAGAGAAGCAAACGGCCCATGTAATAAGCACTTGCTTCCTGGCTGTCTCAGCAATTGTCCTTGACATAAGTTGACGGCACTGGGTGCTCCAGCCTTCAACCTTTCCTATCCTGTTTTTTTTTTTTCTTTCAGCAGTGTAGACAGACAGGAGGGATGAGTCACGTTTTAGCTCTAGCATTAGAGACTCAAAAAGCTTCTGTGCAGGGCATTGTCTGTTGTATTGCCAATGTTTGGGTTCCTTTTTGTACTTGTTTTACTGTTACAGGAAGCATTTTACCCTGTAGGTGATATCATCCCACATCTTCCTCCATAAGATCTTGTGAAAAATTTACATAAATAGATTTTGCCTTAGTGGTCAGGCATTGCCTCCTTAGAAACCTGGAAGGGCTGGCTGCTCCTTTTCTCTGCACTGGTAGGATGGGGAATAGCGTGTACAGCCTGTGCAGGGAAGGATGTTCATCGGTTTTGCAATGAGTCACGATGCCCGATTTAAAGAATTCACGCTTAGTAATGTGACAACTGTGATGATGGGGTATGGAGCAGGGAAACAGCTAAGGGGTATGTTAAATCACATGGAGAAAAGCAGATCTTGGCTGGAGATACCCATGTTGGCTCTCACCCATTTTGAAGAAATGACAGCTGTATTGACCTCTCTTATTTGTCCAACACCTAGATTCATAGTTGGTGAATCAGTGCAGTAGATTTCGAGTTGAGGTAATTCACAGTTATATCTGAAGACCTCCAAAAGAGGAGGAGGCAAGGGTAGTGTGGATGAATGACACAGCAAGAACCTTTTTTTAAAAAACTGTAGTTGAATTGATTTATGCAGTAAATTGCATTAACCTGCAGAAATGGCATCACGCAGCCTTCCTTTTCAAAGAAGGCTGAGGAAGCAGGCAAGGTGGGAACTGTGGAGAAACAGCTCTTTCACCCAGTCTTGTGTCTGGTACTGATGCTTTCTCTCCTGTATGCTCTGTCATTTGATTTATGAGTTTTTGCAGGCAGTCTCTGAAGTGCATGAAGTGTTGGGGCAGCTGTGGCCTAGAGCAATAATTTCTCTTTCTCTGCATGACTGCCTGCCTGTCTGTTGGGGGCTTTGTGTAAGAACATATTTCTCTAAAGTCAGAATTGAGCCACAAGGAATTGGTCTGGCTGGAGATGTAAGCTGGTCAGTTTATAGAAAGCAGAGCTAGGGGACAGGGAGCGCAGACTCCTGTACCCTTTTTTCTTCTAAGCTGGTAAAACTGCTGCCTCCATGGTTGTTGATTTTCTTATCTGCTCATTGTGGGTCAGTGATCTGGATAAAAAAAGCCTAGTGCTGGGCCTGAATTTGAGGTTCATAATTCAGCTTTTTATTTTGATGCTGCTACTGGGATGCCTTGTTGTCCTAATGAAGTTGTAGAAATGCTGTGTATCTTGACCGCCCAATGAGAAGAATGATGGTGTAAACTTCTTAGGGATCTGTAAAGGAAATGCAGAATTGCTATCTGTTGCATCTTTGGCATTATAATTTCAAGCTAGGTTTTCTACTTCATCCACAATCAGGTACAGATAGGTTCACAAAATGTAGCTTTCTGGCTCTTTGTTTAAGTTTGATTCCACCCCTGGGTTCAATTTGAGCTCGTTGGCGCCGTGCTAATTTGGAAACCACTTGTCACTGGAAGCAGCCAGATCACGATGTGCTTGGGTACATTTTCTCTCCCCAACTACCCTGTAGTTATGCCTCTAGCAACTACAAAGGGGTGTTACCCCGATGTGGCTTTGCCATATACAGCCATAGCAGAGCAGAGTGTAAAGCCTGATGTGGTATTGAAGAGTACTATTGGCCTACAGAAGATTTTTCATGTTTCCTGGTCAAATGTTCCTACAGGGGCCTCTACGTACTTTGCAACCAAACTGCTGCTTTCTGCTGAGCAACGGCTTATAGAAAAGTAGAGCATGCTGAGGCGGTGCGTATGCACACAGCCTGCAAGAAAAGCACATACAGGGATTTAAATAGCTTATGAAAATATTTGTCACCAGTACAACATGATGCTTCTCAAACTGGGTTATAATAGGAAGAGAAAAGTTGTGTGGCTTTTTTCTTTAGGAAAAAAAAAAAAAGAGAGAGCCTGTTTTCAGTAGATTCGATGCAAAAATTAAGTAGAAGCAGAAAAGAAATTAAGTTCTTTGACAGTTAGATGTTTTAGAAATTCTTTGGTGCATTACAGTCCTGAGAAATTAACCCTTTATCTTGGCAATAGTTAACAGGAAACTCTTGGTACTTTTCAGTAGATGTGGGGAATGTAGTTTGATGCTACTTTTATTTTTTCAGACTTAAGTGGAAAAAAAAGTTAATGTTTTTTTTCTGGTTAACTTTTATTTTTTGTTCCTGTCTCATGTCTGTTTTGTCTTTTTGCTGTGCTTTTTTTGGCGGAGCTTTTAAAATTTAAGCGTCTCAAGGAAGAAATGATTGGTCAAATTCTGATCTCAGTTACTTGGGGGAAAAAAAGTCAGAAAAATGTATTGACTTTGCTGATATAAAGCTGGATGTTTATTGAAGTAACCCACCAGCAAACCAACAGAACTTATCCTGTTCTCTTTGTTCATGTGTAAATTGACTTGTCTAGTTATGAGTTGGTCATGTTCAAATGCTTCTAATTCAAGGCAACAGATCCAGCACCTACCAAAGCGGGGTGACCAAAGCAGTGCTTGTCTTTTGGTGAAAAGGTCAAACGTGTGTGGTATAAAGCCAAAAAAATGAACGTCAGCATTATATTCTGGCTCTGGAAAATTATCCTTTCTCTTCATCCAAACGTTCGGCTTGCACTGACACCTCCGAGCAGATCCTTAAACCCACGAGCAGATGTTTTAATGCTCTTACCTTTGCTGTGTCAGTATGACGTGTCAACAGCAAGTGGCAGCCCTGCATTTACATTGCAAGCGCCGGGCTGCTTCAGGCTGGTGACTTGCTCTTTGACCTCATTCTTCCTTTGAACCTGCTGCTGCGGTGCGTGCTCGTGAGCCGCGTCCCTCAGCCCTGCGCCTGTTTGTCTTGTAATCCGCAGACAAGAAAAAAGCAGGCAAATTCCAGCCTTTCAAGAAGCTCTTCGGCAAGAGGAAGAAAAGAGAGCCCGTGTCAGACTGCGAGGAAGCCAAACTGAAGCCCAGCCACTCCTTCGGCAACATCTGCAATGGCACCTTCTCCTCTGACGAAGAGCCAAACGGTGGCCTGAGGTAAGCGCACGCGGGGCTGCTGCCAGCCCGTGCGAGCACAAGGCTTGTCCTCCCTGCTTCTAATGGAATTAAATTTAAATTCTGCCTCTGCTGAGTGGTATCAAGTTGTACACTGCTTTTTAGGAGGCATGTGCATCTCTGTCCCTCCTCTGAAGGTGTCACCTGCTGCCATAGACCCCAAGGTCTTGCTTCTTGCATGTGTCGCTTCTTGGGTACGTGTGCTGGTCTGCAAAAAAAAAATAAAAATCACAGGGTGAAGGAGAAATGAATTTGAATCCGACTCCGTGATTTAACAGAACTCCATGGTGATCACCTGAGGAGAGGTATTAATGGCATATGTGTTTTTAAAACTGTGAAAAGGGAAACTTGAACTGGCTGCTACAGATACTTTCTTGTGTACTTTTCTCTGTGAGGTGCTATCTCTGGGTCAGGACAGACACATCCTCTTTCAATGTCTCAAATCAATCAAAAAAGGGATACCTTTTGCATTGTAATCAGGGTCAACAAACAGGCTGCTTTTATTCTGATCTGATTTGAATGTGGAGTAGAAGAAGGAAGAGAGGGGAGAGAGGCACCTGGAAATCAGATCATATTCCAGTAACAAGAGAAGGAATTGTAGAAATGGTGGGAGAAAGGAACTGCAGAGTTATCATCAGCAATCTCTTAACTAGGAACAGAACAGAAGAAAAACAAAAACCCAAGCAAACAAAAATCCAAACCAAAAATAAAAAACCCACAAACCACCTCAACAACAACAAAAAACCAAGACCAGATGCACAAACTAATTGGGTCAGTAATACTTATTTCACTTTCTGACTGAAAGTCTCAGAGAGATTAGTTGACTCCTGGTCAAAGCCTGCTGCTTTGGAAAAAAAGGACCTGTTTGCACTGGGGAGCACGTATCTGAAAGTAACAAAAAAATCTGAGGGCATCAAACAAATATACCAAATCCCTCTGCTCAGGAAAGAAATGTCTATCAGAAATATCACACTGCACAGTATTTTCAGTGGTGCAAAATCGTAGCTGTGAGTATGTGATTTTTTGGGGAAAAAAAAAAAATTTTGTAAACTTCTGGATTTTTTTGTTCCATTCTGTGAAATTCTGTAAGTTCCAGGTTCCACCTTAGGTTTCTGCAGTGCAATCTTGTACACCTCTTTTGCCTGTCCCAGCTTTTCAGAAAATCAAGGCTAGGCATAGGCAAGCTGTAAATGGAGCTGTGACTGACTGCTATTGCATTGCATGATGCTGTGTGCGTGATGCTGAGACTGTAGGAAGTTACAGTGCCTTTTGCCTTAAGAGTAAACTGATGAACAAGAGCAAAACAAAGGGCATCACCTCACTCTCAGGGGGTTCCCATTCAGAGTAACTGAAAATGCAGTGCTGTGCCTAGAAAGAGTGGGACTTGTCCTGTTCTTCCAATGGTGAAGCGAAGGTGTGGCAGACCCTTGTGAGACTGGTAAACACTTGCATTTTTAAACATTTTAATTTTCTATTTAATAAAGTCATTAAATGTAAGCCTGTGGTAGAATAAATCAGACTATACAATTTAAGTCACAGGGGATTAGCAAATGTGAAGGGTCCCACATCTCCTCTCAAGTGGAACATTTCTTTCTGTGCCTGTGATTTGTGTGAGGTTCTTCTGTTTTAGCCTGGTAGAAATACTCAGTCAAAACTGTTTGTCCTGTCAGGCTTCATGGTGCAAACGTGGGTGGGATTTGATAATAATTTCCAGTTTGCAGGTAGTGTTTGTCACGTTGCTCATCTTACAACAAGCATGGATGTTCAGTGCAGTGCATTAGATTGCTTTGGGGAGCTTAGTTTTGCCACTCCTTTCTGTTTTCAGCAGCATGACTTCTATCCATTGTATTTTTTTGCCTTTAGTATAATTTCAAATGTTTATGAATTGAATGTAAAGATAGGCTAAGCAAAATAATATACGTAGCTATTTACAAGTTGTCTAACAGCAGATATATTTCCATACCTTCCACTACTCATATAGAAATAGAATAGAGCAAATACAAATAACTGGTAGTATATTTATATAACCAAAATCCCAGGCAGTTTCAAACCATTTGCTTCAAACTCTTCAAGAATGTACAAGGACCGTATATTTATAGAAGCTTAACAAAAGCTCCAATTTTGCAGCAGTTCAAAAAAAAAAGTTTTGCAGAAGTTCAGGGGTGCTCCTGTCCCTTTAATAGAGCTATATTTCTTCAGCAAACTGTAAAGTACATTAATTTGTTATCTGCAGATGTTTTATGTGGACTGTTTGTTTTGTTTGAGGGAGAGGACATTGTTATTTTTAAAGATATTAAGGGAGGAGTCTGCTTCAGGGAGGCAGAGGCAAGCAAATAAATGAGTTTAGGCTAAATAAGACATCTGTATTGCTTCCAAGACCTAAGCTAGTATTTCACTGTGCGCTGTATTGGCTTACAAGCCTGATCAGCGCTAATGCCTGAATCTCTAATGGACACTGCGCCAACCGGGTGATGCAGATGTACCAGGAGCAATTTAGGTAATCTGCATATGGTGTAGATTGACTGGCTGAGTTGGAAGCAGCTTGAGAGATCTGCCTGTCCATCCTTTCTTACTCCTGGACTCATCAGATGCAAATAACTTGCTCGGTATCCTGATGTATGCATGCTTCAACCTATTTATTCATCTGTGTTGTTTTGCAATTCCCAGGTGGGAGGTTTCCTACTGCAATTTGTCTTGCCCTGCCTCATGAAAGACTGGAATTCCTTTTCCCACTTTTATATTGCCCTTCTTGAGTTTACAAAGTTAAAACTGTATTCATTAACTTTCTGTCTAACTTTATGAGCTGGAAGACAGAAGTGCTTATTACAAGACAAGTTAAGTTGTGTTTGTGGAGCTTTGCTGAAGTCTCCAGAAGCTTCTGGTCTGACGCTATGATTTGGCACTTTGTAAGATTTCATATTTGGTTTATTTGTCAAGGTTGACACTATATTGTGAGGATATACCTGAAAGGGCACCTGTGTAGTGCCCTACGACAAGTTTGTCATTCTGGGTTGATGTGCAGAGGCAGCGGGGAATTAGATTTTTCATACAGAGGGTACAGGAGAGTGCCTGTACTTGGGCTGAATGCAGTATTTCAAAGGATTATTCAAAGAAAGTCTGGAATCAGACCTTCCAGGTCTTTAAGACTCAAGTGTGACAACATTGATCTTCTTCCAGGGAAAAGTCTCTCAGCAAACTTCAGCCTCTTGAATGTCCCTGTCCATGAAATGGGACCCCTTTATTTGCAGCATTGGGCAGTTCTGTATGAAGCAATCGAGACCGACAGTAAAAAAGTGATCTGTCTACCCGCTTGCAGCTTCAAGGAGCTCCCAAGATACCTTCTCTCTGTCACATCCAATTTTTATACGCTTGGGCATTTTACTTTTTTCCTTTTGCTTATTAGCCTGATTTCTGTAATTGGCTTTCGTCAGTCTCTCGAATTCTTTTGTAAGTGCCTCATTTTGAGCATCTTTCTGACTCCAGCGGGAGCACCTTGGTGCAATGGTTCTCGGTGTCCACCTTCTCCTGGAGAGTCCATCTCAGCAGCACCCTGATTTCAGTAAACAGCTCTTCAAGCCCAAGCACAGCAAAGCAACATGTGTCCATTGTAAGACTTCTAGAAACAAAGCATGCTTGCATTGACACGGATCCATGTGGAACAAGTTTCTTATTTCCGGGTTGTGAGGTGTATTGTGGGAACAACGGGGTGTTCCAGGATGGAAAAGGTTGCAGCAAAGAGCAGCTTTGCTCTCTTCACTTTATTTGCCTGGATCTTTTTATAGGATTCATTACAGGCTTTGGTGAAATTAGCGTTGTTTCACCTTTTCTGTAATTTACACTGCAGCTGAGCAGCACAGCAATAGGAGCCACAACCACCTCAGGAGTGGCCATTTCTGCTGTGTCCCGAGTGGCTTGTGGTCAGGGTGGAGGAGTGGGCAAAGCCTTTCTGAAATGGTCCTGGGTGTCTTGACAAAGCAGAAGACATAAGACTAGCACCATGCTCAGGGCTTTTGGTGATCTGACCCTTTCTTGATAACTCAGCTCTTGCCTTCCGACCTCTTAGTACCAACTTGCTTAAGCCTTTGTGCTCCAGGAGCTCTCTTCTCAGGTATGTGAGCTAGGACTTTTCACTGCTGGTTGCAATTTTATCACTTACTACAAATTTGCATTAAATACCATCAGCTTGCCATTTTGGGGTTTGCTTTTTTAAGAAAAATGCTACTGGATTGCAAAGATGCCTCAGTACGTATGCGGTATGTAGGTATGCTGTAGTTTGTTTATGATCCTGAGAAGTCTTCAGCAGGGTTTGTCTTTGCAACTCTTCAACCTTTTATACCAGGTCCCACTCTCCTTTTATGTCTCCTTTTTCATTCTCATCCTTGGCCCTGATCATGACTAGCTTCATTTTCGCCCCAGTAATCCCAGAACTTTTTATACTCCGGTCTTCACTTCTTGCATCACATACGCTGTCTTGCTTTAGCCTCCATGAAAGGTTAGGCTGCTGTACTGTCCGCTTGCCCTCCCCCTTGCCTCTGTTTCAGATGTTTTCATTGCACCCCCCCTCCTAATGATCACATACTTTATTTCCTTCCAGATACTGCATGGCAACATTCTTTTCAGCAGCTGGTGAGGACTAGGGCAAGCAGAATTGTCACCTGTAGTATAACGTACTGTCTTATTTGCTCTTCCTTTCCTTCCGTGTAAGCTACACAGCGCTTACTCCTGCCAAGGCTAACTTAGACTTTTCACAAACATATGCTGCTATTTCATGGAATAGTGTCACATACAGTGAGTGGATTGCCGGGTCAAATGTGAAAGTTTGACCATTTAGAGCCCTGTTTTTTCCACTAGTCTACATATTTCTATGATAACTGGTGAGTTGTCCACAGTCCTCAAACTGCGTTAGGGATTCACTTGCAGAATCACTGGAAGCTAGAAAGATGCTTTTCTTTGCTCTGCATACTGAGGCTTTCTGAAATCAGACAATGTGGTGAATAATTGCATAAAATTAATGTGCCAAGAACTATCTGGTTCCACATCATTACCTTCTTGACTGACAGCAGCAAGGGCAGGGCTGCTCCTTGAAGGAAGGCAAGGGGAGCACCAAGGGGGATCCCACAGCAGCGTAGGGGCTTTGCTGCCCAGGGTCCTGTCACACAGTATCTACACAAGGCAAGAAGGACAGATGCTGGCCAGGTCCAACCAGAAGCACAGATAAGGTGATACCTGGATGATAAGGCAGGTCCGAGACTGAGAAAGCAAGCCAGTCTGTAGGTCAGGATCAGATCCACTGAGCACACGGCAGGCCCACATTTGCGAAGGCAGGACCAAGGGCAAGCCAGGAAATCCATCTGCAGATTGAGGGCTGGATCGAGATGCTTCATGACCAGGAACAGTAGTGAGAGACCAGCACTCCCCCAGCATAGCTCAGGCAGGGACCAAAGCCTCAAGTGTGATCTTAAATAAAGCTTGTGGACCCATGCGTGTGGGTAGAGGTCCCCAGATAAGGCTGGTCAGGGATGTTAAAGCTTATTAGTGCACTCAGGGCCTTGACACTTCCCATGATTACTTCTTATGCCCTTAATTAACACGATTTTAGTTAGATTATTAGCATGTATTGAAGATGCATCAGGAACTTTGTGTTCATAGGTTACAGAACACGTGGTGACACCAACTGGGAGCTTTTTATAAGATAACCTTGCGTGATGTCTTTGAAATGAGCAGGATTACTAACAGAGAGGCTGCAAAACGGGTCATTGCCATCAGGGGGGCTCTGGTGGATCGTAACAACAGGGCTGCGACGTTTTGCCAGAGTTAGTGCCCTGAGGTGCAGCAGTCCCTGAAGGTGATACGGATATGTCTTTGGACTGAGCACAGAAACGATCTCTAAGTTTACTTTATAAAAAAAGAATCCTTCAACTACCCTGCTAAAAAAGTCTCCCTTTTGCCTGTTTAGCTTGCAAGGACTGTGTTTATGGGTTTGTTAATGGCATGAAGCAACACGCTGTCAGAGCACAGCTGTAACTCAGAGTTATGTTGTAGCATGGACAACAATCCCCATTCAGGCATGAGTTAGAACCAAAACTCACACTGCAGCATGACAGATGAAAGAGAGGACACTAAAAATACAGCTCAGGATTATGATCCATTTTACTCTCTTACAGTATTAATGCATCTCTGGAACGACTAGAAAATACAATTTATGTTTTTCATCTCTAGCTGCCCTGGGGACATTAATGGGAGATGCAAAGAGGTGGAATCACATTTCTATTTTAAAACAAAAAAAATAAGTAAAGGCAACTTATCTCTGCACTTGTCATTTCCCTGGGACACTATTCTGGGACGTGACTCTCAGATGTCCTTGAAGGGATTATATGAAGGGTTAATACCTGGGTAAAAAAAATTAATTCCTACTCTGCATGCTTTGTGAATTTTTTAGTGTTAGAAATGGTTTTATGTTAAAAAGTTGACTCTAATAATTACAGAATTGGTTTTTAATGGAAATCTAAAAGGGTGAAGATCATGAGACTGGGATGTTTTTGGAGTCAGTCTCTACAAGCATGAAAGAACAGAACAACTCATTCTTTCCCTTTATTTTCCAGTTTCTATTTCGAACTCTTTAACATCAGAGTGGGAAGAACATTTATGACACATTGAAGAGGCAATTGGTGGTACTTTTCTGTACTACAGTAATGCACCAATATGGGATCACGCAAGAGCTGAGACCTCAGTGTTCCCTGCTAGCAAAACTGCCCCTTTCTAAAGACACTGCATTTATCTTTGAGAGGAGAAATAGCTCTGGAGAAAAGCGGGGTCTAAAACATAATAGCCACTAGTACTGAGGCAGACTTAGCCTTGTGTTCTGCGCAGCATTACCCCTTCACATGTACCTAGGGGTGCAGTCCCGCAGCAGTATATGCTGATGGAAGTCTGAACTGGAGTTTTCTGACTCTTTCCAGCAGCTCTCTGGAGATGCAGCTGGCAGGGAAGCTTGTGTCAGTGTTTGCTCAGCCAAACCAGGAAGCTGTGTGGGGTTTTGAGTTTTGTTAGTTTGGGGTTGGTTGGTTTTTTTTTTGTAGTTACTCAGTCAGAACAGCTCTCTGAATTGTTTCATGTGAACTGTAAGCATTAGGCAGGTACAAAATAGGTGATGGCAACATGCAGGGAAGAGGACAAAGGGAGAAAGTGTGATATCTCATCCAGTCCTGACTTGGAGTATCTAGACCTGATGGAAAATCGTATCCTAAACAGATGGTGATGCACAGCAGTGGATGGCTGATGGGGGTCCAAAGACCCATCAGTTTGCTGGTCATCATGGGACAGAAGTAAGACTTTTCTTGAAGTCTCAGGATGATCCCATTCTGCTGTGAGTGATTTGTTTCACATTTCCTAGTTTCCCAGCATATACAGACACCTCAGCAAGAATGAGTAATGGAAAGAGGAGTTACTGCACAGACGTTTTTGCAAGCCAAATTTATACATAGATACATTAGAGCTATGATACTTCTGATATCTATGTAATCTGTTTTACCTGTGGTTTTCTGGGAATCTTCCAGAAGTCTGGAATACAACAGAAGGTATTCTCCCTTGCCAGGGGAATGAATTTATCAGCACTGAGTTAAACAGTCTGAGAAACAAACTCATTTTGTGCAGAACAAAGCTATTTAGGCACATATTTGGGCACGAGATGTATTTGAGGCAACTCTTTACAGCTGAACAGTTAAACCTGGGCTATGCGTCTACATCATGTACATGGTCAAGATGTGATGTGATACGGTCCTTGTACTCCATGTCTTGCTCTATTTCACACCCGTTTGATACTTCTGGCTTTGTTATTTGTGAAAAACCTGTGGGATGGTTGGTCTGCTGTACTTTTATGCTCTTGAGGTGCCCTCAAGATAAAGACATATCCTGGTGCATTCTTTTTGTGCAAAAGCCCATGTGTATCAAAGAACCCCTCATACATTCTCAAAAACATAGCAATTCATAAGAATTTTGTCCTAATCAAAGAAGGTGAAAAGTATGTTAGTTTTGCTAAGAAACCAAGTATTCTGTCCTATCTTCAGGAATCTGAAGGAGGATACAGGTGTGGCAAAGAAAACTCCGACAACGAACGGAATTAACTTTGCTTCAAGTATGAGAAAATTAGTTTTGAAAATTTGTGGTTTGGAACTGAAACTGGAACATGATACTTAGGTTGCAACACATCTTCAGAGAGAACATCTTTAAGGGTTTGCTAGAAGTGCTTTGTATTTTGGTATAGCACATCCATAATTCATTTAATTTAGTCAGGTTTCTGAAAGTGAGTCAGATGATGATTCAATTATTTTCAGCACAAACAGCCTCTGAAGTGTCATCGTTGATATTATCAACAGAAATGCTCATAAACTGATGACACTCTTTTCCCACTTCTTTTGGAAGTGATATGGCAGTTTGAAACTGTAATACCTTCAACCATGGCTGTGACTGCATCCCAGGTTTCTGACATACCTTGTATCTATTGAAAGCCATTTCTGATGTCCACAAGACTTTTAATTGAGGGGAGGACTCTCTGAAACACAGCCTGTGGATGTGGATTGTGAGGATGGTATTGTATAAAGGCTTCTGAGGAAAACTTCAGAGGTGGGAATGGTAGTAGCAGTGAAGGAAACTCAATTATTCATACCGTGTTGTGATTTAAAAGAAATTCAGTCTTTCTGAAAGTAGAACATGAGGAAAGTGAAAAAAAAGAGGTGGGAAAAGGATCTTTCTGATATAATCTGTCAAACTCACAGCTGGGAGTATTTGAAAGGATGGTGGGCTCCAAGTGAGTAAAAATAAGACCTTTCAGAAAGTTCAAGTAGCCTGGAAATCACCTTAAATGCTATTTAAACTCACCCATAAAAGAAACTAGGTTACTACAATGTGTGAATTTTTCAATGTACTTGAGGCTACATAGACATTTAAGCAAAATTCTTAATGCATTTTCACTGGTTATTGGACATGTGGCTAGTAAAATCACTCGGTCACCCAGTTCTGAAATATCCAGTACATCTGCAAAGAATTTTGAGGGGATAAGGTAGTGAGAGGTCTCAGGTTAATTCACCGCAGGGTGTCTTGTGAATGTTTCATGTGTTCCGACAAATTGGAGCGTGTTTGTTTCCGTAGCAAGTTAATAGGAAAACAAAAGTGGACAAGAGCTTTCAAATATTTGGCCTCAGCTCTGTGAACCAAAAACGTGTGATGCCATGTAATGAGCAAGTGCCTAAACCGAAAGCAGCTGGTGTATGGGAGAACACCGGAGAGATGCTGTACGTGCTTAGCATGGTCCTGACCTGCCGTTGTGGGCACTTGTCAAAGTAGGGTCGGACTTTCAGTGGTGATGTACGTAGGCACTCCCAAGCTGTTTCACATCACCCGCTGTCCCAAGGGAAGCTTAAAATAACGTTTTAACAGGTCTGATCACACTAGCCATAAACCCGAATCTGCACGTAGCTAAAAGCAGGTGTACTGTGTATCTTGGTCAGGAGATTAATTGGATTAGTTCAGTCAGGAGGTGAGACCAGCTCACTGATGGCATCCTCAGTTCAGTAGCATGGTGGGGAAGATTTTTCATCTGCAACCATGTCCCAGGCAGTCCACCAGCACTGACCTCAGCAGTTGCTCTTTTATCCCATTTCAGGGACTCAGATTATCGGGCAGTTCCCACTGCCAGAGCATCCCTGCTGCTGGTCAGCTGGAGTTTTGAGGTTTGAGCTGCTTAGCAAACCCTGTTCAGTTCAAAAGCTGCAGGTTGCTGTTCCCAACTTGAATATTAACAGATTCATCAGGAAGGTCGTGAATGACTTGCAAACAAGTCATTGAACTCTTTGGTGCCTGAATTGGAAACCTTGCCTACTAATTAGCTGTAACAATAGGAATAAACATGAGCTGTCTAATGTTAAGTATGAGGACGCCAACCCACTGGACAGTAAAAGGGGAGAATGGTGTCATGTGCATGGTGAATAGCTGTGAGGCAAAGCCACAAGCATCTGAGCCACAGAACTGCTGGAAAAATCTTTGAGAGAGGATCTTCTCTGGAGCGCAATATGGCCTGGGCTATGCATCCTCAGCAGCTCTCTCGACTCGAAGGTAAATAACAAACAATAAACTCCCACTGGCCTTGCCTTCCGCACCTGCAGCAGTTTCACATATTGAACCATGCAAACGCAGGAGGGGTTGGCATGGGCTGGTTTGTCAAATTTTGCATGTCCTGTGCAGTTTTGGTTGTGAATACAGACTTTTTTGGCCCCTTGCTGAATGCAACGCTGGCGCTTTCAATTCACCCAGACCCAAGTGGTTAAATTTAAAAAGCCAGCTTTCCCTCAGCTTCATGCCAAAGCACTCATTCTGCAAGCCAGAATCCCTGCTAGGGATTCATCTCTGTTTAAGGAGCATTTCTCAAACTGTGGTTCATGGGCTGATTCCTGGATGGCTAAGGCAGGCAGGTATATTCCTAGGCCACGCAATTTTACCACAGCTCTGTGTACAGGCTGAGTCATGGCGTGGATTCAGGACAGTTTTAGAAGAGGGTTTAAAAATATAATTTATGGTTTCTCTAATAAAAGGTTTCTAAAAGAATGTGTTTTACCTTTAGCGGCCAAAGGCAATCTAGTTGTGGTTTTTGCTTTAAAAAAAAAAAAAAAAATCTAACATGGAATATAGCATCAGTTAAAAATTCCTTCTCTTTGATGGCTAAAACTGATGGCTGTGAAATATTGACCAGCTCTTCACTTGATTGTGTGCTGGTTTGTTTCAAATGAAGCATGTTGTTCAAATATTAATTCTGGATAAAAAATAGTTTTTCAGTTAGTCTGTGATTGCATGGAGGATGAAATGGTACAGAAAGCTGTGTGTGCCCTCCCCAAAAGCTTGGATTGATCATTTTGTGAGTGCAAATGTATTTTATTTATAAACTAGAGAGAGGGAGAGGTTGTGTGGGGCTTTTTTCCTATTCTTTTCAGGTTACCTGTAATAAATTTTGTAATAAAAGTCAAGCATAGTCAATCATTTAATCAGTTATAAAAGATTAATGTAGCCCTATATAACATTCTTTTACGGTAAGAAAATACTGCTGTTTTTTAACATAACCTTTTCTTTAAAAGGTTATGTTAATAACCAGGAAAAAACGAGATGAAGATATAATAAATACATTCCAAACAGATATTTTTTTCCAATATATGAATAGAAACATCTTGAACACTTTATAAACAATTAGCACATTTTGCAAGGGAGAGAAAGATAATATACTGATTTTCTTAAATATGTAAGGTTTTCATTTTTCTTGTTTTACTTACCTCCCTCTCTGGAAGTATCATCTTCCTTGGTTTTGCTGAAGTATTTGTTTAGAATGTTTTTATCACACATAGAAGATTGTGTTGGTTAGACTGGTATAAATAAAATCTTTTTTTTTCCTCCAGATCGTTTGTTTACTGAAGCTATAAATGGGTTCTATAGAGTTGCCAATAGGTTATTAAAAGGAGAGGTTTAACACTTCTTGGTTGTTCAGTTTTCTTCTACTGTGGCTTTTATCATATTTGTATTTTACCGGCTTTCCACTTAGCATAAAATATTCTAGGTGACACAAAATATGACTTTCAAACTCTAACATTTTCCCTCCAGAATGCCCCCAAAACACCAAAGCTGCAACCCACAAACCCTTTTTTTTTTTTTTTTTTTAGTTCTTAGTTTTCTTGATAAGCCTTTAAATCTCCAATAAATAAAATCACTTTTTGTTCAATCCCTTTACCCGTGGATTCTGAGCAGAGCCATATAACTAGGTCGATTGTGATGCAGCCTCATCCTTGGCACCCGTGACCTAGTTGAACAGTAACACATGGGCATCTCTCACTCTTTGTAGCTACTCAGACCCACACGGGTTGGTGTGATATGCTTCTTATCATTTTAGGGGTTTGATGATAATATTTTATTGTCAGTGTGATCATACTGGTGATAGAAACAGCTAAACAATCAGTCAAACGAGCTAGCTCTTTAGAAATAGGTTGCTAGAATGTTTTACCTCTTTCTGTATTATAGGGCTGCCTTTGCTTGGGACCTGCTGCCCTTGACTGAGAATGACAGCAGGTCCCAAGCATTGGGACTAAGCACAAATGCAGAGGCTTTCTTAAATATGCAGCTGGTAACGTGTACATCGTCATCTACTCTGTATCCTAAAAATAACATTTAGATTTGAGACTTCTAAGGAAAATTGATTGAACTTCTCAATGCACCTATTAAAAACACCCCACTCTATGTCCTTCCAAGGAGGAAAATTATGTCTGAAGGAATCATATACCTCTGTTAAACTTTTTATAACAGAGCATGTTTGGATGCATCTCTACTGAGAATGATCAAAGCTTTTACGTAGAAGGCAAGAAGGTGGAGAAATCTATACAGCAGGGCAGCTATGACATGAAGGATCACTCTCATAAATTAATTGCCGTGCTCATTTACTTTTTAACTGTGTTTTGCAGGTCCTCCCATTATTCTATGGGCAGTCGAGCTTTTTCCCATGACAGTATTTTTATACCTGATGGGAGAACAGAGAGTGAACAGGCCATCCAAGCAATGTCACAGGAGAACGTTTTAGGAAAAGTCAAAACGCTTCAGGTAAGAAATTGCAAGTAGGAAAAATACTTAAAACATGGTGGGAAATGGTCTCTAGAACATGTTAAATATGGATAAAGGTAGATTGCTTTTGCAATAGCCTTGGGGCAGTTTCTCAGCGATGTAAGTTGTTTTGCCAAAAGACATATGAATAATTCAGATAATCTGCAGAAGATCTAGGTTTTGGTCTTGAAAGGTATGGCAGTGATGCTGCAAGCAAATCTACAGAAACATGTGCATCTTGTGGAACTCCCTTGAATTGAACTCCTGGTTTTGGCATGTCCTGATCTTGATGCCCAAGACCTACAGACATGGCATTGAGTGAAAAAATGAGGGTGGTGCTGGTGGCAGGGAATGGCATGCAGAGTGAGACTTCTTTGCAAAGCTGATTTAATCATCCTTTTATATGTATTGCATTTTTTTTCTCCTTCATTTTCTGCCTGTCCTTTTGGTGGTTCTCATGACAGGTGGAAATGCTTATCCCCCCAAAGCAAACAGCACATAAGTGACTATAGAAACAATACATTTGGGTATTTTCTTCTAAAGAGCTTGACGTGACCTGCTTTCCCTTCTTTTCTAGAACTCTGTCCCATTAGTGCTCTAACTAATGCTTTGGTTTACTTCTTGTACAGCTGTAAGGTCCCCAGCTGTACTCTATACCTTGAAAGAGCTGTCCTTCAGAAGCATCTCTCAGTTTATTGCTCAGGATGCTGACATGTCCTGTCCAAATGCTGATAAATTTTTGATGCTGTGCAAGTGCCGTTACCCTATAGCTGATTAGGAAAATGTAATTGATTTCTTTTACTTCCAAAGTCAACCCCCAGTCCATCTTTTCTGGAGAGTGAGAGATCATGCACAGTAGACAGATCTGACCTTCAGGATGAAATTTTTCCTTTTTCCTACCGGGTGCTGTCAGCACACAGAGCACCTGAACAGCATTAGCTGTGCTGACTGTGGATGAACTTTGAAGCAGAAACCACACTAGGACAGCTCCAAATGAAGTTCATTATGGACTCAAACAAAGGAAAGAACAGATTATCTGAATTTTGTATTCAGGCCTGAAGCTGGCAAA
>JAVJGJ010000001.1:59484100-59499364 GCA_035590215.1 Microhierax caerulescens
CTGCTGACTCTGGGCAAAGAAGCAGTCAGACCCTTCTTGCAGAATTCTTGAGTCTCATTTGAATACAAAGCCTTCTGCAGGGAGCTGTGCCCTTCCCATCTGTTGGATCTGTTGTCTTGGCTTCAGTACCTAAGCTTTCCTCTGAATAATTTTTCACTTTGTAGGAAATGGGAGAAGCCACTCCTAACTCACCTTATAATTCCCAATGGAAATTATTGCCTTCACTAAACTCAGAGACATGATAAAAAGTACAGTCACTGCAGTCGCTAACAACCATCTTCGCTAAGTAAATGGTAACTCAAGAAAAAGCAAAAATAGTCACAACTTGGAAGTCACAAAATAAACAGCCAGTGATAATGCTCTTGCTCATGTGAACTCTGCATAAGCCTTTTTTTGGTGTGGTTAACCTGCGTGTATTTTAAGGGGGGATGTTGTTTCAGCTGCTTGATGTCAAAAGGGTGCTTGCCTTTTTATTTAAAATTGAAGGACACCAGTTTTATAATTTTAGTATAGCTGCAACCCAACCTGTTACAACATCCCCAGTTCAGCTTTTCCCACTCTGCTGCTGATGGTGATATCCAGAGCGACTCATTCAATCGGAAAGGCAATGCATATTAGATTGTAAAATGACACTTCCATTTACATGTTTACACAAAAGTTAGATACTCATCTAAATGTCCATCGATTTTATTTTTTTTTTTAATAATGCCACAGAAAGGCTCCTTATACCATACCCAGCACCACTTCTTGCATCTGCAAAACTTGATGCCCATCATATAACTGTCCCCATTTCCCTAGTCGTGGTTTCTCCAACTGTTCCGTGAATTTTAGGACAAGATCATGCAAAAATCCCATTGCACATTTTAGGTTGACCTTGCAGTTGAGTCTCAGGTCTGACTAGTTATTAGGAGGGACTATCATTCCTGTCTGAAGGTTTTATGTGCTCCATACCCCATCCTTTTTTTCTGCTGAAGTATTCTGACAGGATACTGTGTTTGCTGTGCGATTTTGCAGTCACAGAAACCACTGATACTCAGTTTAGGGTTATGAGAAGCTTGTATCTACTTTGAAACCCCTTTCTGCAAGCTCACTCCCACTGGGAACTTCTGTATTTCTTCAAGTGGTGGAACAAGAGGAGGCAGTCGTCTCTTCTGAAGAGTGCTCCACTCCTTAAAACCAATTCTGTGGCCAGCTCCTGGTCTCAAGTCTGTGCCACCAGCATTACTGTGGGTTTTGCCTAGGCTTGTATGTCACGGTGGAACCACAGCATTTCCAGTTTCTATTTGCTTGGCAAGATGCCCCTTAGTAAAGAAGTGTTGCCAGGATTCAGTGCCCTGTGCTGGCTCTGAACTCGCTGTATTCCAAATGGAGATCCAGAGCTTTGCAGATTTTAACCTTTTTCAGGATTTTTGGGGGGTGGTACAGAGAACATTCCTGGAAAACCTAAATCTTTTTTGGAAAAGCCACTGCTTAAAAGCCCAACTGAAAGCATGGTGGAAAGGGTTTTGAAATTAGAATAGAAACACCAGCCATTTAATACTGATGGTGCTGGATCTCATTCTGCTGACCACCAAAGTGTTTCCCTCTTCTTGCCTTGTATTTCTGCTGACTTTGGTGTGTTGATAAACCCACAAAAAATGTTGTGTCATGGTGCAAAACTCTGTAGCAGCCTGGGCAGCTGGCCAGGATATGAACTGGTTCAGCTTCTTATTGTAGGAATTCTTTCTTTCTGATTATGTGTGCAAAGTAAATTAGTTCTTTCTGGAACAGCTCTAATTTCTTTTTATTGATTTTCAGATTGGCAGCATTCATCTTATCAGGCTTTCTGTAAATGGATTTGGTCATGTTCAAAGGTTTTATTCTGTGCTAGAAGTCAGGCTGAGAAAGGCCTGACTCCTTGTTAACCTCCTATAGCCTTTGTGTACCCTGGAGTTATTTTGTGTTGGCTCAAGCCATCTGCTGTTGTAAAAGCAGTCTTTTCCTTGCCCTTTGGATCAGCCGAGATTTATCATTACCTAGTTTTTAAGATCCAGTGTAGAAAGCCAGCCTGAACCTTCTCCCACAAAGAGATGGTACTTGGGCACTGGTACTCTTAATGCTGAACTCGTTTAGTTTCTTGGAATCTAGTGCTTTACTTCTCATATAGGACTGTGAATGAGACACAAGGAATGTTTAAAATCTAAATCTAGCACTGTGTCAGAAGAAACCCCAAAGAAACTCAGGGAGTTTGTGTTTACACCCTTCCCTTTCATAGGTAAGTGGGTTGTTTTTTTCCTGCATCAATGTGTTAGATCCATTTCCTCGCATTCTGAAGTTTTGACTCTTCCTACTACTGATTTTTGTCAGAAACGGTCAGCAAATGAACAGAAGACAGGTTGTGTTTCAGACCCACAAAAACTGTAGCAAGTAAAATGGAAACTTGTTTTGAGTGTTAGTATCTTGATGCATCTAAGCCATTATCTCCCTTTTGCTGCGACAGCGCTGTGGTGTGGCACTGCTGCTGCCTCTGCAGGCAGGACAGTAGCTTGTTCTCTGCCTCTTGCCGTTACCAAAATATACGAGATCATCTGGCATCCACTCAGCTGCAAGAAATATTAAAGGTTGGCTGTGGCGTATGGCTTATTGCATTTAGGAACCACTGGGCTACTGTTTCATGCGGCCATGTGGTTTAAAACAAATAAACCCTCTGCTCTGTAGATTTGTAAAACACCCATTTATTACACAGATTTTAATTACGATAAAACATGTTTTGGGAATCCAGACTTCTTGGTCAAATTCTAAGGGCCACTTTTAAAATTCACATTTCCCTGGCTTTGTAATGACGAATATCCCCAGTCATTTTCTTCCTGTCAGACCTAAGGACTGTTTAGTTTTGGATGCTTCTTTCAGTCATTAACATACCTTAACTAACGATCAAGCTGGCGCTTCCCCTATTGTGCATTGCGCATCTGTATTCTACCAGCCGTTCCCATTGTTATTTCTGTTTGATATTGCCCAGATCTCAACAAGGCTACAAAGTCTTTGCTGAGCCTCAAAGCTATTATCTTTTAACTTGATGGTCTGCATTTTGTAGAATCAGGAGTGAATCTTCACTGCATGATTGCCCAGCTTTGTATTTTGTACAATTAATTTCTTGGTTGCCAATATGTTCTAGTGCCACTGCAGCCTAATTGTTTTCTTTATATTTGACAATTGTTTTCACTTTATAAACAGAATTTATCACTTTTTCTTAATCATTCTAGCATTTCCAGGGCAGACCTTTTTCCTATGATCACAGTAAGCCCTGGAAATGAGCTTCCATTTTCCTTCCTTACATCTGCTTTGCTTTCGTTACTCTGCAAGGAGACACTCAGGTGACAAATGCCACAGATCCTGTAAGTATCTTCAGGCTTCTCCAGAAAAGTCTTGCTCTTAACACGTGAGCATGTAAGTGGTCTATTGCCACTGTATCTGAAATCTTCATTTGCATCTGGATTTGCTGTAAATACATATCTCTTTAGATCATGTACAGTTTGTTTATTCACCATTCTTTTATTCTGGATTCTCCCAAAATCTTTCTTGAGGTACAATGCCCTAAATCACATGCTGCTCCAGCAGCGGAGAGTGGAATAGCTCCCTTCCTGCATCTTACATACAAAATATCTGTGGTAATACTTCTTATTTTCCTCCTTTTCAGTAGGTTTACATGTTAATTCTACATCTAGTTTATTTTCTAAAGCCTCCAGCTATACCAATATAACCTCACATGATGCTTTTCAATTTTTCTCTATTCATTTTTAAATTATCTTTTAAGTGTTTATGTGGAGTGTTTTCCGTGTTTAGATATGCTGCAGATTTTCTTGTTTGGATAAAGAAGTGGACTCACTTCCATAGAAAGAATAATTATGTAAACTGGTTTTTTAGCCTAGAAAAGAAATTGTAAGAGGCAGAATATGGTAGGGATACATGAAATCATGAGTGGAACTGAGAAAATGAATAGAGGACAACTATTCAGTCTTTCACAGCATGAGAACGTGTGAGTATCAGTTGAAAATAGTAACACTTTCAAACCAAAACCAACTATTTCTTTATGCATAGCTGGACTGCAGAACTCATTGTCATACAGCACGGTTATTAATTAAATATTTACAAAAGTTCAGAGAGCGATGTAACAAATTCATAAAAGAAAAGTTCCCAACTGTCTATTGACCCACAGATTCCTCAGATGTCACAAGTCAGTGGAGCATTTACAAGGAAAATCTCAGTATGTGCTCACCCTGTTCTTAAATATTCCCAAAACGTTTGATTTTTGAGCTGCTGTGAGAGACTGTACAGGACCAAGTGGAATTTCAACAGTATGGCTATTCTTAGGATGTGTATTATTGATTACTTCATTATTTCACAATTATATATTACTAGAAAACATAATTCCATTTATTTATATACCTGGGCATTGCAAACAGACCTGAAAAATAGGTGCTTGAGCTGAAGGCAAAATATGACCCAGCATTTCTTGTAAGACTTGTTTGAATGGAATCAGCTGAATTAATACACTTTTTTTTAGTGATTTTTTTACTGAACAGAGCAAACAGCTCAGTGGATCCAGTTTTGGATTCACTCCAGGCATGGAGCCATAAGAACGATGTGGTTTTGGGGGGTTGAGTCCAACATGCATGCGAGCAGGCATGTACACAGAAGAGGAGCCAAACTGGAGTGAAAGAGGAGATGTACAGCCCAGTCTGGGCTCTCTGCCGGTTAATATGGAAAGTTTGTTCTGTGGCATTTCCTATGCAAACACAAAGACTGCCTTGAAAGTCTAAGCTTTTTAATTTGCTGCAGGAGCCAACCAATGCAGAGCAATTTAACTTAAGAGTTTTATTTCTGAAGTTACTAATGGTAAGCTGGGCTCAAGATTCAGTTGAACAGCATCCTATTTTAGCAAATTATTTTGCATGAAATTAAAGTAGGCCTGTGTCGTGGTCCACTTACTGAGGAAGATGTAAAAAATCAGATGACTACAAACTTTTAATTTTTTTTGCAAAATTCCTAGTATTTCTTTGCTTTTATTAGATGTGCAGCCCTGCCCCTCACCTCGCTTTAATGGTACCGCACCGACAGCCACCTGGGTTGGGTGCGAATAGACAAACTCTCATGCACGTCTTAAATCTTGCAGAAAAAAATGGGGGATGAGGTAAACCTGGTCTGGAGCACAGCTTGACGATCCCCTGTGCACGTGGCCCCTCCAGCTGCTGTTTCATGGTATAGTTGTCATACGTGGTAGCCGTGCTGGTTTGGTGCTGAGAATGGTCTGTAAGTCCTGTGGAAATACCCATCCACGGGCTGCAGATGGGCGGGCTGGGAAAGCCCTTTGGAGTTGATAAGGCTGGAAGCGGAAGGTGCAGGCAGCAAATGGTCATCCCTTTCCTTCTGTTTCTAGCCAACAGCTAGATTTCAGAGCAAGGTGGTGTTTTCTGGCTGGTAAATTCCAAGTTGTCTTGCACAAACCAGAAGAGACCAGGGTCACCAATATGCATCTATGGAGATTTCCAGAAGGGTATTTAAACACATGACTGTGCAATGGTAGAACAAAATGTCATGCCTGCGACTTCTAATGACCAGCGTGGCAAATAATCCTCCTTAGGCAACCATCACCCACATGCTGTCAGCACGAGGAATCCTCAAGTACAGAGGATTTATAGTTTCGTGTTCAGAAATATGTGTCTAACCAACACTCTTGAGAAATTTAAAGCAGATGTCCTTTGTCAGGGAATAGGACCCCTTCTCAATGCCTTGCAGCTTAAATTGATGTCTCCCTCCATCTCTGGGTTAGACTATCTGTGTGTGTTCTTCCAGGTAAAAGTTGTAGGTTTTTTTCTTTCAGGGGTGATGCACTTTTAGGGTTTTTATGCTTGGTAGGGAATATATCTGTATTAATTCTTCTGAGAGAGGATACTTGCATTGTAGTTACAGTATAAGCACATTTTAAAAAGAACAAGGAGCAGGTTTAACATTGGTCTTTGAAAGCAGTAAGAATAAGTTTGCTCAGTGGTAACTCTAAGCTATCTGAGATTTTGATGTTTGGTATTCAACATCAGTTTTGGAGATTAGAATGCACTGAAAGAAACTGGCCAGTGGAGAACTATTAGTGGAGCTTTTCTTGAGGTAAATTTGTTCAAAAAAAGCCAATAAATAAATAACACAGAGAAGAGCCTTATGTCCTGGAAGGAATGAGAGGGCTACTAGGATTTCTTCTTTAATTTTCAAACTAATTTATGCAAGTCTGAACAAACAAACTTTTAAAACTTTGAATTAATTAAAAAAAAACAAACAAAAACCAACCAAAAAAACCCCAACCCCAAAACTGTGGACAGTCCATAAATATTGAGGATGGTCTGTTTCCTGGAAATATCAGGAAAATAACATTTTAAACTATTATATACACAAATACACATTTTTACAGCAAAGCCCTCAAGCATCCTTGATGACAATTAAAAAGGCCATTCTTCCCCAAGCAGAGACCATTCCCACAACAGCTCCATCACTACACAAATCTCACTGTGCATTGCAGTCCCACTAGAACTTGATCAGAAGATCAAGAGAATAACACACCAGCCCTTCCTCCAACACATTGCAAGCCCTATATGTACAGGCACACGTGTTCTCACCATAGAACAGATGTACAGATCCTTTGTTTCTTGGCTAGTTGCTCAGGTAGTGCTGGTGGTTCCACTTTTCTGCCTGGGAGAACTCTTTGTCTAGGAATATGACTTTAGGAAGAATAAAGGAACGGCCTTAACTTAAAAAACCACATTATCAGATTAAGAAACTGTTCTGAAGTAATTTGCTACTATCATCAGAAGACCTGCAGGAATAAAGCAGAGTTACAGCCTTCACGTGACCTAATACAGACCCATTTGCTCTCTCCAGCTCCCATTTGTGCAGTGGAAACGTGTAAGATTGCGAGTCAGAGCTGCACTGCTAACATGAAAGCCTGGAAGGACTTGGTGAAACCTTCGCCTTCAGACTATGGATGCACTGCCAGTAATCTAGGCAGGAATAAAACTCTGCCATTCAGAACTGCCCACTATGCCAAAATGATGTACTAGATAAATTTCATTACTTTCTGCCAAAATCCAAATGGGCATAAATAATGCATAACTTCATGAGGAGGCCAAGAAAAACTGTTCTAATGAGGTGTCTCTGCATGTACTTTTTGTCTTAACAGTTCAACACAGAAATCTGGTAATATTTTGTGGTAATGTGGATAAAATTTGAGTAAGAGTCTAGTCCACTGGGCAATGATGGCAAGCAAGACTGATCTGACCTGGACACTTTTAGAGGTCCATCTGCTGCCACTAAAGCTTCTTCCCTTGCCAACTGCTCACCTAAGCCACACTACTGATTCCGTGCTACAGGAAAAAAAAATAAAAAATCTTTTGTTCTACATGCTGTCTAGTCCAATCTTCTGCAGTTCTCAGCAGCAAACTTGTGTCAGGGGTCCGTGTACGTGCATGATATCACCACTGAATAGAAGCTTCACAGCTGAACTGAGTATCACTGAGCTGTAGATGTTCATAGTAAGGCAGGTTAGAAGTGGGAGATCTCCTTTGGAGAATCTTCTGTGCTTGACAGAGTAAAGCAGGAAAACACCACCATGGTCCCTTCCTTCCTGAGAATGATTTCATGAAGTATTTCATGTCAAAAATCTATCAATAAATGTTTATTATTCCATTTGGTCCTTCTAGAGAATTTCTTCTAACTCTTTTGCAAAAAGTTCACTTTCAAAGACTGCATGGTATATGTCTGCTATATGTCTCTGCAGTAGCCAGGGCTGCAATTTCCCTAATTCACCCTGTCAGAGGACAGATATTATATACTATTTTACTTATCTTACACTTGGTATAATTCAAGAGTACTTTCTTGTAACCCTTGAGAGAAGATTACTTCAACAAGGAAAATAAATGGTGGGAAAGCTCTTCTGTCCGTTCATCCACTGCATGTCCCCTGCTAAAACTTCTTTGTGCAAAAGCAGTGATGTGGCAGCGCACGTGAGCATGGGCAGACGTGGGGTTGTGTATTGTTCCTATGAAACCAAGCATCAAGAAGCTGGGTTTCCCCTCCTTTGTGGATTTGCTTCCCCTAAGGCATAAACCTTATGACTAAACATTGCAGTAAGGATAACTTTAAGAACTACGGATGCATGAGATGCAGGGTTTGGGGGCTAAAGCAGAAAAATGTTGCCTTCTGGGGCAGTTTTAGTTTCTCAGTGTATGCTCGGCTCATAATCTTATTTCTTTGCAACAGTAAGGCTTTGTTTCTATAAATAAAGTCTTAACCTAGGACATAGATTAAAAAAGGAGAATGTTTTGAAATTCACAGTAAGTCTGCAAAAGTTGGCAACACTGACAAGAACTCAAGTTGATCACCCAAAATCAGAAACCGTGCGTTAATTCCTGACCTTGGTCACTTTGCAGGGAGAAGGAAGAGGAGTGCCCACCATGTTGCAGCAACACGTGCCTCAAGTTGATTTTTATTGTCCAGAGTCAGAAGTCACCCTGGATGTTTCTGTGCAGCTTTCAGGTGGAGAAGTGGCACACGCTAGACTTGGCTTGTTTTGCTCATAATATAAATACCTCTTTTTTGGTTTTTCTTTTCTTGTTTTTCAGCAACAGTTGGCCAAAAATATAAAATTTGGGCAGCCTCCACAAATGACAGTTTCTGTGAGGACCATGGGGGAGGCAGACGGCAGTATAGAAGAGGATGTGTTGCTCGGTGGCCCCATGGAGACTGAGACTCAACAGGACGCAGTGATCTCAGACAGTGGCAATAAAGTAAGCACTTTAAATCGATGTATTCACGGCATTACAGCGGTACTAGTTCACTGGGGCGTAGCAGGTGTCTCAAGTGAGGCGTAGCTGAGCTCAGCAGGCTGGTTTATGTGTGTGGGATCTCTCAGTTTGTGCTTCTTGGGCTGGTGAGAAGCGTGTGCTCCTGGCATGCTGAGTCGTGTCCCGCAGAATCAGCGGTGCGAATGCTTGCTCTGAACTTCCAGCAGCGCAAACATCACTTGCAGGAAGACAGGAATTTTTTCTGAGACAGAAAATGACTTGAAATATGGACTTCCCAACATTGAAACATGGCATTAAATGGCAAAAAGGAAAATAATTGCAAAATGAGAGGGGTCTGGAGCCTAAGTCTGTAAAATCCTGGGTTTTGAAGGTAAATATCCATATTTCTCATGTAGAGGAACCAAAGCCATAGAAGGGGGAGAAGCATCTTGAGAATACTCCTTAAATCGAAATGTCCAGTATAATTCAGATAATTATTCAAATTATCTGTGAAGACTTAGACACCAGGAACTGTGGGCATTCAGGTGTCCAGAAGGGTCTTCTTCGGACACTGAAGAAACACAGTGAGTGATGGAAGCTCTTTGGAAATCCCCTAAGGTGAGACTGGCTCTGTGTGTAGCTGGGATGGCTGAAGGGAGCGTGGGGGACAGAGGGACATCCTCCCCTGCCTGGCAGAAGCTGACTTTGTGCCGGGGAGCCCTTGGGGAAGGCTTGCAGCAACCCACCGTGCACATGCAGCCCTTAAGATCCTGGAGGGACACTGGGGCATGAGCCTCTGCTCGTGTTGACTAACGCTAGCGCTAGTCAACACGTGTGAAATGCAAAGGCAGTAAGTGTCTTCTGCAGCTCATGCCTATATTCAGCCAGACACACAGAGGAGACATTCATGGCTGAGGTGGCCCAAATTCTTCATTCTGTAGGGAGCAACATAGCTTCTCTGTGACCACTTCCGTCGTGGCTGTGGTTGGACCTGTCAGGGAGCCAGGCGTTTGGGTAGGACCTGCACACTCACGCCTCTCCCTCTGCAGTCTGGAAGGATAAAAATGAAGCCAAAGCAAGGTATATTTTTTCTGCTTCACAAATGCTCCTTTCTGAAGCAGTCAAAGTGAATCAAGAGCATCCTGCGTGCTTCAGAGCACAAAGACTGCAGTGGGGCTGTGGGCAGGCTTTGGCTATGCACCGTGGTAGTAGCTGAGGCTGAGGCCAACATAGATTCTCTTCATACAGCCTTCTTTAGTCCTTCAGGAGACCCAAATGTCACCTCATGACCTCCAGCTTGAAGGAGAAAAGAATTCAAGCACTTAAAAAAACCACTAGCTATCTTTGTGTATAAGGAGGGAGAGATTCAGTCCTTAGCACCTACTCTTTTAAATAATACATTTTGAAAACACAGTGAATGCCCCCTTGCATAATTCTTTTTCCAAATACTGAAGAAGCAAACATCCCTGCTCAGAGGATGTTGCAGACATAAACAAACCAATGCTACCTGCATAGGGTCAGCCAGAGCACTAGGTAGTTCCTTTTTTCTTTCTGTGCACTGTTTATTACCTGCTTTATCAGAGATCTTTGGTGCACAGCAGATTGCCTGGTTTCTGCTCCTGTCTCTGCTGCTGAAGTTGTAACTCCTCTTTATGTCTATCTGCATAGGTCCTGGGGGACAGGGTGGCTTTTGTCAGGAGCTGGTGGCCAGGACCACATAGCGCTGCTCTGCTTTGAGCAGGTTTCTTGTGTGGCTTTGTGACTTCTGATTTTCCTGGCTGAGTAACCTGGATGGATGGCAAGAGTTCTGGGTTTCATTTAACCCATATTTGTAAAGCTCGTTTTTCAGGCTTTGCACTAGCAATCATGTGCACCCGGTGTAAGGGGATTCCAGCATTTATTCGGTTGTAAAGTAATACTGTGATAAAATGATTAAAAACAATGTTTCTGGGTGTGATGAATTCTGCTTCAAGCCCTGCACCTTAAAAATCCCTTCCTGTGAGATGGCTCGGAGAGGGGAATAGCTAAGGAGTCCTAGTGACGGATGGGTTTCAGTTGTTCTGGGGGGGTGGTTTGCTTTGTGAGAGGAGAGGCTGCCAAGAACATGGAGCTGAAACTCCTTGCAGCAGAGGTAATGCTCGATCAGGTTCCTGTCTTTTTTCCTTAGGTGTAGGTCAGGAGATAATAAAGTTGTTAAGAACTGATTGAAATCCTGCAAAGCTGTGCTCTTTCTTTTGACTTGAAACCTGATTATCTTGTTAAGGAAGCGTGAGTGGTTTGCCTTTTGTAGTGTCCTGTAGCAGCAACTGCTTCTGTATAGACAGCAGTGATTCAAGGAGCAGCAAAGAGAAACAGCATTTAGGAATGAAAATATTTTACCGCTCAGTCATGCAGTGACAAGAAGCAGGGTAAAAATGCTACCATAACATGCATGGTTTCACAAGTCCTTTGAACCATATTTATTAGATCTTGTGCATTTTAATATCTATCTGTCATAATCTTCCTGTTTTCTAGTCCACTGACTCTCCAAATTTGTTGAGAACAATGAATTTGCCTGGAACAGGACATGAAGTGGAAGAAAAGGTAAAAAAGCTTTTACACTTTTACACTTTTTTTTACAGTTTGCACTGAGTTGCTTTCTAATTTTAGTTATTGGAAGCCTGAAAGTCAGTTTTTGCTTTGATACGCATTTGGTTGTTTCATTGACCATCCCCAAGATTTTGGGAACATTATGTAGTTTTGGGGCTCGTAAATAAGCAATAACTAAGACTGAGAAATCTGTAAGAGATGATTGCAGGAAACAGCAGAATTTGGTCTCTGCCAGTCTAGCAGCATTCCTGCATTTGATGTATTAATCATAGAGCCATAATTTTCATAAGTACTTCTACTACGTTGTTATGCCTTCATATAATTCAATAAGCATATGCATAATGTTCAATCAGCTTTTAAGTAATTGGTTCCCTGATTAGCATGTGTTTAACCTCGTAAGATTACAGAGCTGCCCTGAAAACAATGTGTGTGATTTTCTTTCCTTACGGAAGATGTTTTCTCCCTTCTGTTTTTTTCCTGTCTTCTTTTTCCACTTGGATTGTGCCAAGGACCAGTCTCAGGATGATAGCTTGGTGACTTACAGGAGAGACTGATGACAGGCTCCCTCTTACACATCTAGACATACAGTTCCACTGTATTTATTCACGAGAGGAGTCTCACTAAATCACTTTGTTTCTATTTGCACTTTCTGAACACAAATGCTTGAAGGGCAAGAGAAAAAAAGCACCAGTCAAAGCCAGTATTGTCTTATTTCATCTGTGGCTGTTCTTTGGTACTGGCTTGGACATCTCCATGTGACTGTGGAGGGAAGGTTTTCCACAGGCACTGTGCCAGTCTGAGATCCATAGTCATCTCCCATGCAGACAGCACAGCTCTGTACCTGTTCTATTATAATGATTAGATAAGTCAATCTGATTTGCTCTTGCCTAAAGTGTATAATCTAAATTATTTAAAGATGTAGATATTTTTTTCACAGTAAGCAAATTTTAAAATGTCCCAGTGTTTGATGTTGCTTAAATCTCTGCCTCTGCCCTTCCCATTCCCAAGAACTTCAGAGTGGAGCTAAACTGTGGAAAAACTTCAGTTAGAATGGTCTAACTAATTTGTAAGTGAGAAGTATAAAAACATGTAGCACTGGCAAAAGGAAAATATTACAGCTGTAACCTTCATGTCCAAAGTTCGTAATTTGTATAATAGCAAATTAAGATCTGAAATCTTTCCTGCAAATAACTCCTTTGAATTCAAACCTGGAAAGGCACCTTCCCTGCCCCTTCCCCACCCCCTTGCCCCAGTGTATGTATTATTTATTTATTTGAATGGAACAAATAGCTTAATAATAGTTTCTTGTGATTGTGATACAAACAGGTCCCTCCAGTCAAATCATCTCGGCCAAAAAGACAATTTTCCTGTTCTGGCACAATTGAAACAATCAATTTGGATGCAGTTCCCCAGGCTGTTGCTCGTCTAGACAACAGTGCAGCTAAGCACAAGCTGTCAGTGAAGCCAAAAAAGCAGAGGATGTCAAGAAAGCACAAGAGATTAACAAAGGTATTGAATCACGGGTCTAACAGTGAGAGGAGGGGGGGGTACTTTTGAAGCTGGGTGCAAAATAACTATAACTGAGTGCACCAGCAGTAACTATAGACAGAGGAATGTCTTAAGATGTGATTAACGCTGTTAGAGATAGCTATTGCAAGCTGCTTCAACAAATCTCATGTCTTAAAGTAAAAAAAAAAAAATAAATAATGCATGCTTCTTTCATTTTGTCTTGAAATTGAGATAGAGACCTAAAGATGAATCCCTAGCTGGGGAAAAGATGCAAAGAAGTTTTCATATAGCCAGTTGAGACAAATGCTACTTACACCTGAGGTACTTCCACTAGAATTTTACACTGGGAGAGTTTTCTGATCCTAGTTTTTCTAGTAAAAATATTTAGGCTGCAAAGGTCAGAAGAATATCTGCCACTGTTAATGCTGCGCTGGTATAGGCAATCAGTGCAAAATTTGCCTGGGAAAAAAATCAGATTGTCTAAAATTGGCATGGGTTCTGACAGCGATAATATTATTGTCTTACAAGAAAGAATAAGACTTAAGTGACACAGCTCTTGCTACAGCTGTAGAGTGAATTATCAATTTCTAGCTTTGTACACTCACTGCGTGGCTGTTTTGGTTTCGATCCCGACATCTTCCTAGCGCTTATAAATGGGACAAGACTACTCAACTAACACAGGGTTCAGGAGAGGCCACTGTCTTTTCTTCCACACCATTGTATTTGCATTTATTACTCTTGCAGTGAAGAAATTAAATTTAGACTTCTTGTTTATACAGAATGTTTAACTGGAGCCAAATGATGGCTCAACAAATGATAGCCGGACTGGGCATTAGGTGAGCTGTTTTCCTCAAGGAAGGTGCTGGGAAGCGCTCTTCAGGTGCAGCTCATCTTCAGAGTGTGTTGCTACAGAGACAAGGAGTAAGCTGTGAAGGTGTGTGTTCACTTTGTTGCAGGTGTTGCACCCACCTGCCAAGGCTGTGGGGCAAGCACGGCAAACCAGTCAGCCGCCAGCACATCCCCGGCACAGTGCAGCGCTGCTGGGGACCTCTAGGCACTCCGTCTGTGCATGGTCCCATGGTTCCTGAAGTAGAACTAGAATGTCAACCCAGCTAATGAGGACGATATTCTGGCTCAGGATTTGTGAAAAGCAACCAAATTGTGTTTCCCAGAGCAATGTTCTTTCCTGGCTAGCACTGCAGAGCTCTCCTCTGCAGGCAACAGCTTCTGTCTCTGCAGGTAACAGCTAGATTAGCTACAAAAGAACTGGCAAAACAAGGCTCTTAAGCAGGTGTTAATTATTTCAGGCTTAAAGGATAGAGTTCTAAGTAGTAGAAAGGCATATGAAACTTGTGCTCTGTTCCTTGGGCTTCTGTAAATTTGAAATGTCAGGTCTCAATCTGGATTAGCTCACGTACACTGAATGGCAACTCAGTATTCAGCATTATACTGTTATCATTTCTGGGATGTTTGCTTTCTTTTAAAGGCTACAATCTGAATAGGTGAGAGGCATGGGATCTATGATGATGTGATCCATAAATCAGGGTGGAGGTGTTGGCTCTGGATCTAAATAATTATTAAATAATTAAAAAAGAAAAAAGTTGTTTTGCATTTGCAAGTGATTGTTCACTTAAAGAATAACAAGCCAATAGGCAATATTCAGTAACTCCAAACTTGTCTTCCAATTTTAGGGATCACAAAGTTTAACAATAACAGAATTTGAGCCAGAGGACCTAGAAATTCAGCTGTATGGGGACATACGCCCAGGTTATAATGGACACATCATAGCAGACAAACTAATCCAGAACAGAGATGAGCAGAAGCAGCTTCAGCTGGCAGAGGAGAAAAGAATTGAAGATCACTGGGGGATCTTGGAGGCTGAAAGGATAAGGCAGATTGTAGAAATGGAAGAACAGAGAGAAATGGAAGAACAAAGATGCCAAGAACTTGAGCAGATGCAGAAAGAGCAGCAGAGAAGGTGTGAAGAAGAGAGGAGGCAGTATCTCCCTGAAGGAGAGAAATCTTTGAAAATAGAAGAGCAAACATGCCATAAAGAGGAGAGAAGACTGCTGGAGGCTGAAAAGAGGCAAGAGCTGAAGGAGCAGAGGTGCCAGGAACTGGAGAAGCAGAGGCAAAAGGAGTTGGAGGAACAACAGAGACGAGAGCTGGAGGAGCAGAAGTGCAAGGTACAGGAGGAGCAACAGAGACGAGAGCTGGAGGAGCAGAAGCGCCAGGTACAGGAGGAGCAACAGAGACGAGAGCTGGAGGAGCAGAAGCGCCAGGAACAGGAGGAGCAACAGAGACGAGAGCTGGAGGAGCAGAAGCTCCAGGAACAAGAGGAGCAACAGAGACGAGAGCT
>JAVJGJ010000001.1:59499432-59531910 GCA_035590215.1 Microhierax caerulescens
AACAGGAGGAGCAACAGAGACGAGAGCTGGAGGAGCAGAAGCGCCAGGTACAAGAGGAGCAACAGAGACGAGAGCTGGAGGAGCAGAAGCACCAGGAACAGGAAGAGCAACAGAGACAACAACTGGAAGAGCAGAGGCACCAGGAGCAGGAAGAGCAGAGATGTCAGGAATTGGAGGAGCGGAAGCATCAGGAATGGGAAGAGCAGAGGCACAAAGAGCTGAAGGAGAAACAGAGTCGAGAGCTGGCGGTGCAGAAGAGGCTAAAACTGGAAGAATTAAGGCAACATAATGTTGAAAAACGGTGTCAAAAGGAAGAAGAAATGAATGGGCTGGTGGAACAAAAAGAACTCAAGGAACAAAATAAGGAAGAAAAACACAGACAAGAGCTAGAAGAGAAAGAGCTTCAAGAAGCTGAAAAAAACCTGAAGCAGGAGAAAGAAGCTGAGAGCCTCCAACAACAGAAGAAGCAGGAGGAACAAAGGCAGCATTTGAAGGAGAAAAGAGAAAAGACAGAGAAGGAACAGCCCCAGCAAGTAACGGATAAGAAAAAGAGATGGGAAGAGCAGAGAAAACACAAGCTCACAAAACAAATGCACTTGGAAAGTGCAGATAGTGTGCAACAAGATGAACTGAAGCAGCAAAAGGAACAAAATGAACAAGAATGGAACAAACTGGAAGAGCAGAAGGTAGACACAGAGGGACAAAATCTTCAGCAAAACCAACAAGAAAAATCCCTGGAACAGCAACAGGACAAGGATCAGTTGTGTTCTGGAGGGGCTGATAGGCATCCAGTAGAGGAGAAGCTCCAAGAAGGATCAAGATCCCAAAAAATGAGCCAGCCAGAAAAAGGAAATAGAACAGCAGAAGAAGTTCTAGCCCAGAAACTGAAGAGAGAAGTCGAGGCTCGGGAACAAAAGCGAATAGGGGAAGAACTTCGGTGGCAAGAGGTAGATGAAAGACAAACTGCATCCAGACCCTTCACATTTCAAGTGTCTTCTGGAGATAAACAGATCATATTTCAGAAGGTGAATCTGAGTCCGGTCATGCCCGTCAAAGGAGCGGGACTCTCTTCTCCATCCGTGAAGGACTGCAGGATGCACACCGGCACCCAGGGTTCTCACACCCTGCCGTCATCTGTGTGTGTACCCCATACAGCCATCTTGGTTACCGGAGCACAGCTGTGTGGCACAGCAGTCAACTTGAACCAGATAAAGGACACGGCTTGTAAATCGTTACTTGGCTTAACAGAGGAAAGAAAAAATTTAGATATTCCTTCACCAGAGAAGGCCCAGAAAAAAAACCAGGATCCCAAACACAGTAGCAGTAAAATGAAATACGCCCAAGAGGCACTGAACAACCAGGCCGTGCTAGCTGAGTGGGCCTCTATCCGCTCCAGAATCCTAAAGAACGCAGAAAACAGCAAATACAACGAGAGAGACCGAGTAAGTGTCTGCAGACACAGTGATGACTGGACGCCCCGAGGACGGAGCGCTCCCCACGGCAACTTGAGGAAAACCCTCTCTGCAAATGCCAAGTTCTCCATAACACCAGCATGGCAGAAATTTTCAGAAGCCTCAAGAAGCAATTCAGATGCTGAGAATGTAAGTGCGGCGAAAGGCAATGAAACGGTGGCTGTGGGAAGAATCTCTGGCTCATCTGCTGATTCGAAGGAAGATGTGACTTCCACTTTAAAGGATAACTTAGCTGAAAGGGCTAAAGAGAAAATGGAAACCCGTAGCGAAATGACTGACAACACAGAAGGCTGTAAATTTGCGAAAGACCTTCCATCTTTCCTTGTTCCAAGTTCTCCTCATTCTCCAAGTAAACAGTTACCCCAGCCAGAATCTCCTGGTGCTCTGGAAAATCAGCAGAGTAACAGCACAAAAAAATCAGACAAACAAGCACCAAATGGAGAAGAAAACGTTTCTCCTTTTGGGATAAAGTTACGGAGGACAAACTACTCTTTACGTTTCCATTACGATCAACAGGCAGAGCAAAGGAAAAAGAAAAGATACAGTGCAGGAGATAGTTTTGATGGTGTGCCAGACCCACTGGTGACAACAGAAGATGAGAAAGAATCCTCTGGTTTTGCTCCACAAGAGAGTGCATCCCCTGGCACGGGGAGAGCTAGCATCCCTGGCAATGTCAAAGACTCAAAAGAATCTTCAGTTACTGTGGGGGAGATTTCCCAACAAGCGGGCACGCCAGTGGTCCTACCAGCCACCAGCCAGAGCGCTTTACCCCCTCATGAAAAATCAGCCTGCAAGTCACTGTTCCCCCAGAAACCTGCTTTAGCTCCAAAGCCCACCAGCCAGACACCACCACCATCTCCTCTCTCTAAAGTGAACAGATCACACCTCGCCGATAAGCTAGGGCAAAGGCTGGCGAAAGCTGAATCAGAGGGTGGCTGGAGAAAAGAAGACAGAGTAAATGCAGTGCACCCCACACCATCCAATGAGTACAAAAATGAAGAGGAAGAAATCAGAGAAAAGAAGTCGTTTTTCCCATCTATAAGTATTCCGTGGAGAGAAAAAAATGACAAAAAGCCTGAGCCACTGAAGAAAGGTATATATATTTCAAAGGTCATTTAGCTACTGTCTGCATTTCTAAAATGAAATACTGGAGGTCAAGAGGAAGACATTTGGTCTTCAGCTATATTTTTTTGTCTGACATTTTATTTGTGGAGTACCACTACTTTGTTTAGGGTTGTCTGAATGAATGGGACTTCCCACCCCCACAACTTAATCTGGAAACACACAAACTCAGGGTGACCAGTGTGACCTGCTTAAAAAAAGTTAATTTCAAGGAGGTAGTAGAAGTCTGTGTGTGTTTTCCTTGGTAGAGATGTTACCTAGCTAGTGAGAGGATGGACTCTTGTGTAATGGTGTCATCACAGCAGAAGGAGTAGTTTTTATAATTTACATCATATCGTTTCAATTTTTTTAGGCAATATTATCTAGCTTAAAAAAATACTATGATCTAGGTCGCCTTATAATGCCTATCCTGGCCAAATTCCCTGTCTAACCTGATATAGCTGGACACAGGAGTCTGCATTTCAGGGGCACTCTTCAGTAATAGAAACAATTACAGTAGCCACAGCGGCTCCTCAGAGGAGGGTTGAAAGCCCCTGCGTACTGAAACAGTATTCTGTACAAGAGGGAAAATTACCCTTTCAGTGTAAGGGCACTCAAAAAAGCAAGGCAAGAATCCAGCATTTTATTAGGAAATCCCAATTTTTTTCCATTCTTGAATTTTGCAAGCATCAAGAGACTTCTAAAACCACATCTCAGTGGAACTGCTCCTCATTTTTTACATTTTTTTACACTTTCCCCTTTCATGTCCATTTTTAAATGAGAAATTATGAAAACTAGTTGGAGGCATGGCTGCCAGCCCAGCGGAGCCTGGGCCAGTCGAGGGTTTCTGTGCTCACTGCCTTTGCACCTTGGTGCTGCTCCCTGCCACTCACAGCTCTATACCGGCTGCTAGCCCCAATTTCATGCAGGGTACAGAAAGTGAAATGCTCAAGTGACAATATATATATAATTTTTAAAAATAAATTTAAGAGGGGCTGCATTTACAGGAGTACATCATTTCAGCTCCCTTCTTTTGGCCAAAGTTTGGACACTCCTCTTGCCTTAATTATGGCTGGAAAACCAGGGAACTGCAGTATGTAGTGGCTGGATCCCTTTCATCACAGTTATAAACAATCAATGCGTATGTATCTCTTTCACTTAAATATCTCACACAAATGTGTGAACATTTGTAGTAAATAAAGCTATAAAAGTTTGGGGTAGGCTTTTTTTTTTAAAAAAAAAAAAAGGAAAAACTTGCACAGCTGTATGAATGTGTTGAACTAGGTCTTATGTTGAATTAGGTCTTATTCTTCAGGCATAAAAACCGTTTCGGGATTTGGCATACGGTCCACAAGGTCTGTGAATGGCACGGCAGTCAATGGGCTCAGCTCCAGAGTTTTCACAAGGTAGGGAAGTTGTACGGGTTTGCTTGAGAGAAGAGATATACAATACTCAACCAATTCTTGTCATGTTTTCTTTCAGAAAAGCCTGTCCTCCAGAGCAGGCATTCTTTAGATGGCTCTAAATTGATGGAGAAAGTTGAAACTTCACAACCACTTTGGATTACATTAGCACTGCAAAAGCAAAAGGGATTTCGAGAGCAGCAAGCTACAAGGGAAGAGCGGAGACAAGCCAGAGAGGCGAAGCAAGCAGAGAAGCTGGCGAAAGAAAATGTAAACAATCTTTAGAAACCTGCCCATTATAAATGCTGATAACCTAATTATAACTGTTATCTAGTTTTATTATGTGAAAGGGCTTTTTGGTTTGTTTGTTGGGGTTTTTTTTAATGTTTTTGGTAGTAGTAGTAGTCTGAAAGTTTGGAGTTCCCTTTTGCAAAAATGAGACCTTCAGGAGAAAACGCTGTGCAATAAATAGCGTGACAATTGTTGTGTAAACTCTGATGCCCTAATACCATGTGGTAGTTAAAGGCAATCATAAGCATGACCACTGCACATATTGTATGCAATATGGTTCTTTCAAAGCTTGAGTAAGTTAAGATGTTAAGCCTTAATGCTTGAGGAATAACAGCTGGCATGCTCGCTTACAGGTGAATATAGGTGAATATTAGTGAGTTTGAATTTATTTTTATCATAACATGTATTATTTGGATAAAATGCCGACAGATGAAAGAAATGAACCACCATGTGAAACACCCAAATGCCTAAAGCAGGCGCTGGATTCAAGGATCACTTCTTTCCCGTTCTCTGAATATCTATTTACTATCTGTGGTTTTCTATTAGTAAGAAAAACACTTCTTAAACACTGCAGAAGTGATGCTACACAAACCATGATGCTGTATTTAGATACCACAGATGGTAAAAAAGGGAGATAATATTTTGATGTTTGTTATGAGACCCAAATTTTCTGATGAACACGTGTAATTACAGACATAGATAATTGGCAGAAGACAGCAGTGGGTGTGAAGTGCACACTGTTTCAGTGCTGCATTTAACAGGTAGGGCTGGCTCAAATTGTTCAATATTTTGACTGAAATGAAAACATCACAAATTTAACTTTATGGGTTGTGGGTTTTTTTACAGTCTCTATTAACTGTTAGTTTTAGAAGTATCAGAGTGTTTTGATCCTTTGCCAAAAAGGAAGGTTAAGGAAAGGACAGGTGATGAATGAAAGCATCATGTGTGACATCTCTTACTTGTAGCCATTGCATGAGTTTCTCATTTAGCACTTCTCCTTCTCTGTTCTAGGCTGCTGTAAGTAATCAGTCAGATAATAAAAGCAGCAGCAGCAGCAAAACAAGCACGCTGCAGAAATCTACAACTCAGGAAGGGGAGAAGAAAATTGAGACTGCTGTGTCAAGACTGGAAAGAAGGGAGCAGCTAAAAAAGTCAAACACCCTTCCGACTTCTGTGACAGGTACAGTGAGAGATTCAGATTTACTCTAGGAATAATGCACTCCAGAAATGGTATTGCATTTTTTTGAGAAGGTGAATGAATTTTTTCCCCCCTTATATATGGGAATGGGTGGTGAGGCACTGAACAGGTTGCCCAGAGCAGCTGTGGATGCCCCATCCCTGGCAGTGTTCAGGGCCAGGCTGGATGGGGCTTTGAGCAGCCTGGTCTAGTAGAAGGTGTCCCTGCCCATGACAGGGGGGTTGGAACTACATGATCTTTAAGGTCCCTTCCAGCCCAAACCATTCTATGATCTTGTATTACCCTTACAATTACAAATGCATTTGCTTCCAGCATGGAACAACACAACTCTCCCTGTCTCTCATGTGCTGGCTGTTATGCTGTAAGTGCATCATTTTATCAGGTTTTCACCGGGTTCCCCAGGTTGTTAAGGTTGCACTACTGCATTTCCTTACAGTAGCCTTGGTTCAAGTTGAAAAAATTAGGCTATCTTCCCAAATCATATCCAACACTATTTTTGGAATATGACTAATGCACATTAGAGAGGTTTGATTTACTTATTCTTATTTTATACTTATTTTATTACTTTATACTTATTTTATTGGATAAATTCCAATTGCAATACTGTTTTGCCTTTGGGTTGGGTGTTAGCACAGAGGGGGAATGATACTTAACTTCTACAGAGTGTATTTGTGTAGGAAATTAAGTATATTGTGTTCCCAAACCTCCCAGTTTGCTAAGGAGAAATACTCACCCCAGAATATTTGGAATGAGTATTTTCATTTCATTCAAAAATGCACAACCCAATCAATCCAGGTGAAGGTAGCCTGTCACTTGGAATGTGGGACTTCTACCTCCCAGTCAAGTATTTGGTATGGAAGGCTGGAACCAGAACCTACTTTATCTGGAACTTCGGTTAAGCTGAAATGATTCCTATTCAAAAGGCAGGTGCGTTAGAGCAAATACTTCCCCAAAGGGCATACTATCTGGGGTGGTATAAAGTTATTATTGAAATAGAAACTTGCCTAATATTTCTCTAACCAACATGAGTCCTAGGCAAAAGGTTTTGGGGAATAGTACAGATAGGTGTCGAACAAACCTTTTTACAAGTTGCACAGTAGAGTGGGCTTCTTTGAAAGTAAGTAGCTATTTCAGCTGAGCCTATTTGGCACCACTGCAAGCCAAGAACCATGGAATACAACTATTGAAAGCAATGACATAATTCATTTATCTGATGTAATAGCAACGGCTAACAGTGCCACTCCTACATTACGGACTGGTAAGAGCTAAACAACCCCTGCGCATGCCTATGCTCAACTGGTTCAGCAGCTGTACGTGCACGCTGCAGCTGCACGCCTGCGCAGATATCCCTCAGAACTTTACTTGCAACATCTTGGGTTAGACTAGATGATCTTTAAAGGTCCCTTCTAACCCAAATCATTCTACTATCTCAAATGAAAATTTTGGGCATTCTATGTTCCCTGTTAGCTTGCTTCCAGTGTCCAAACTGGCCTTGGAGGCAGGCAGCTGGCGCAGCTTCACAGCCTTCCTTGTCAACCTGTAACAGGGCTCTATTGCAGCCCTGCCCCAAAAGATTCAGTAGGGTGATGTTATGCTGTACATGGTCAGTTCTAGCAGAAATCAAACTCTAGCACAACAGAGGATGCCAAATTACATCAAAGAAGGGCTAAACCCCAATTATCCTTAGTCGAGCTGTCTGCACTAGAACACCTGAAACTAGAGAGTTTCAGAAGGAAATTCAGGAGGAATTAATGTAAACTGAAAGCATAGAACTCGTCGATTCTAAAAGAAAGGAAATAGTGACTGGATGTCCGTGTGATTACTGGCTACCTTTGTGGCCAGGTAGCCATTATCAGCTACACAAATATACCGTATACAAGTGTCTATTATGGACGATGACATCAGTTTGAATTTCCCACAATTAGGAGAGCGCTAAGGCAGGAGAGCAGGCTAGAAATGTTTAAAACAAAAGTTTGCTGAGTCATGCTCTAAGGACATGAAAGAAACACCCCAAAAAAAAAAGTTGGTATAAATCAGACTTGCACTTGAGTCTTATAAACCAGGAACTGATAAGAGGGTATAACCTTTAAAATAGCATCAATTAAAATAATTAGCTTTTCAAAGTGTCTGTCTACAGTAATAGCTGCTGCTACTGTTCATTTGCTTATAGCTAAAAATACATGATTAAAGACGTACTAAAAAGAAAAATAAACAATTATTGCCATCCATGCACTTTTAAAAACATTCAAAACCTGAAAGTGAAATGCAACTAAAGGTAACTTGGATTGAACCTATACATTTAACAAAAAAAAAAAGCTTTTTGGTTCATAAAAAAGAAAATGTGTAAGGTCAGGAGTTATTTTGTAACCAATATTTTTAGAGTTACTCCATAGGTTTCAGATAGGTCTAATTTCTATCCACGTTGCCTTCAAGGGCATTCACTATCTCAGAATTAAACAATTTTCCCACCTGACTTCTACAATATACTTCTCCAGTTCTCCTCTGTAAAGTTGCTTGTCAGAAATCAGTTGCTTATTCAACACACTTTCTTGCTGAGACAGCTAATTGTCTTAAATATTCAGTTTTCGGGAAAATGTGACAAACAGCTATTGGAGAAACCAGGTTTGTTTCTTCTTCAGGACAGTCTCACGGGCATGGTTAACTGAGGCAGAAAACTAAAGGACCACTTTAGTCTCTGTGCTTATTTAAGAACCCTAATCTGAAGAGAGAATCTAAATCCTCCTGAATACAGTTGGCTTGCATGTGTTCAGCACCTGCATTACCAAAGAGAAAAAAAAAATAATCCAGCTTTATTTCCCATTGTCTGCCACATTATAGATGTAATTAAAATGGTTTATCTAAAGATGACAACTAGCAAATTGGAAATGTTTTCTCCGAATCTCACACAGACTAAAAATCTTGTCCCTATTTTTATAAGTTATGTTATTTGGAGTCACCTCTGAAAAAGGAAACTCAGCTTGTCCTAACTTATTTTGCAAATACAATAAAAAGTAAGATTTAACTAAAAGGGTTGGAAATACATACAAAGTTTTAGATCAGAACATCTTCACAGAAAAGAAGCCAAATCTTGAGAATCCTGCCACAAAGCAAAGGGTTCAACTAATGTTTTTTCTCTTTCCCTCCCCACCCCATCAAAACCAGTGGAAATTTCAGATTCTGTTCCACCTGCCACACTGGCAAAGGAGGTGGCCAAGAGATTCTCTACACCTGATGCTAACCCTGTGTCAACAGAACCTGCCTGGCTTGCATTAGCCAAAAGGAAAGCAAAAGCCTGGAGTGACTGTCCACAGATCATAAAGTAAACTGTAAACTTACATCTCTGTTGCTGACTATTGATTGCTCTCTTTTTATTTATTCAGCTTTTTACACATGACAAAACTGAAAATGCATGTATTGAAGGACTGAAAACTGAACTGATTACCATTTTGCTCTAGCTCACTGTAAAGTCTACTCAACTCATATACTCCATTGCTTTGACAAATAGCTAAATAAGGTCATGGCAAAAATTTCAGAGCCAGACTCTCAAAAACTTAAAAATGCTCAGCTATTGGATGAAAATTTTAGTATCATAAGGGCAAGAACTTCAGTTCAGAAGCTCCTTAAATTCTGTGGGTATTCAGTTCTGGAATTTGAGATCTCTACAGTTAAGTGAAGATCTCCCCACCCCCCAACGCTACACTGTTGAAAATTAAGGCAAGCTGCATGTTCCTTTTTCTTATACCTATTTTTTTTATTTTAAGTGTTAAACTGTATGAAATGTCAGTTCTATCTGCTATTTGAAAGCTTCTTCCCTAATGAAGAACTTCAGGAGATATCGTACCACCTGCAAATGCTAAGTAGAAAGTTGGTACCATCCAAATGCTGAGATAATTTCTTTCATCACAGGATTAATACACTATGTCTATATTCCCTTACTCCTAGGAAGAAAACAATTAATCCTGTTTTGTTTTTTTTTAAAAAAAAAAAAAAGTAGTGATTTAAACAAGAATGTGAAAGAAGCCAGGGAGTTGGTGTTTCTTCTAGTCATTTAAGTGCATCACTGCTTGTGCTTGGCCATATTTAAGATGCATAGAGACAGTGATGGTAGATTACAACTTTAAATCAATTGACCTGAATTAAAATAAGTAAAACTATTCCTGTGCTCATGTAGCTGTAGAATTTGTCTCGGTAAGTTCCCACAGGAGTAACACTTACAGAACTGAAGTTAACTGATAACAGAAAGCTAAGTCAGTGAGAGTCTCAGGAGTTTTAGCTCTGCATTCTTCCTGATTTTACTCCACGTGCAACTTCAGGTAGCTCAGATAACTTCCTGTACTTTGACCAATACAGCCAGAACACTTCAGAAAGAAGTATATGTACCCCATCTCAGGTATCTGCTGTGGCAATTGAACACTTTATTACGTCTTGTAACTAAAACAGAAATGTTCACCCCCTCCCTCTTACAAAAAAGGATAAAGTCCATAAGTGGCTAGGTCTACATTTTAAAAAGTCACGCTAGTAAATAAATCTGTAACACGCCCATGTTTTTTTTACAAGGAAGTCTTTAACAAAATTGAATGTCTCCTTCTTATAACCATAAGGCTCAAAGGAACCTCTAAGTCTACAACATCATAAAGGGAGACATTATCATGAGAAGAAATTGCATTGTTATAGAATGATACCATATATGTTTCATGAAAGTATATTTAGCCAAACTGCTGTATGCAGCATGAGGAGTAGCACTTTAAATTATGCAGAAAACAGAATGAAACCTGCCATATCCTCCCATTCCAAGAATCAAAAAGGGCTTGTCAGCAGAAGTTACTGAATACACTATTTCCCAGAAAACAGAAACAGTTCAGTATCATGGTTACAATAGAACAAACACAACAGACTTGTTAGATTGAGTAGATGTGCAGCAGCAAGATAGGTTTTCTTGGGACTCTTAAGCCATCAGTTTTGCTCAGTTTCATATTTAAAACCAGAATCTCTAAAATAACTTTCTACCCTTAATATCAGTATTTAAAATGTTTTATATGGAGATAAAGCAATGCTGCTCTGAAATGATTGGGGAAAAAACCCTGCTTAATGCCTTCACAGTCAAATCTCCATAACCTTATAAGAAAGAACTGGACCCACAGTTATTTTTGCTCCTCTAGCACCATGAATTAGTGCATCTTAAGTCAAATTTACATTTTTTCTGAGTTTATAAGCCTGCAGTATGTATTTGTAATTACAAGAACTGATCTGCTTGAAATCCATCTTTATGATTATTTCTCTTGGGAGAAGAAGCCAGGCAGAAATATAGAGAAGGTGAAGTAAAACAGGATTAAAGACTTAAAGATACTGGTATTCTGAAAAGCATAGCAAAATTAGGTGCTATTGTGCATGACATAAGGATGCAACTTTCCAATACAAAACATTTATAGCACATAGAATAGAGCTTTCATTAAGGATGGTCTTAATCTAAAGCTTCAAAGCAGAATTTTTTTCCAACCATTAAGGTATCTAGTGTAATAATGGAAACTGTATTATGTACAGTACTCGATGGAAACATTTCTAAAGTGTACATGTTTAAGTGACATTTCATGTTAAATTAACAAAAATTTGCACTAAATACCAATGAAGTGAAGTGTTACTTTGCTTTAGCTTTGTTGCAACCATTTCTGATAAAGTGTTGGAAATCTGTAAAAATAAAACCAAAATATTATTACCGAGTTCAAAACAGCAAAAATGTTTTAAGAACCGAACAAACCACTATGTAGTATATTGTCTCAATTTTTTGTAACTTATACACACAAAATACCATTTCTTCTGACAAGGTTATATATGATTAACCTCTATGTTCATATAGTAATGTATAAAAACTATAAGATGTATAATTGTGGGGTATTTGTTGTGTACTTTTTTAATTTTTCAAATGTTTTAAAGTGCAATTGTTTATTATACTAATGTCATTTTAATTCTTATTAAACTATAACCCAGTCAAAATTATCTAATCAATAACATGTGTATTCTGTGTCTCCTTTTTAAAATCACGCAGTTCAGGTTTGTTTTATAAATAGAACTTCTTACAGTACTACAAAACTGTCTCGCCTATGCATTTCTGCTAATGATAAAATGGAGGGAACCAGACATGATGAAGCAACACAGCCAGAGCAACTTCTACTTTACTTTTGATTTCAAGATGTTAGCATTCAAAGTAGATGGCTCATCAGAGAAAGCGAGAGAGCAGGTTCTACTATAGTTCTTTTAGAAGACTCATAGTCGGGAAGATGCTCTCAGTCAGGTGTACTTTTGTCACTGAAAATACTTAATTCGCATTACTAAGACCACTGGTAATTCTTTTTATGTCATTAAAGCCAACCAAAACCAATTTACGCAACCCTTTATTAATAGTTCTCCACAAACACACTGTAGAGTACATCCATTCAAATCTCTTAAATATTTTTTTGCCAATGGTTGATTTAAGCAGTGCACACTTCATCTTGGAACTCATGCTGTACCCATCATTGAAATTTAAGAGATATACACGTAAGTATATTCTCCACTTCAGAATAAAAAAACAACTCCTACTGACTTCAACGGAGTTTAAGTTTTGGCCTGACTGAATTGAAGCCAAGGAGGGCCTAGGCTCACAAGAGATAAACCACTCAGTTTATGCAAACTATAGTAAACAGGTCACTGCTACCAGGAATATGCAATGCAGGCTACCTCTTCAGAAATCAAGTTACAAGTTTGATTCAAAAAAGGACTTGGGTTACCTTGCCATGGCACAGAAATCTCATCATACTAGACAAACACCAGTCTGATGCATGGAAAAGCCAGGCACAGGCTAGGCTGGACTCACGGAGAGGAACACATTTCTCCCTCAGCGAGACAGGCACGTTATTCCAAGCTGTGGAGTAGGCACCTTACAACAGTTTCTCCTAATCCTGCAAGTGTCTGAAGCCAAACTACTGGCTTTCATTTTCTTACTGCATAGGTCAAAGCACAACGTTCCAATCCAAACCGTATGAAGCATGTTCTTTCATGAACTGGAGTTGGAAAATGAGGGAGGGGTAGTGAAACTTCTGGCTGGGTGCTGAGCAGCCATCCTCCTTCCATCAGTACAGCAAGTCAACAAACATCACTTTACCTACTCCGGACACTGCCTGGTGCAAAATGCTACCCAAGTCATCTGCAAAGAGCACCTCTTGCCTACAGTAAATAGGCAGAGAGTAGCGAGCAGCTGTGAGTTCTTAATTGACAAATGTAAACAATAAAAAGGAAGCAGCCTAACATCTTAGCTGTGCTTTTTTTCCTGTTATATACAAATCTAGGCAATAAACATAATCATTTCTACAGCCAACAACAAGCTTTGTTCCCCATACTACAGGGGAAGAGTAAACCTCTCCTGGAAGCTTATCTACTCCTTCTGCTGTTCCAGTCTTGGCATTCAGGATCCACACTTTGCCATCTGTAGATACTGCTGCCAAAAGAATTTTGTTCTTTAAGTCATCACTTTGGAAAATGAATGGTGTTCCATATACACTTGAAGTGGCTTCAAATTTCCACAGTAAATTACCCTCCATGTTACAACAGTAGATAAAGCAATCATGGGAGCCAAAAAATATTTCTTGCTTAGTTAAGCTTGAGATACATGGAGATGAAAACACTGGTCCATTAGTTGAAAACTGCCAGACCTACAGAAAGAACATAACCACCCATTATCAAAGGTTGTTTCATTATCAGTTTGACAGCAACTGTAATTTTTTAATAGAATAGTTGTTGACAGAAGAGCATTTTACTTCAAGAGTATACTACATTCCAGTGATGGCTGGTCAAATGACAAGTTGAGTTTTGAACACAGAAGAAGTGATAAAAGACTCATAGAATACGATGTGCAAGAGTTACTGTCTTCTGTGAGGCCCATGTAAAGATGGCCAACTTGGGAAAAGAATATTCTTAGGCTATGGTACCACAATTAGTAACACACTTCAAGACAACATTCTGATAACATGCCATTCTTTGCCAAAAAGGCAAATATTCCTTTTGTAATACAGATTTCCTCTGTTCATGCTAATGATATGCAGATCCCTCCTCAAGAGACTATCAGTTCCGCAACACTGCTGCAAGCAGACACAAAGCATGGTATGGGCTAACGAATATTTTATAATCAGAAAAGGCTTAGGAATTGCCATGTACACTGCATCTCAGGCAAAGAAGCAGAAAGTGTCAGTTGTTTCACCAGCAGATACAAACCACATTCATCTCTAAAAAAATATTATTTTTTAATTCAATGTGAAGGCTGGCACATATTTTGCCAGAATTTTTGATAAATGCATAAACATTCTAAGAAAACTTTACTTCTAAATAGCCACCATCCTGCAGAAAAGAAAGCTTTCAACATGCTTGAAAAACTCCAAAACCAGAACCATACCATTTCATTTGCTGGCACTGCTCTTGACCATTAACTGGCTGTAAGCTCTGAACTAGAAGTTCTCTTACTGCATCAAGGAACTTGAGAGTTTGCAGTTTTGCCATGAACCACATGGACTATCCTAGGCAAAGAGGTTTTCTACTTTCTCCTCTCTATAACAATAGACACTTCACATGGTTCACAAAAAGATATATGTTAATCATTAAAACTCAGAAAACAGCATTAACGAAGCATCTTATTCAGGATTTTGTGATGAACATAAAAATCCCAACACCACTACTTTTACCTTTTCTCCAGAATGAGTGTAACAGTATAAGTTTCCATCCACACACCCAACACAAACGTACTTCTCATTGCAGTGAGGAGAGGAGAAGAGTGGTTTTCCCAGGAAGCTTTTCCAAATCTTATTCCCTGCCACCTGTAAACAGCAGCATGGAATAGTATCTGATGCGTAACACAACTGTATGAAGCTGCACAAAACACCCCTCCCTTCACAGCTTGTCCCAGTCCTTAAGAAGGGGGGGAGGGGAACGGGGGGATGGACATGGCAGGAAACAAAGAAAAGCAGGCTTCTCCCATCCAGAAAGCATACCACAAGCAAACCTACTCTTCAAAACTTATTCCAACAAAGTGTTTAGTGTTTTCCATGGAATACTCAATATCTCTGTTTCTTACTCCTCTCCTCTCCCTAGACAAAATAATGATGACAATAGTGTAGTAGTAGTTCTAATAAATGATAGATCCGTTATTTATTCCATTCCCAGCTCCTCAAGCATGTGACAAGGACCAATGAAGGAGAAGATATCTTGAAAGCGAGTCATACTGATTATGTCATAAACTATAAATACTGTAGGAAATTATTCTCAACGATGTGTTACTCAAGATTATGGGGGAAAAAAAAAGATAAAAATCTATTTTTTCTTAAGTACAGCCCACTAGGGCTGCAAAACCATACACTGGTTTTCTAACACTAGATTGGGTATTACTGAGGACACCTGTAGTGGGTGGCAGATAAAGATGGTTAGGACTGATGCTCTGGCTTGTGTGAGTAGGAAAACATGAACAGCTGCTCCAAGTGACTGCTCCTTTTATCAGGCAGGACCAGCTGTAAGCCAACAATGCCTCAGAAAGCCATGAAATTGCTCCACATCTATCAAGTGCCATTTCCCCAGTGCAGAAAACAGAACAGCAGTCCCAGATTAAGGAGGACAGCTCTTTAAATGACTATGGGGAGGAAAACAGTAAAAGGAATGAAGGGGCTTCTTTCTCTGTTCTGATTTCAGTAAGTTCGGTGTATTTTTTTTTTAATCCCACTGTCAAAGAGTGGAAGAAAAGTAATCTACAGATTACTAAAATAATCTACAGGGGAAAAAATAATCTACAGACATGCTCTCACTCACTAGTACAACTGATAAGGTAGTATATGGGAATGAGAAGACACTGATTCCAGCTTTGGCCTACAGTCAGTGCGTAAATTCAAGCAAGTCACTTCAGTTCTTTTTATCACCAGATAGCTTTCTGAAAAACAGGAATTATTATGGTAACCTTGTGTATAGTAAGGCCCTCAAGTGAAAAATACCTTATGGTAACATATGATCATCTAGTTCCTTTCATCAGAAAAGTGATCAGAAATGCATTTTGATTTAATTAAAGTTTGAGATTGGGATCAAAGACAAGTAAGCAAAGGTACATACTGGGTTTACAGCCAATAATAGTCCTCCTAGTGTAGCAACATAAAGATGATGTGGAAAGGAATTCAGACAAGGAGATGAAAACACAGCTCCACCTTCACAATGTAACTTCCATACACACGACTTTTTCTATAAGCACAATAAAAAAAGATAAATTAAAATTTTTCAACTCAAGTTAAAGCTCATCATGTTTACAAAGATCTTTGAATGTCAAAGCTTATCAAACACTGCATTTATTTAGCAAATGCTAGTTAAGAAGTGAAGATATAATCTCAGTGCTATTATAGCAACAATTACGTTGTTAGCTACTGTCTCTTCCAGTAAATAATTCAGTTAACAAAAAGGCAGTATCTTTTGCTTATTTTCCATGTGCCTTCATCTGCTCTTTTAGAATGCAAGATTCTCTCTCCACCGTTAAGTCAGCTTTACTTCTAGCTGAGCACCCTATTCTGAAACAACCACAGAGAATTTAATAACTAAAGAAAATTAAGATTTGATTTCAGCCAGGACTAGCAGTGCAAGAGCCACAGCTGAGAACACCACTAGAACTATTTACTACCACATAATCCTAACGCTACTTCAAGCAGGCCTAACTATTTCAAAAGTGTAATTGTGGACTCCTGAGAATACTAACGCCAGTGGACCTTCATCTGGTGTACTACAAACAGGATCTAAGTTGGGTATTTAGTCTTCTATGCATAAAAGATAGTCAGTGTTCTTACATAAATATCCAAACTATACACATGTTGGTCATGCGATCCTATGTAGACTAGTCCACTGGAAGGGTCTACAACTGCAGAGCTTTTCACCAAATCTTCTGTGACAAAAGTCCAGTGTATTTCTCCATCACTGCTTTGAAGCACATACACTAAGCCATCATAACAACCTGTGTGAAATACAACACAACAGGGGAAAAAAGAATAACGATTATTTGTATTTATGGTGCAATTTATGCAGCTAGCTGCATTGCTGCTGGAAAGAAACAAGATGACTCACAAGGTACAGTTTCAAAACATTTTCCAAAGCTGCTTCTCTTCTTTAGCCCAGTGTCTTTGCTGCTAGTTCATACATTCAAAGTTGATTGTTCTGTATGTTCTTTCCAGACTACATTTAGAATATAATTATTTCACTGCATTTTATCAAATTTATATAGTAATAACATTAAAGACATAGAGGTGCTGAAAATGAGAAGATTTTTTTTTTTAATTACCCCTTTCCCTAATTTTCCTTTCTGAGAACAAAGATGCTGAAAGAATAGAGCCTGTGTGTTTTCTAATGAAAACTGAACTGCAGTTCTAGAAACTCCTTCGGTTTTAATGACATTTTCAATTTAGTTATCAGAGTAAATATCAATCAAAATGCTAGCAAAAAGGTGGTAAACATTAGCTTTGCATAAAAAAACCTCATCACCTGGACATCTATGTGAAGCAGTGATGTATACATATTAGCTAAAAAGATAGCACTGAGGAATAACGGCAACTCTGTTGACAACGGATATGACAAGACCAAAGAACTATCCAAACGTGTTCGTTATGTTTCCAGAAAGAAGTCAAAAAGAGATAATTAAACTCTGTGGAAAATAATCTGAGGCACTAATTTCTATCCCCATCAATTTTTAAAGACATTTTAAGACTGTATAACCTTTCCACGCTTCTTTAAAAAAAAACAAAAAACATTTAGAGGTCACACCTTGATCAACCACTAAAAAGAAACCGTACATATTGACTATTCCTTAATAAGACCTTATTAATAAATTGGTATATAATAAACCACAAGTGTGCATGTTAGATAAGCTCTGTCACTGGTTATCATGAAACTTACTTCTGTTTCTATTTTACAATAAATTAGTTCTGAAGCAGATATGGAAATTTATAACTAAATGTAGATGGAGGACATTCAGAGGTAAGAAATAAGATTCTCTGTCATTCATAATTTATTTAGCAGAAAAAATATTTCAAATGAAGGCTAAATCAAGAGACATACCAACAACAATGAAATTTCCACACTTGGATATGCAGGCAGAAGATTCAATACGATCTCCAAGGTTCTTCTCCCATTTTATTTCTCCCAAGTCTAGGTCAATCGCCTGCATTGCATGAGAGTGAGAGCCAACATACACAGATGCAGATACTTCTTCTTTAGATGGTATTACAACCAGTGGTGATGCATCAACACATTTTCTTGTATTTGACTTCCATCTTATGCCTAATGCCAATTCTGTCGCTGCTACATGACTACATTCTGCATGGATCTGCTGTACAGAGCAACAGTCGGTTTTATTTGCCTTGTTTGTAACTGTTAAATTTTTGTTCTCCGTTTCATACCCTTGCACAGGGCTTTTCATTACACTTGGAGCCACTAAATGCAGAAAGGATGGTTGCTGTAGCAGTTCCACTCCTACCTGTACTGCATTATTGGGCTGCGCAAAAGACTCGGTGAAATTCATAGAAAAAAAATGATTTCCTCTGCTTAGTGCAAAAAATGAAATTAACCCTGAAGCAACCTCAAGACTTCTTTCAGATTTCAGTTTAAGGTATTTTCCATGGAATTCCTCTCCACTGTTCCCACTTAGTTTTCTTTTCACAACATTGTCATAATTCATTAATTGATCTTCATGTGGAAACAGATTTTTAACAATATGTCTATGAACCTCTTCAATCGAGCGACTGAGAATAACTTCAAGAAGTCCAGGCACAGCTTTGCCTACTAGCATCTCAATTTCATCACAAAATCGTAGAGCCTTTAAGGAATCTCCACCACTGTACAGAAATATTGCACCTTTAGAAATTCCGGTGGAATCACCCAGGAGACCCAGAACAGACTAGAGAAAAGAAGGGAAGAGGTAACAGTCCATGGGTGTTATACCACATCACACACATAAAAACTCAGGTTGGGTAAAACCCACCTGAATAACCAACCAGAAGTCCCACTAAAAATCAACAACTGAGGAAACTCAATATTCTGCAAAAAAATCACATGAAACTTGTTAGTGCCAACAGAGGTAGTGACAGAACAGGAGCTGGGGAGGAACGGGGAAACAGGGAGGTACTAGTTCTGTATTACAAAATGTTCTGCTCAATTTCAGTTCTGCAGTTCTCCAATACCCCTTCTTGGCCATTGCAGAGCAACTAGATTTAAGTACTAACTGAACAGAAAGAGCTGTACTGCTTGTATCTATAGGCAGCTAGAATGTTCTGGTTGCATTAGTCATACTTCTTAAAACTGTTCAATTTCTGACACATGTATAATGATCCACTTGCAAAGATAAAAAGGCAGCTCAAAATACTACCTTCCATAAATACTGCAATCTTTCCCACAATTCCTCTGCGCCACTCAGCTTACTGTCACGCCTCCTGGAGTTTAGATGGTTCTGGTAAATCTTGTTCAGTTCAGATATATCAACTTTGCCTTTGTAGAAAATAAAGTATGATTTTTTTTCATTGCTCCTTTAGCACTTACACTTCCAAAATTTCCTCTGCCCAAATAGTCTATTCTTGTACATACTTCCTCATTCATACCCAACTGCACCTGTGTGGTTTTCCCCCAGTCAATAAACTCTATAGAACCCAGTAAGGTTTTTAAAAGTTTACCCTCGCCTCCCAACATAATCCCACCTTCAAGGCCTGATCTTTCCCCAGCCAAAGTCAGGGTTCTGTTGCAAACTGCAACAGGAACTACTGAGAAAAGAAGTGTGCAGTGTTAAAACTGAATTGATTTTACCAGTACTGTTTGACTCTCAAATGAAGCATTATCAGGAAAACATAACATGTGGTCATGATCTCCTCCTAGGAGTTAGTTATCTAATCTACATACTTAAAAAGCACAAATCAGGCACCAGATTTTGGTCAACAAAAGAATTTAAAGAAAAAAAGGAACAGAGACCATTAAACTAAGTGGCAAGGGTAGTTTCATTTACCATGTGATGTTAAAGGCAAAGCTTTGATCGGTATAAGCTCATCAGGGACTGCATAAGCTGGTAGACGTTTCTGGAGTTCTTTAAGTGTTTCTCTCTCTTCTAAATCATCTTTGGGTACAACAAACAGGATAAGTTTTTCCTGCTGATACCAGGTCACTGCACAAGCTTCCACCTTGCAAAGATCTTCAGCAGCCTGTAATTAAAAAATATTAGTCTTGCTTTGAAATGCAGTTCATCAACAGAGTAAAAGAAGTAAACCCCACAATTTTAAAAAATACATTTAAAAACTGTATTTGTTTCACATTCCTACATAACATCCTATGAAATATCTCTTCTTGTAGTTGATGTTTATACTTCCATGAACTCAGAGATATATGCATTATTTGTCTAAATGCCAGGAATGAGATATAATCCATGAGGCTGACATTCAGTCCTGCAAAACAATCACTATACAAGCATTGCAGTGCAACACTCACTATTTTTCAGATGTTTATACAGTTCTTAATTCTGGTGGAAGAAACCATATAATAGAACAGATTTCCAAGAACTCAGAACCAAACTCCTCTCCAAATTATGGGACTAGGCTTTTGAAAAGGCACCCTCCGAGTTTCTTTTAGATTCCTAAAAGTCATCTGAAAATTAGGGAATACCCACTTCTGATGATAATGTGTTCCTTTTCCCTGCTCTTTTATACTGGCACACTCTACTCACTAGATTTTGTATTACCTGCTGCAAATATTCAATATTAAAACGTTTGCCGTGACGTTTAATCTGATTGTCTTTCCGACCCAAGAAGAACAACTTTGCATTCTGCACTCTTACAAAATCCCCAGTTTCTCTCATTGTGCCCAGGGGTACGGTTATTTCATCATCAAGAAAGCACACTCGTTCTTCACCACCTACACAAGAAAAGATTGTGGACATATATATTAAATGGCTAACTGTAAATTAAAATTGTAAATAATATTTTATCAAATTCTATAAGAAGTAATAAAAGCTTATTATAGAAGTCTAAACTTCTGCAATGTACAAATTGGGCTATGTAGTTAATCCAGTTCATACACAGAAATTACCTCAACTGAGAATGTCAAAATGCAAGCAGTAAAAAAAGTCAATATAAGGAAACCTCATTCTGCAGATAAAATTACGGTAACTTCCTGTTCATTATCCCAACAACCTAAAATACCATCAGAAGTTTCCCAATGGAAACCTAAAATGCTACATTAATCTGTATATCAGAGGCAGACACCAATATAAATATACAAATAAATAAACAAAATAATCAATGTATTATTAAAACTCAATCAATTAAGAACAGTATCTTAGAAGAATAAGAAATATAAAATAACCTATAAATACTTGTCCCTCGCCTTCTAGAACTGCACAACCGTTGGCATCTCTGACCTCAACTTTTGTTCCAAGGAGCGGTGATCCCAAAGGTATAGGGAAATCAGTTCTAAATATATTAAAGAAAGAAATAGTAAAAATCTTTCCCTTCTGAACACAAACAACTGTTCCAGAAATTAGTTAGCATACAGTCTTTTAAAGGATTGGTATTAGAGCAAAAGGAGATGCTTGGGGTTTCTTTCTACAAATAGATCTTCTTTAAAAACATCTGAATTTGTTCAAAATTTAAAACCTCATCAATGTGCACAGGTTTCATGATCATACACCAAACCCCCACAAAATGATAGAAAATAAAGCTTGAATGGACCCTGAAATACCCTGAAAAAATGCTGAGGACTTCAACCAGTTTTTGAGGCCCTCAGGTTGAAACTTTCAATTTAAATTTCACTTCAAAAGTCAATCAATTTAAACACGTTAACTGCTTTCTAATTCACTCTTTCCTTGACCTACCTAGTTTCAGTTTTTATTCTATTTTATTACTGATGTTGTGGCAACAAGTACAGTTGACTTTTTCAGAAAAGACTAAAATAAAAGACAGTAATTTCAATGTCATTTATCTGTTATAGAGTTCTGTTGACCTGCAGACCAACTCCTTCCTTTCCCTTCATTCTCTAGCCTCTTCAAGCAGTTGCAGAACCTCATTTATTGAACACAGACACTGTTTCTGAGGGGGAGCAGAGAATAATATATTTTCTTAAGTAAAGCAGAATTTAAAAAGCAAAGTAACTTTAAATAACTTTGGTAACATGAAGATAGGCATGGGTTCCAGTTCAATTTCTATCACTAAGTATCATATTTTAACCTAACAATTCTTGTTCAACTCCTTTTATTTAGGCTGTTGAAACTTCTCCTTTTCTCTGATCAGCCAATGAATTCTTTATCTCAAGCTGACCAAAAAGCAGTCAACTTTTGTAAAACATGTACTTCTGCCAAGTGAGAATCTTCCCCTTTTCCTTCCTCTGGTCAGTTTCAAAATATAATTACTTGATACATAGGTATGAGAAAGCATCCCAGATAGTCAATGTGTCTGCTCCATATCATGGGAAAGTCCCAATCAAAAAAGAGCAGAATTTAACGTCACCAGATGAAACCCTAAGATTCCTACATATACCATAGAACAGCAAAAATAAGAGACAAACACCACCTCATTGGACCTTACTATTAAAAGACTTGTGATTAGACATTCAACTTTGCCAAACTTACCTAAAGAACAGAAGGGTCCAGACCACTATGGCACTAACTTTGTGCTGATTATTTTCCATTTTCTAGTGTCCTCTAGGAATTCTGCCAGTTTTTATCATTCAGCTGGCAAAAATAAAAGCTGCTGTATTCCAACTGTCCTACTAATACTAAGGAACAAAAAAGACAAAATGGTCCATCCTGGGTTTATTGTATCTGGGCCTGCTTACTACAAAGGAACACTAATTCCCTTTGCAATGAGGCTTAGAGGGAACAGACTCTGAGGTGAAGAGGGGAAGACAATAGTCAAAGGCTATAAAAGCTTCCATCATTCTAACTGCACCTCAGTTAGGACTGAAAAACAACACACTATCTCTTGAGCACAGAACCTTTGAGTAGGAAAAACAATTTCACTGCAAAGAAGATAATGTTTGAACTCAGAGAAACCAGAATGAAAATTAGTTTTGCATGAGAACTTAACATCACTTTATGAAAATCCACCATTCTCACTCTGCAAGGGTTTAAGTAACAGGTTATACATCACATCATTTGTCCAAAACATCCCATTTCATAGGGCATTATTAACTCAAGTCATATGTGTAATTATCATGTCAGGGAATAATTACACATTTCAGAGACCAAATGAAACACTGAGCTAACTGAAAATACCTTTCACAACCCCAAAACTCCTGCAACATTCTTTATAAAATACAATTTGAAAAAAAAAAAAAAAAAAAAGGTGAGAAATTGAGTAACTGAGTTTAAAATGGCAAAGCGCTAAATGATTAAAGTACTTTGGATGTCCAAGTAAAATTACTGTGAGACCCTGGGTAAGCCAGTTTGGACAAATTTATGTCATACTATCAAGCAGTATCAGTGGGATCATTTGCTGAATAGTGTATTATCCAGTATTAGAAAAAAACCCAACAGCACCTAATCTCCACTTAATAGTTCATTTGTGGAGTTTTAAGAACTGTAGGCAAAAGCATGGTAGCTGTAAGAAACACAAGTGTACCTACTGATTACATTTGAAAATAATCTTTGAGCATTTTTGCTTAAATAAGTAAATCCCAGAAGTAACATTTTGAACTTGACAGAGCTAAGCTATACATTTGTTCCAAGGCTACTATTAAGAGACACACAGCCCCATTTCTTCACCCTCACTGACTGCTCTGTTAGGTTTCTTCTCTTTGAACATACAAGATCTCACTGGAAAAGCCTCATGATGAGCAAGCAAATTGGGTAGGAATCATTTGCCTGCAGAAGCACAACGCTGATTCAGTATTCCCAAATAGTCAAGAGATAGCACACCCTGGGCTAAACTAGTCCAGGTTCAGCATGTGGAATCACAGGCTGGAACGAGGAAAAGGTCTAGATACAGAGATGACTAAAACAGACACCATCACAACACATTATGTGAAACGTAACAGATCTACAAGTATACAGAATTTCAGACTGCAGTCCTGTTGTTCAAAAATCATTCATCAACAACTTTTACTTGAGGGAGCTGTTATTAGAGAGAGAGAGAGAATGGATTAGTCTATTCATAAAAATCAAATGTAACTTCTATCAGCATAAACACCCATGAGAACTCATTAGCCCTGGAAACAGAAGTTCAAGGTTCTATTTCTAGAGATTTTCACCATTCCCATGCCAAGCCACAAAATCAGTGAATTTTCCTACCTAAAATCAGCAGTAAAAATCTCTTCAGGAATCTTGTAGCAAGTGGCCCAGCTTGACACTTCAGTAATACCATATAGATTAAAAATACTTGTTTTGTTCTCCTTGTGCTTCCAACTTTTCAAGAGATTCAGTACAGGAAATGCTTCACCACCAAGAGCTAAGACACGAAGTGAAGTATTTGCAGACAACACTGTTGATTTAATAATGTGAGCTCCAAACCTCCTGAGAAGTGTTGGCGTGGCCTGAATGATACATATTGAAAAAAAAAAAAGAAAAAAAAGGATAAGAAAAAGACCTCTTCTTTTTTTTCAGTGTATGTGTACACTTTTTCCTGCTTTATCACATGCACTACATAGCTACTATATTGTGGATGTACTTAACAATCATCTACGTATAGTAGATGGCATCAACCATTAGACACCCAAATAGATCACGCTGGTGTTCTGCGAGGGTTTTTTCTTATGTGAAGCCTTTAACGAGTACTATCGGCACCAATCTATGTCCTCTGCAGTTTCTTTACTTAGATGTGTTATGGGTTCCCTGTCATGTCTCTGCTATCACCTGAGGTGTGTGCGCATCTCCTGGGATAATTTTCTTCTTAGTAGCTGATACAGTTCTGTGCTTTGGATTTAGTACAAGAATAATGCTGATAACACACTGATGTTTTAGCTGTTGCTAAGGGCTTACTGTAAGTCCACAACTTTTCAGTTTCCCATGCTCTGCCAGAAGAGGTACACAAGAAGCTGGGAGGGAGTATAGCCAGGACAGCTGATCCAAACTAGACAAAGATATATTTCATACCACAGAATGTCATGCTCAGCATATAAACTGGGAAAAGTTGACTGGGGGCTGCTGATCGCTGCTGGGGGACTGGGTGGGCATCAGTCAGCAGGTGGTGAGCAACTGTATTGTGCATCACATGGTTTTCTTCCCTTGGGTCTTATTCCTTTCTCCACCTGTACTCTTCACTACAATTATTAATTATTAATTGTCATTATTAATATTAACTACTTATTCCAATTAGTAAACTGTTCTTAACTCAACACACAGGTTTCACCTTTTTCTGACTCTCCTCACCATCCCACTGGATCCTGAGGGAAGGCAGGGGGAGTGAGTGATCAGCTACGTGCCACTTAGTTGCTGGCTGAGGTCAAATCCTGACAGCATGTTAGTTCTTACCTTAAGTGCTACGAAACAGTAGCAAACACAGTATTCCCTGGATGTTACTGTTTGAGCTTTTTATCCCTTCATTCCAGCATGTTACAGCAAAAATATAACCTATACATCTGATTAATCTCCATATAGAACATTTAAAGACCTTTCCATCATACTAAAAATTCCTAGGATGCCAGATTCTGGGTTGTTCCTGATTTGTGTAAATATAACAGTTTACAAAGATCAGTTTTTCTGAAAGCTTTCACAGCACGCTCTAAAGTGAGCAGGGGGAAAAGAGAAAAAGAAAAAATGTTCCTTAAATACAACTACTTCTATAAAACTGTTGGTGTAGAGCCCTTTCACTGAATGGAAAAATAGCAAATCTTTAACACATTCTTCCCAACTTCTTCTAGTAAGAAGACTGCACAATTAATGGAATTATGTATTACCAGGTTGTGTTCTTCTAGTAACAGACGAAGATTATCACTCTTCAATTGACCATTTAAAAATTTGTGAATTATAGTGAAGAAAAAAAAAAAAAAAAAAGAGGGAAAGAAAATTTATTTTCCCCTCCCTCATAACAACTTTTCAGATTTCTCAAGTCTGCTCAAGCAAGAGGGGAAGGTAATGTCTTACTCTAATTTAAAAAACATCATAAAATCACTGATCATCAGATAAGGTGTAAGTACATTTTTGTCATTAACTCAGCTGAGAAGCTCTTCCTTCACTGATTAAGACAATGATCAAAAGATCACAAAATCACATTTTTCTTAGAAAGACATCTCAAATATCTTTATTCACCGAATTCTGCCTTTCTCTACTAATGATTAAGATGATTTTTAAAAACACATCTTAAAAGGCTTAAACAACATATTTTAAAAATCTTGCTAATAGAGATTAATGTATCAGAATTTGGATTTTTTTTCTAAAAGCAAGTGAACTAAACTGATCAAGAAACTTGTATATTACAGGATAATCTGCACCACTGAGTTTTACAGCAATCATAATAAATAGATATTACAGCAGAGAATAAAGTTACAAAATATTTGTAAGTACTGGATTTTTTTCTGCTGTGGAATCTTCAGCTAACTACTCACTAATCTTAAATTTGTACCCTATAATCTCAACTACCACCATTCCTCTGAAAGAAAAGGAAATCTCAGCATTTCCTTGAGTGCAAATAGTTCAGAATTACAACAGTAATGGCATATCAAGGCTTGGGGGTTGATTTGTCAAAATTAATAGACTAATCAGACCACACTCATTTTGTTCAAAGTCAATTAACAAGTAAGATCCATTTCCAGCAACTCTCCCCCACCCTGCTTTAAGTTTCTATACTCAATTAAGAGTTTTACAAAATACTTCATTACACTACAAGGCAAGGGCTAGGCTTGTTCAGCCATGCTGGATGCACATAATTTCAAGTAAATTGAAAAAGAACCAACCCTTTAAAACTATTAGAATTGAGATCCTATAGGACATGATCTATTCCAAGACATAAGAGGCACATGAAGCCTCACAGAAACAAGTGGCCTGAAAACTGTTAAGTGTTGCTGTGGAATCAATTATTCTTTTGCTCTCATTATTGTAAAAACAACAAACATTTTATCACTCTATAAACTGCACTGGTTTAGTAGTATTTTTAGCACAGAAACTACCATTAAAACCTAAAAGTTGTTTATGAGGAAAGGCTTTAAGATCAAGCCCATTAAAAAGTGCTAAAAACATCTGTAACAGGTTACTTCATCACCAGATTCTTTAGAACTGCTTAGTTAACAGAATAAATTAATTAATTCTTAAGAATGAATGGTTTCTTAATATGAATGTTGGTTCTATCTTAGTTCATTGTTTTCTGTTACAAAATGTTTGAGGCTTCAATCAAATGGCAATTTTCTAAACAGCTAACACTCTACAGCAAAAAAGATAGCATGGGCTCCATCTTCAAGGAATAATGCTCCTGTTCTATTATGATTAGTGTCCAGACTGATGAAAAAGTAGTACTCATTAGCAAAGATGAGAAGCAAGACAGTGAAGAAGACACTTATCTTAGGTGTTGCCTACCTGCAACACTGTCACACGGTGACGGTGAAACAGAGCAGCAGACAGCTCCACAGGCATCATTTTAATAGTGTTTGGTACTACAAGAATAGAGGCTCCACTTGTCAGTGCAATGAACAACTCGACCACAGATGGGTCAAATGTTAGAGGGGAAGCCAGGAATAGCATATCAGCCGGTGTGATCTCAAATATGGCTCTAAAATCAGAAAGCTAGAAATTACAAATCTGATGCATGTTGTTAAAAAAACATTTCCAAACTAGAAGAGCAGCATGAAAGAAATGTGCTTTAGCACAGCTAAGACCTTAAGGGCTGCTCTGAATATATAGCTGTATGTAGGCCAAACAATTTGAGCACAAGCTCTTGCATCTGATTAAATTAATGAGCTCCTTCACCAATATATGTACCACATTACACACCAGTACAGTACACTGAAGGGCATATTTAAACTAAGAGATGCTCATTAAATAAAGAAAAAAAAGATGGTATTTTCCATAACAAATTTTTTTAGGAAGTATTAAATGAAGCAGAAAAAAACCCCAGGTAGCCCGAAAAGGAATTAGGACTTAAAAAAAATACAGAACACAGTAAATATAACTGCAAACAAATAATTAATTTTGTTACCTATTTCTTTTAAGCCACAAGCCAGAATACAATACTTACAGCAACAGCATATTATTTGAAGTACACCCCTCAAAAATTCAAGTAAAGCACCATTTCAACATTAAAAATAATAGTTAGAGAAACAAAATTTTATATGATACTATTTAGAAAAAGAAACACAAATAAATCTGAAAACGCAGGGGAGGAAGAAGTGAAACAACAAACCCCCAATCTACACTCCTCTGAAACATTAATTAAAAAGAACCAAAAAACTTCCTAAATATCAAATCTGTAAAAGCATTTAAAAGAAAAACTGGAAACCACACTTACTTAAGATGCAGAATATTTGGCACTATACATTTATGAGGCACTCTGACTATTTTGGGGATGCCAGTAGTTCCTGATGTATGCAAGATGTATGCTACAGGGTATTTCTGACCATCACCCATGTATCCTCCTTCCCATGTTTTTGCTTTATTTTGATCTGGGCAAATGGTATATCCTGGGTGCAAGTTACCCATTGCTTTGGAAGGTTCGTATTTATTTTCCACATCATCTACTTGTGAATTTAAATCGGTACTGCTCAAGTTCATTTGGAAGAGAGTTAAACCAATGTGCTCTACTGTGGAAGAATTGTGGTTAAAGCAACCAACATGAGACATCCGGAATTTCTGTAAGAGAAAATATACAATTTAAACAGCAGAACTCAGGATGCACTGCTATTGTCCTACTGTATGCAAAATAAAATAACGTTTCATACAAATAATCTGTGATTGTTCATGCCTCTACTTTTGGAGGACACATGCAGACAGTCTTAAGCTCAAGTATTTTTATGTGTTAAATATGAGTGAACACAGACTTCATAAATATGACATGAACAATTATCTGAGCAAATAATGAAAAGGAAAATACATAAAAGAATTCTGCAGAAGACAAAGAACTCTGAATTACAGCTAGATGGCCCAATCTTTTATATTCCCTTTGCAATGAGTGAAGGCATAAGACTGGGAAGGAGTTGGACTAAAGGAAACCAAAGAATTAAATGCAGGAGCTTTTTTTTTCAACTATTGCAAAGATTTCCAACCCTCAGCCTTGACATATCAAGAGACAACTCTGGAAATCAAAGTCTTCCAGGGCCAGTGCACAACAAGCTTGCCTGGACAACACTGTAACAGGAAAACACATAATATTTTTGAAGAGGAAGAGAAGCACTTTGTAATTCTAATTTTACAGATAATCTTTTCCAAATGGGAAGGACAACCTCTTGACATGAAGAAACAAAACCCCATCTGAGCTTATTAAAACAGAATACAATCTGAATAGCTACATGTTTCTAAATTGCCCTTTAATGCTTCCTGTAGAAGCCTGCACACTTACGTTTATTTTGTCATTCTCAACAAGAATGTACTGAAGATTGCTTTTCTTCATGAAGTAAGTGGATAACACTGGTGGTGCATCTGGATCAATAGGAGAATAGGCAGCTGGAACTTGAAGGATTCTAACAAGACACAAATGTTTTAAACTTGCTTTTTTTAAAAAATAAGAAAATCATCCTAAAATTCACTAACATTTCTTTTATGCTTTTATAGTTGCCAGAGCTAGAAAATGTAGTCACAATATGACTTTTAAAGTTTTTCTTGGAAATAAAGTAGGAAGAATAATCAGACTTCCCTTTTGGTATCTTACAGCAAGGAAAAAGATTAAAGCTGGATGCAAACATTACGCATTATTTCTGGCCAAGCAGGCTGGTGATGACACAGGTATCACTGACATCAACAGCATCACATTTTAAAAGCTGCTATTGACTAGGAACAGAAATACAAGCTTTTTAGTTATACAACATGTGTAAACATATTTTAAAAGACACTGAAAGTCTGCACACTGAAAACACTTTCTGTTCTCACAAGTCTAAAGAATCCAGCATCAGAAAATCTGAGCACATACTGTAATTTCTTCCCTAATAAACAAACAAGAACACCGAGTATCATTCCGCTCTCCTCCCGGCGCTTTACGTGGTAGCTCTTCCTCAACAGTTGCTCGCTACCATCACCCCCTCTAGTGGCTCCATTTGATAATGACAAGCACTTGAATTTATTAACGCCACAAAAAGCGGAGTACGCGGCGACTAAAACATGAGCGGTCCCCGTAAGTATTCACATTTCTTCTAAGGCTGGGTTCCCACATACAATTAGTTATATTTCCTCTTTATGCAAGTGATTTACCACTTCAGTAAAGACGAGATCCAGGATAAAGACTTGGAAACAGCAGCATTCTATATACACGAATAGCCACTGGCATCAGTAAGCACTGAAGCCTGCCCTGCATCATATACAGCAGTTAACTACTCAGCAATGATAACTGTTAAGAATCAAAACACCCTCATAGTTCCCAGTCACACAGCAAAAGAAAACAGTGCTGGGATATAGGATAAATCAGGTTGCAAAGAACCTCAGGATGCCTAGTCCAACCTCCTGCTCAAGCAAGGCCAGCTGTGACACCAAACTCTGTTGTTCAGGACTTTTTCCAGCTAGGTCTTGAAAACCTCCAAGGATGATGCCTACCCCACATCTCTGGGCAACCTACTCCACTGCTGGACTCAGGGAAAAGGGTTTCCTGATCAGTGAGAAAGTTCCTCAGTGTCTCTCAGAGGTTTATGATTACAGCCCTCACTCACTGCACTGAAATCTTTATACTCAGCTGTGATACATCTTTTTTGTGCTGCTGTGTATTTTACATGCTGTGTGACAATAGGAAAATATTGGCACAGATCCTCCTCCTAGGAAGCACAACTGCTGCTGTATATATATATCAGCTGAAGAAAATTTGCTTGTGATGCTGCAATTCTGTATTACATCATAAATGCAACGGATACAAGAGATACACATATAAAGGATACAAACAGAATTAATCAGAAGTAGGATTTTAAAAATTGCTGGATTAACATGAGTGTTTGTTGAGGTCACAAACATTTCAACTTCCTAGCTATTAAATAATCAAGGTCACTTTAGTGCTGCATTGCTCATTACTTTTTTGTAATGGAATATTTGTAATATTTGTAATGGAACTTAAAACTGTACACTCATTCAGCTTAAAGCATGAAAAATGTTTTCAATACATCTTTTTTTTTTGCTAGCAAAACAAGAATACATTAAAAAACCTGTATTCCTTTTTTTGGTATAAATTTATTGTTAGATAACCTTCATTTCTAAATAAGCAGAAAGACACAAGTAATTATTTTTTTGTATTTCTAGAAATATCCTTAATCACTTTAAAAAAAAAAAAACATAGACACTTTAGATCAATAAACTTAAGATTCAAAAAGCTTTAGCAGTGGCTTTTGTAAAGATTATAATACTGCCATTTTTTCTCTTAAAGAATGCCTCTTGACTGTATTACTACATTTTTGTTGTTATTAAAAATATAAACAAACTGAAAATTTCCTTTAATGAGATGACCCTTAAAAAGCCAACACAGATTGCAAGCACTGAAACCATTACCCCAAGATCCAAGATGGTAAGTTTATTCCTGGATAGCAGTAAAGGCCTATTTCACATTTTCTTTGCTGATCACAGTGCTTTTGAAGGAAAGCTGTTAACTCCATGGCAAGCTTAACCACCGTAGCATATGTGTAGAAAGTTGGAGCTTTGTCATTGCATTCATCAAACCAAACTGCTTTTCTATCAGAGTACAGGCTAGCTGCCTGATTCACCAGTTCCTGAAGAGTCATCTCAGCTGCATTATCTTCAATCCCCCTGAAAGATTAACAAACCAGACTGCACTGTCATCTCTTAACTTTTGACACTTTAGTCAAATTACATGAGCACACAGAACACTACCAAAAGGGGAAAAAAAGATCCTTGGCAGAAAGCACACAGCTTCACCACACCTTATATTGCAAAGTGTCCAGCTTAATACTTTCATCATTTGCCATAGGTCTTACCCTAAGGCACAGGATACAGTAATTCACTGAGACATCATTGCATAGAGGCTGCATTCCCTCACTATTACATCTTTATTTTTAAAGCTAGGCACAACTAAATCAGTAATTTTATTAACACAATTTAATTAGTGACTTTCTCTTCAACAGAATTGTGAAATACGAATCTTTGCAAGCAGAAAACGCAACACGCCGATAGCCAAGGCTTTTAGGGTACTGCTCGTGCTGGTGCACGCCTGCCCCACGGGCCGTCACGCCTGTACCGGACGGCCGAACGGCGACCGCAAGGCTGCGGGCCAAGGCCCCCTCTCGCCTCCGCCGCGGCCCCGACCGAGGACAGGCGGCTCCCGCCACGCTCAACGCCCCCCATTTCCACACACGACGAGCACGGCCTGGCCGCTCCCGGAGCCGACGGCCGCACCGCGGAACCTCTGCGGGACGGACGCCAACAGGGCGGCCCCGCCAGCCGCTGCCGCTGGCCCCAACGGGTCACCACGCCGCGCGGGTCCCCCACCTGCCACAGCGCCCAGCAGCACCTCCCGACCCCGGCCTTCGCTCCGCCGCACCTAGCAACGGAAAGTCGTCCCTCCTGATTGGCGGGAAAGTTAGTCTTGCCCTACACTGCAGTAACGCGCGCTCTCATTGGCCAATGGCCGTCGCGCTGCTTGGCCATCCACAAGCAGCACCCGGTGCGCCAGTGGCCTGCGTGGGGTGGTGCCATTTTTTCCCGAGGGTGAGAGGAATGGTGTGCCAGAGCCCTCCCAGCTCTACGGCAACTCTTCAGACGTGAGAAAGGGGCTAAATCAAGCGCAGGTGGCCGGGGTGAACGGGGTGAAGGGTAAGATCCCCCTGCCCCACTCCGCTCATTCGTCTCTGTCCCCGTGTCGTGTGTGTTCCATTCCACCCCCCACCCCCCGGAGGTGGTACGGGCCTTCCTGGCGGTGCCACCGCCGTTGGGACCCGG
>JAVJGJ010000001.1:59532010-59596679 GCA_035590215.1 Microhierax caerulescens
AGCATGGAAGTGCTAAACAACTGAAACATGCTGAAAAGGCTGTGTGATGTAAAGACTGTTTATTTCAGCGTCTTTGGATGTTGCCTTGCTGTATTCACCATTAAGAGACACTCAGATATTCTGGCCTTGGAAAATTCTCCAGCGATAAAACATAGATACAGCGAGCTCAGTCCTGAAGCTGCAGGGACTTGCACACCCACAGCTTCTCTGCAGGCAAATAATTGCCCTGAGTATGAGCCTGAGCAGAAAAGCCCCATCAGATTTGAAGTTTGGTATACCTGGCAGTATTGCTACAGCTTTGTCACCCCGTGCACAGTGCGAGGTCTGGATCCAGGCATCATACAAGCCACATGTGATGTTATGGGCAAGAGACATTCACGGAACTGTGACAGAGCAGTTAACCTGTCTGTATGCTTCCAAGCCTTTTCCATAAGGCTGAAGAAACCGAGCAGACAGCCTGAAAAAGCTGCACTCTGGGAAATCCAGCTCACTGTTTCAACTTACATCTCACTGTCTGTGTGCTTCTCCAGCAAGCCACTGTCTCACTTTCACTCTTCTCCTGTGTGAGAGATATGATATGAGCTTCTAAACAAGCGGCTTCTGCAAATATTGGTGTGAGTCTGGAATGGGGCCCCTGGAAATTTCAGAAACAACTTACTTTGTTCCCCCTTTAATAAAGACTCTACCTTCAAGTTTAAGATCAGCCCTTAGGGGTTAACTATCCAAATAGTTTTTTTCTTGCTTACTCCCTTGCTTCACATACACACTGACACCTTAACGTTTCAGTCAGCCTCCCCATTGTCTAGAGCAAGGCTGTATAAACTTGGTCTACCTTTCCTTAGTTATTGCTGGGGTAGATGGAGATGCAAGCAAGGCTGTGACTGGCACTGTCAAAGCAGGAGCTAAGCAGCCCCTGGGAACAAACGTTTACTGCTCTGCTAGGAAAGCAGTAGGGAGAACTCAAGCTACAGCTGGGTTTCTCTACACCGAGTCCTTCCCTGGTACGGGTGTTTTAAGATCAGACTTGTTAGAGGAAGAATATATTAACATTACCTGAGATTGGAATAAAAGGGGAAAGCAGACAGGTTTGCCTTCTGAGCCTGGAAGCAGTGAAGCTGAACTGGCTGTGGCTCCTGCTCTTGTGGTCAAATTTCTTAGTGCCTAATAAGTCACAAACTCTGTTTGAAGCCTTTCCCCAGTACTGGAGTGTATAGAAAATAATAAAGTGGAAAACTAATGGATTAAAACGTTCACTGGACTAAAAAGTTACTGCAGGGGACAGGCAGACTGATTACATGAGAGTGATTTCCTACCCGAGGTCTGCAAGAACCATTGGTGATGTTCTGCAAAGCTAAATGCTATACGTAACTTGTCACAACCATTAATACTTTGTTTTAGAGAGTCCAGGGAAAACTTACGAGTTTTCTCTGAAGTCCACTGGACTGGGCTTTTGCCCCATGCAAGCCTCCTCCCTGTGAGGAACATCATCCTGCGAAAGCAACTGAGTGAAACTTGGTCCTCATTGAAATCCAGGAGTGTTTCACCTTTGATTTTAATCCAGCCAAGATTTTACTTGCTGCTGTCTCTGCAAGATATCACAAACCGTGCATAGAAAAACCACCTTTCACTCGTCTCACAGTTTCTGAAGCCCAAGGGACAGTATCTGTGGAAAAAAACAACAAGGCAGATCAGACAACAATAACCCAGGCTTTTCCCTACAAAACAGCACTCCCCTCCCAGTGCAGCTAAAGGAAGCAACAAGCCAGATGAGGAAGGTAAACTTGGGATCTGAAAGGAAAGAGTCTCTGGTATTCATAAATGTCAGAGGTTCACACGGAAACTTAGTTACGGCCCTGATCCTCCGCAGTCTATTTCAGGAGACGCAGCCCTTTTTCAGCGATAGTATTTGACTCATTAGTGTTAGAATATTTCTTCTCTTTTTAACTCTCTGAGTGGAAAACCTTGTTCTGATTTGAAACCATATTGACAGCTAGAGAATATAGCGAGAGCTGAGCACTGAAATTCATCACCTGAGTAAAAACAGAGAGGAAAGTAAATCACAGCTTCAGCACGTGATCTGTAACAGACTCGTTTGACCCATCATGGCCTTGGTCTTCTGTGATTAACAAACCCACGGTATAGAAAAAGAGAAAGGGAAACTGCCTGCATCAGAGACTGTGATGAAGTACAAAGAACGCTGATGCATACTGCATTTCAAACGTTAATATCCTCTGAAGGAACAGCAGGGTCTGCATTTACTGCTTCTCACAGGATCATGGGGTAACTCAGGTTGGAAGGGACTGCAGTCTTTAGTCCAGCCTCCTGCTGAAGCAGGGCCAGCTCTGAGATCAGATGAAAGTGCACTTCACCCCCCACTTTGGGTCATTGATGTTAAACACAAGAGGTTCCAAGGTAGACCCCTGTGGTACCCCACTCATTACCAGCCTCTGGGTGGAAGACGACCCATTAACCCTCTAAGCTTGATTATCCAAACAACTTTTAGCCATCTAGTTATCCACCCATCCAGACCATGATGTCCTAACTTGGGATACAAGAACGTCATGGGTGACAATCTCAAAAGCCTCACTGAAGTCAAGGCAAATGACATCCACTGCTCTCCCCTCACCCACAAAGCCCGTTATTTTACCACAGAAGACAATCAAGTTGGTCAGGTATGACTTACCATTGGTAAATCCATGTTAAGTGTTCCAAATCACCCTCATTCCCTTATATGCCAGAAGTATGTTCCAAGAGGACTTGCTTCAAGATTTTCCCAGGGATCAAAGTGAGACCGAGTAGTCTGCAGCTCCCTGGATTGTCCTTTTGGACTTTTTTGAAGATGCATGTCGCATTTGCTTTTTTCCAGCCATTAAAGAGAGACTTTTCCCAATTTCCATGACTTTTCAATGATGATAGAGAGGGACCTTGCAATGAGAGCAGCCAGTTCTCCCAGCACCTTCAGATGCAGCCCTTCTTGGTATGTCCATCGTCTATTTGGCAAACATTTAGTTTCTCTATATACTGGTTGTTAGTACTAGCAACCTGCAGTAGCAATAACAGTACTGAGAAACGGCTAAATGGGATGCTAGAATTGGAAAATTATACAGAGAAGGATTTCCATTGTGACAGTTGGTGCATGAGGACAGCTTTATTTATTATCAGAGAAGTCAAACTAAAGCAAAGGTTGATTTTGTCATCTGTTTCTTCAAATTAAGAATGAATCCAATACCAAGGCTTCACAATAGTATAAATCTGTAGCGGCTCCATATTTTAACCAAAAGTTTTTTCATATGTTTTCACTTCATTTAGTGGTATGAGTAACACTGAAATACTAGTCTCTACTAAACGTAGTTGAGGTTCTGAAATTGTCCCGCAGTATTTCATAAAATCCACCTTCTTGACACCAGTTGAGAACATCATCCATGCAGAATCCTTTAGGTAAGTCAGCTGCTTTTGATATTCATCTCAGTGCACTGTGGCTACAGCTTCTGGAGGGACCAGAGTCACTTTAATCCTTTAACCACAGGAAGCCAAGAACATATTTGGAGGTAGGTGGTCCTCAGCCTTATGAGATCCTCTGGGGGCTACCACGCAGTTTAATCTCTTACATTTTCTACTCAATATGACTGTATGATATTAGATGGGAAAATAAAGGCTTTAGCCGTGGTGGAATATAGATGTCAAGCTGCAAGGTTAGAGGATCAAATTATATATGATACCTGACTCTAGGTTTCTGTTGCTCCCGTTCAGGTGATAGATTGCCTCAAAGGAGTCAATATTTCCATTTAGAAAGGATTCGATACTAAAACTTGGAAAAGAGCTACATGCTTCAATCCACAGAAGAGGAAATACGCCTGGGTCTACAGAGGAGTTGGGAAGCAAGTGAGATACCGTAATGAAGGTGTATGGCTGCTTATAACCCAAGTGTAAACTGTCTCTAGTTTCTGACTCACGTAGCAGCTCAGGCCAGAACTACTCTTTCCATCCATAGATGACTGTAACAATTAATTCTGGATTATTCATTGTTTGCATTAATGATTATTCATGCTTGGATTGGACTCTGCACTGTCCTCACTCTGGCTCTTGTGAGCGTTCTGCTGCAGTTAGTGCAGAAAGCAGTGGCCAGCCAAGCCACCGTTACATCCTTACGTTCATTACACCATTACACAGACTTTACTGCCTTTCAGATACTGGGAGGACACCAATATGTGCAACTTCATCTTTAGGTCCTTGGAAAGCTCAGATCAAGTGCCTGCATCCTCAGAAACACTAAGGCTTCCACATCCAGTTGAGATCTATAGAAGTGAGACGTCTGGTTTTGATTTGACCCTGGACTGTTTCTGAGAGCCTTTTTCCAGTCGTGTGGGATACCATGCTGGGAAGGACAGGCACTCTAGCTGAAACTCTGCTGCATGGAGGATACCCTCCCGTGCAAATGCACGGTAAAAAAAGGTACAGGCTCAAATTTAATCTGTTGGAAGGTGGGTCAGTCTCTTCTAATCCTCGAGAATATTTCTTGGCTTTTTGCCATTGTATCTGGGCAATTTCATCTAAGTACTCTTGGTTGTGTTGACTAACAGATGTTGTCTGTAAGTTTATGTCTGCATTAGGATCAATGCAGCTCTCCAGAAGGAATCAGCTGGTGCCAAATACCCACTGTACGTGAGGAGGGGAGGCTGCTTGGAGCTGTTTCTAGTCTCGTCTCATAGCCTGAATGCCCGTTAGTGGCTGAGGCATGTCAGTTGTGTTTCTAGAGCTCACTTTTCTGCCTGGTGTTATCTGAAGGGACCTCGGTTTGCACACTCTGTGATAGTGCCCCAACATGACCAAAGTGTTTGCCCATGGTGAGAGGGGAAGATTTGCTTCCAAAATGTTCCTTCAAAAAGGAACAGAAATGCTGATATTGGTGCAGCCTGAGTTATGCACCATGAATATTGTTCTTGACTGCAGGAGTTTCTATATCACTGTTAGTCCAGGCACCTTTCCTTGCAAGACCCTTCCTGAGACTTGTTAATGTAAGTCTTCAGCTTTTCTCAACAAATTGGTTTGAACTTTCTAACCTCAAAGGTTAAGCCTGCTACTCAGCGAGTACCTTACATTATCTGCCTTTATAAACTGAAAGAGGGCCTGTGTCATCCCAGCTGTAGATGTTTGCTCCACTCCTGTGAGGATTTTAAAATTGCACGTTACACCTGTTTGTCATCTGGAATGAGAAAAGCAACATGACTCTCTGTGTAGCAGCCCTGTGTTTATCTGAGAGCTCAAGCTCAGGATCGCAAGATCCTCAGGAGACCACGTTTCAACTTGGTATCCTGATTTGTGGCCTCTAATTGTTTGTTTTGAAAATAGAACTGTCACCAGCATCCCTTGAAAACAGAGCTCTGGGCTTTAACAATGTTGTAGCAGTCACTTGATATTACTGCTAAAATGAGAGTGCATGTTGGTGTTAATTGAGGTCAGCATCAGATGTGTTTTATTGGCTCCTGATAGCTACCATTACAACCGGTATTACTACTGCTTACCTTTCTATCACCTCCTTGCTCATCCATTAGGTAGAATAGCAGTTAAACAGGTTTGTACCCATTTTAATAAATGGCAAAAGAGAGAATAAGAAAGCCAGCTTCTGCTCCTTGAAATTAATGGAAGTGTCATCATTTCACCAGCATAATAACAAGCTCACAGTGCTGAAAGAGATACAGCATTTCCTTCGGGGGGGAGGGGAGAAAAAAAAAAAGAAAAAGAAAAAAGACAGTATTATGCACTTAAATCAGTTCTAAAACTTAAAAGCCAGAATTCCAAAAAGGAATATAAGGGGGAGGGGAGCACCTGTCAGCACCATCACCTTGAGCAGTCCCGGCTTCTGGTCTAATGATAAGCACTTTTCTGTGCTTTGACTTTGGGAAAACATCCTAGTTTCTGGATGCCTGAAAACAGTCACAGGGCACTTAAGTTCACAAGTACGTTCAGGTATGGTTGCATCTTAGGGAGTTTGATATATAAGTAGTACGATGTGTTGGAGTGCCGGGGACTGTCATACTGTCCCAGACCATTCCAGGCTCTCTCAAGCAAGATCCTGAGATAGTGGAGGAATGAACTAACGTTCATTCATGGGCTAACAGGAACCTCCCAAAGTTCAACAAAGACCAGCAAAGAACCAAGATGTCCTGTGTCCTGGTGCAGTAATCCCACACAGCAGCACGGACTGGGACCAGTTTTATGGAAAAAGGGGGACCTGCTGGATGAGAATTTGAACACAAACCCGCAGTGAGGAGATGCTGAAGAGAGATGGGGTTGTTTATCCTGTGGAAGCAAAGGCTCAGGGGACCTAATTGCTGTCTTCAGCTACCTGTTGTGGCACAGAGAGAAGTTAACTTGAGCCAGGTTCTTCTTGGAGGTACAGTATGAAAGGACAAGAGAAACAGTCACAGGTAAGGGTAAGGGAAAGTTCAGACGGACAGAAAGAAAAGCTCTTCACCATGATCACTGGAGCAGGTTGCCTGGAGAGGTAACCTTGCAGATTTTACAGATTTGGTGGAGACAAGGCCCTGAATAATCCAATCTAACTTTGAAAACCCTGGTTGGGGTGGAAGAATGGACTAGATGATCCCCAGCACCCCCTCCCATCCTAAATCATCCTATGACTTAAAGTGTTAGGTCATACTGGGAAAATATTTCAGGAGAAAGCTTTCCACAGAACAATTCTGCTCTAGTAAAACCAGAACTGTCTCATAGGACCATGTGTATTTTGACATGGAACTTTAAAAAACCCTCAAACCCACTTTTGAACAGCTCCAAACTTAAATAGGACATATTATTTCAGTTGTTACATTATCTGCATACATTTTTTACAAAATCATACTATAAATATATGTGTATATTTCTATTGTAACACTGAATTACTGTGAAAAGGAACTAATTCTTCATTATCAAATGGATGTGCTAAGGTCTGGATGATGTTTCCAAATTCACACCATTTGGAATACTTTCTGCAAAAATTTACACACTTTTAGTTATTTTCTGAGGAAAGAAGACAGACTTACCTGAAAAGGGGCAGATAGGAATTCTGTCATCCATAAATCATATACTAACTCACAGAAATGACAAAATATATCACAGCAAATACATCCTACTTGTATGTTGCCTCACACAGAAGCCACCCATGGTTTTGTTGCAGAGAGAAAACCTGCTATGTTATCAGTGGTTGCTTTCAATTCCAATCTCTGTATCATCTGAGTGATAAAAGAGATGTATCACCACATTGAGGCAGGAGTCTTTTTCTGCTTCATGATGCAGAAGCTGTGCCACATCCCCTTTTTGAAGGATTTGGTGAATTTCTCCAAAGAAATAGGATCTTCTTTTGCATCAGCTGCTGAAATCCCAGGACTCCATCCTTAAAGGGAATTATGAACTCAGCCCTTTGTAATCAGGGCAGTTTGAACAGCTCTAGGTTTTATGCATGGAATTGGCACTCTAGCAGTTGAAAGGAGTTCCCAACACGGAATTCCTCATTTGGTAAACTAGATGATTTCTTCTCTTTCTGTTCCTGCTAGCTTGCGTTTATCTGATAGTCTAGATTTTCTTCCATTTTTCTAAGTGAAGTTCCTGCTGCTCTTTTTTTACTCCTAGTGGTAATTTTGCTTTATTTTGCAAGATTTTAGAAGGGATTATAAGAGGTGACAATTTCTGTAATCATCCAGTGCACATTTGCAGGGACATAATGGAGTCAGAAATCATGCTTGGACATTCACTTCTCTGTGCCTGGCAAGTAAGGCTGAGAAGTTGCCAACCGTGGGCTCAGGGATGGAGACAGCTGGCCTGAGAAAATTATGTCCTTGACCTCCTGGATGAAGTGAGGACAGGTGGAGATGAGCAGGCAGTGTAGCAGATATGTTTCTCTCTGGCTGGCCCTGCTACCCAGAGAGACTGGAGGAGTGCAGTGAAAAGGACCCAGCAGTAACAGTGGGGAGAAGGCTGCCTTGTTGCATTGGCCAATCAGGACAATCTCTTCAAGAAGATTGGGAAGAGATAAAAAAGTGTAAGAGAGAGTGCTCTCACTCCCCTTTCCTCCAGCTTATTTGAGTAGTTGGAAACCTCATTTCCTTTTGCCTTCACTGTCTCTTCCCACAGAGCACTAGCAGCGAATTAACTGAGAAGCATGCCCAGGATGGACCTCGCTCTGGCTGGTCAGACCTTGATGTCCTAAACAGCAGGGACAAGTCCCAGAGGCTGAGGGGTGTGAAATGAGATGTGCTTGGAGGGTTGAGGTTTTAACACCAAGCCAAGTCCTAGCACTTAAAGGGTAAGGGTTCATAGGCATGCACATGGGCAAATCTTACCATCATCATGTGAATGTTGTTAGCACTAGAATTAAGCTGTGTAAAATAAACCATTGTGTTTACCTTGTTAATAAAATGACTGGCAATGTCCTAATCCTGAGGTGTAATATTTTCACAGAAAAAAAACCCCAAACAGTTTGACTAATAAAAACTTGTAATTAATGGCAAGAAACAAGCAATTCATTCATAGAACAACTGAGTGCAACTGAAGAATGGCATCTTACACTGATCTCTTGAAAGAGGAAGAAGATCTGCTGGAAGAAGAAGATCATCATTCATCTTTGCACATCTTTTGATTGAAGTTACTTTAGGGATCATCTTTCAGAAGGAAAACAACCTTAGCATACAAACACTTTGGCCAATGTTTATCCAAGACAAAGCACGAGGACACAACTTCGGTGTGTATAAACAGTGAATTTCACGGGAAATTAGTCTGTATTTCACGGATCAACAGTGCAGCAAGGTACAATATGCTTGAAACTGCTATTGAAACTCCAAAATGTCTTTGGTAAGAGTTTTAGTAGAATATGTAATGTTATTCAGAATATTTATCTTTGTAGTAATTTTTCCACTGTGATATAAGTTTTTATCTGCAATGACACACAGCAACAGCTGAGGTAATAGCAAAAATGAAAAAAAAATGAAAGGTGTACGTGTGCAGGCTTCTGTGAAGCTGTTCATGTGAACGTTTGAAAACATCCTCTTCCCCTTTTACAGGTGGAAAACCGAAGTGTAGAGATTAGAAATGACGGGCTGAGTGCATGGCTGTGCTGGCAGCCAAACCCCACGCTAGGGTCCGTGCCACCACTGGAACTAGGTGTATCTCAGTGACTGAAGGAAAAGACTCCCCCAAACTAAAATTCACAGCATCTCTAGTGACACTGGCAGACTGTTGGATTTTGTAGGCTGGAATATACTAGGAAATACCGTTGTCTTCAGTGGTGAAAAAACCTGCACTGCAGAAAAAGCTGCATGAGAAATGTCTTCCTGCTTGCTCACAGGTCTTCTACAGGAGGATCTTACTGGGAGCAGCAGAACCCACCACTGCCCAGTGGCCAGAGGAAAACTCAGAAAATACACTTTCCTTGCCTTGAAAAACCTGAGAGAGGGACTTGAGTAGAAATTGAAAGAGGAAAAATGTTGAAGTAATACTAGAATGATTTTTTTAAAATGAAATTTTGAAGAAAACCTTATGTTTAAAGAAAACCTGTGTCTCTTCTAGGGAAAAATATCCCTCATTTTAACCCTTCCCAAGTAGAAAACTACAACAGCATTAATAACTTTTATACTGATCTTTTGGCAAAAAAAAAAAAAAAAGTGTATTTAAGGTATAATCTCAGTAGGCAGGATTATGCCTCAAGAGACATAAATTTTAAACGTGTATTTTCTATCTCCAACATTTCAAAGTAACAGAAGAAGTTGATGAGAATGAAAATCGAAAGCCACCTCCAAGTTTTGCCTCTAGCTACCTTTTTGGCACTTATAAGTTTGGACCTTGGGAAAGTAAAAATGAGAAGAAAGAGAATGCAATGCAACTGGGAGCACGACTTCGCCTGCTCTTTGCATTTGGGTGACTGTTACTCACTGAGTACCTGCTATAGCGTGTAAGTCCTCATATAAGCCTGACCGCCCCGTGTTACAGCAAGTCCGTACTGCATTTGTTTGTTGTGTCTATGCAGTGGTAATGGACTACTGATGGTGTAGTAGAACAAAACAGTGGATTTTCCACTTCAGCCGATGCCAAGAGGTAAGCTTTGCCTGCTGGGATCTGCAAGGGAGCTTCACAGCTGCAGAGAAAGCTGCCCTCCCACTCTCTGAAGGTGGCCTTTTCCTTCAAGAAAACTCTGCCAACGGTTTCCAAGGACCAGCGAGGGGGCTGTTCCTTGCATTCGAGCTGCAGGGCTGTGAGGTGAAACCGCACATGCAAACCTGCCTTTCAGGGGCTGGGAAACGGATAGCAGCAATGGAACGAAAGGTTGTTGTGGTCTCAACAGCTTGTGCTAGCTGGGTGCCAGGCTGTACAACTGTAATGACACCTGAGGTGGCCATATGTATTGGATATTGAACTCTGATGCATGTTTTAAACTGGAGTATAGCCTGGAGGTATATTTAATTTTTTTTTTTCCTTTTTGAAAGTCTCTACCATTTCCAGCAATATTCCATGTGGGGAGTTCCTCTGGAAATTCTCAGCTTTTCAGAATGACACTTATTTTCCTGGACATTAATTATCTAGGGGCTTATTTATCTTGTTCCTACTTACTTATGACTTCTAAGGCTAAGATACTGCTCTGGGGGCTCTGAAGTCAATCTTTCACATAACATCCTGTAAGACTAGAATTTACATATAAATGTGTTAAATAAAAAATAGATATAAAGGAACCAAAACAAAGTATAAAATTTACCATATAAATTTTGTATTTCAGACTAATTTAAAATAAAATCAGGAGTTGACTAGCTGTGCTTCTCTATGATATGGCATTTAACATGAAACAAAACAAGTCAACAAGACCATCAGGGTTCTTACTTCCAGGAAGCAATCTATTTTTGATATTACAAATGCTTTCCTGTTTTCTTTTCTCCAAGATTTCTCCAGTGCATATGAAATCCAAGGGTTTAAACACTTTTTTTTTTTTTTCCTTGGCCATGGTATGCAATCAGGGAAAGAGATCAACATTTGTTATTTATTTTAAGAAAGTCTCTGCACTGCATCAGCCGAGCAGGACAACATTGATAGGCTTTATGGTTCACCAATGTTACCCTTGTTCTAGGCAAAAAGCTACTGCTGCTAGAAAACTCATGCACTGCATGTGCATCTAGTGTACGTGGGATACATGTTCTGAGACTGACAGTGGTCAGGATATCTCCTGATCTGCAATTAGATTATCCATGTTATTATTTTTAGATCTTATTGAGTTGGAAGCAAAGCGAGCTCAGAAAGAAATCATCAAATGGCTCCAACTGAGATCAGTGATAAACAGTTTGGGTTTTTTTTTTCACACAGCAAAAAGCAGAATAAACACAGCCCAGGTTTGCTCTGGTAGCAATGCTTATAATACAGTGAGAACATCCTTTTAAAATTCTTGTCCAGACTGTTGCAGCAAACCGAGCACAGGGTGTGTTTACAGAGGCTTCTCCAGGCTTTACACAATCTCTGTGGCACCTGCAGCACAGTCTGGGAGTGCCAGGGCAGGAAAGAGAAGTATGGATATGCACGGCTGCATGTACAGCAGATACTCTTCTCACGAAAATGGTTGGCCAGCGTGGGGTCCTGCAGATTAAGAGGAAAATCCAGTGATGGAGCTGATTGCCTTTTGTTGCATAGTAAATACCTACAAGAATATCACATTCCTAGTTTCAGCTCCACAAGAACTTCAACCAGTAAAGCCAGCCAAGATGCTGGTGTCAGGATGCAGCTTGATCACTCCCTCATCTTGCTTTGCAAGGTACTTTTCTCAGTGAGTGGATGCTATAACAGTTTCTGAAAGTGGGGTAACTGATTTTGCTTAAAATTGCCCAAATATCACACAAACCACTCTTTAGGAATAATCCTCACGTTTCGATTTTCCAGTGTATTATACTACAATGGCCTTTATTGCAAATCCAGAAGCTGTAATGCTGTCCAAATGGATTGTTGAGTTCACCTCTGCACTGAGTAATGAGATGTCTCATTGTGAGACGGGGGTATTCAGTCCCATTTTTTGTCCGAATCCCTGTCTCCAGGAGATCTTGAACATCTTGTCTTATGACTCCAATGTTTGCTATTCTTACGCACTGTGTACTCAGTAGTGAAAACCCTACAATTGTTCTTTACACATCCAGACTTAAGCATAAAGCTCATTTTCATATCCTTAGATGCTTCCCCTTCTACTCAGTGTCCACTTCAGCGAGTGATTTGTATTTGTGATGCTTCATCCTCTTCTGCCTTGTGACCATTTCTTTATTTTTGAAACTGAGTGGTTGCCCATTACAAACTGAATTTAATTGTTTTCTGGTTCTTCATGCTTTGTCACAAGTCACGCTAGAACTGCTGATTCTCAGCAAGATGCAGCGCTGGAGTTACTAGGCTCACAATGATCTGCACCCATCTTCCCTGCTAGCACCTGCTTCCTTTTCTGATGCACTACTACAACAAAAAATGTAAGTAACATGGCAAATTCCAGAGCCATTCAGAGTCACCTGGCATCCATCCACTGACCTTGGTCCACAAGCTGAAGACCAGCTGAAAGCCTGTGAGTTGGTCCATTGCCAGTGTATCCTGGAAATCCTTGGTAGCTTTCTTGTCTGCTACACATACATGACTTGGTGGTCCTCCAGCAGCTCAGGTAGAGTCATCCATTTCCCTCCAAACCCTAAGCCCCCATGCCTTTGTCTTCACTCTCAGCTGTTTCCCTGGGTTGCTCATATTGCTGCCTGTCTCCAAGCTGCACGCTGATGGTCTGTATGCAATCCAGGTGATTCAGTCTGTTTTCCAGGGAACTGTTCTACAACACCATGAGAGATGCATTGGCAGGCACTCCTATCTCTGTTAATCTTCCAGCGGATTACAATGTGCAGGAATTAATGGATTTAACATCTTCAGGAATGACCTAGCTGATGGGACAGAGCACACAGTAAGTTTGCAGGCAGTACAAAATCAGGAAGGGTAGCTGATACACCAGATCATTGTGCTGCCATGCAGAGGGACCTGGACAGGCCAGAGAAATGGGCTGGCAGGAGCTTCATGAAGTTCAACAAAAGGAAATACAGAGTCCTGCACCTGGGGAAGAATAACCTCAGACACTGGTACAGGCTGGGCACCAAAGCAGTTCTGCAGAGATGGCCTTGAGGGTTCTGGTGGACACCAAGTTGAAAGTGAGCTAGGAACATGCCCTCGCAGCCAAGAAGTTCAACAGCCTCCTGGACTGCACTGAGAAGAGTGTCTCCAGCAGGTTGAAGGGTGGACCTTTCCCCTCATTATTGGTGGGACAGGTCTGGAGTGCTAGTCTGGGCTCCCCAGTACAAGAAGGACATGGACATAGTGGAGTGAGTCTGGCAAAGGGCCATGAAAATTAAGGAATTAGAGCATCTCTCATATGAGGAAAGGCTGAGAGAGCTGAGACTCTTCATTCAACCTGGAGAAGTCTCAGGGGGATTTTAGCTCTGTGTACACACACCTGATGGGAAGAGAATAAAGAAAAGGGAATTAGTCTTTTCTTGGTTGTGCCCAGTGGCAGGCAATGAACACAAACTGAAATCCAGGGGACTGAGCATCAGGAAACACTTTTTTACTGTGAGGGTGACTAAGCACAGGCACAGGTTGCCTAGAGAGGCTGTGGAGTCTCCATCCTTGGAGATATTCAAAACCTGACCGGGCATGGCTGTAAGCAGCCCACCCCGAGGAGGGGAGTTAGCCTGGGTGATCTCCACAGGTGCCTGCCACCCTCACGCATGCTGTGATTCTGTGATCTTTGCAGTATCTGAAGTGGGATGATTCAGTCTCTCCCCTTTCCATGATTGGATACAGATTGGAAAACAGTCCTAATGATCATTAAACTGATCTGATCGGGGGTTTTTTTTGGATGTCTTCTACAACAGCCTGCAAAACTTCTGGTTTCCTTTGGGAAATATTTTGGTTTGTTTAAATCCTTGTAGGAGCTCATTCCTGCTTGCAAGAGCCAAGTTGGGCAGAGGTTTCCTTGTATCTCTGTATTTCTAGTCCATGTCACCCAGGCTGCTGCCTTTGCCCTTCCAAACTGGGAGTGCTGCAAATGGGCTTCCCATTTCCCCAAGTTTGTTGATTTTATCCATGCTTAGAAATATCATCCCAGGCAAAATACCTTCTGTGCTATTTTTGTGAAGCCTTCAGTATTCTGTTTGAAACTCTTCTGCTAAATGAGTTCTTCTTTAAATTCATACATCATGGACCAATTTTAAGGTATGTGAGAACCTTTACTATTTGTTCATTCTCGGTTCAAGAGGACGACAAAGTCCTGTTATCTTTCCAGAAGAAACCAGTCAGAGTTCTCGACACATAGCTGCAGGGGAGGGAGTCAGGTATCAGCTATAACCTTGGTTTTTCTCAGGGAATGCATTGCCTCTGTTTCTGGAATGTTCCAGAATTCAAATAGGAAAGAAATCAGATCTTTTACCCAGAAGTTCTTCCTCAAGCATACGGCTCCTCCAATCAACTTAACTGCTTCTGAGGGCAGTGATATGAAACGTCGGGGTCTACTGCTCCTGTATCTTTATTATTAGCACCTCTTGCCTTTCTGCTGCTTATCTCCCAACACCAGTTCAAAGGAGCAATGCCTGGCCCCTGGCATGGCTCAGTGACTTCCTAGGGCAAACAAACATTGGAGGTGAGACACAGAAAGAGGTAAATGCTTCAATTAAAGCCTTCTGTGGCCTCTTATTTCTGACTGCCTAGAAGAATTTGATGACTTTGTTATGTTTTTCTTTAGTAAAAATAGAGCAAATTTAGGGGTGTTATTCAACAATAATAAGGTGTACTTTACTATCACGGACCTGGGTTTGACAGACTCTGGACTTGGTAAAACTCAGCCATCACGAGCAATGCTCTATTCTCCAGACCTCACCTACCTGTGTAGCGTTTGCCAGTCTCCGGAGAGACTGCACTTTCCAACAAGAAATCACTGACAACTAGATGTACAAAGCATTAACGATTAGCACAGATTCACTCCCAATCAAAATACACTGAAATATCAATTATTAAGCAATAACATGGACTTTTTTTTATTTTCACTGCTTAGGAACTTACACTGTAGAAGTAACCCAGGGCTCTAGCTTATTCGAAGTTACTAACCCCCTAACTGCAAAAAGCCCAAAACTGCAATGGCACAGACCATGGCTATTTAATAAAAAGTACTGCTCTACACTGGCATTTGCAAGCAAGTTTCTGTGGCTGACATTCTCTGCTGTATGCATTCATTTTTAATTCCTTCACTTTCATTATCTGCAACTAGTGATTTTTCCATTATATTTGTAAAGGTGCAGGAAAAAAAAAATGTATGAAACAACAAATGGCCACTGGGCAGGAAATGAATCACTCTGGCTTTGAGTGTGCTAACTACAGATACTGCAAATATACAGAAAAACTTTGAAAACTTTCCAAGGACAATGCTCTGTTAAAACTATAACATGTATTCTGGGGATCTGGTTGTATGATTACACAACTCTTGAAAACAAAAAACAAATGAAGCATGCAGTAAAAATCCTGGGGACGTGTTTGAATGGGAATTTTTGTTTCAAATGGGCTGACATCTACTACTCGCAAACAGCATTCTATAGCCAGATCTCTGCTCTCCTTTCTAGGAAGGACTCAGCAGACTACTGAATGAGAGTCAGGTTAACTCCTGCCAGAGAACTGCCTTGTTTTCTGCACATCAGTATCATCCCCAAAGGATGCTGCAGTAACACATTGACGTGTTTTGTCAGAGAGTATGTGACTCTTTTTCCAAAAGGAAAAGTAAGGGGTTTTCTCTGAGCCCTGCTGTGACACTTGGCATTTTTCAGAGCATGTCTCTGGTCATTTGCTATCACATTGACAGTTTATATAATGTTTCCAATTTTATTTGCTTGATGGGAACTCATTTGCTCAAGAGGGCTGAAGATACACAGTTAAGGTCAAAGGTTCTCTCGGAAGCTTTGCAACCTCCTCCACTTTTACATGGTAACCAGAGCACAATATTTGAAGAACAGCTGCAAGCTATGGGCAAATTGCAATCCTAACTCATCCTCATTGATTCAACTGAAGTGATGGGGAGCACAAGGAACAGATAGGATCCGTTACATCCCAACACTTTACACCATGTCATTAATAAAGATTATGCTTATTTCATTAACTCTTTAGGTATGTGCAAAGGACTATCTAAAAATCAAATAAACTATTGACCTTCTTTTGGAGACTTCTTCCTTGTGACTCCTGTTTGAGCCGCCCAGATCTGGCCTGGATAATAGGTGACTCAATCAGGGGATAAAAAAAAACAACAAAGTAAAACATCTGTGGTTCATTTGGAAAACATCATAACAAACAGTATAAAGTGTGAAAGTTCATGCAGCTTTATTTGAACAGCCTAACTCAGACCAAGCTTGCTGTGTTTCTTTTCCCTCAAATCATAGCACAGAATGAGGTTTGCCATAGCCACTTGGGCTGCAGCTGCATCAGCTCTCAAATGCAGAGTTTCTAAAGAGTTTGTTGTTTTAAAAAAGTCCAAGGGGAGTAAAACCGGTAAGTAACAGCTGTTACTTACTCAAAAGAAAATTTTAAACTAAGTTATTTTGGCCATGTTTCAGACACAAGCATGGCAGCAAGAGTAAGGAGTATGCAGGTTTGGTTGCTAGTCCAGGATATGGGACAGTCTCCCTTCCCCACTTGACTGCATGCTCCTCCATCACACGCAGTGAGGAATGTTGTGTACTGTGCAGCCTGGGCGGAGATGGACAACCACACATCACAAAAAACCAGCTCAGGTTCTTGAACAGATATGGGAACATTACCGTAACCTCTATCCAGCTAGCACTGCTCTGTGGGATGCTATGGCTATGGTGCCTCAAGGACCTTTACCAGCCTGGCTCTACTAGTGAGCTAAAGAGGACCATGACTTCTCGATAATGATATGATACACGTATGAGAACCTCAGGTTTCCCTGAGCAGTATTTTCATGGTGTCTGATGTTTGGTGTATGGCCAACGCGAGGACTGATACACCCATGCAGGTAGGATGTGGCATGCCATCTGCCTCTGGGCGCTGCTGGAGCGCTCCCTCTCACCCACAGCATCCCTCAACACAACCCAGGAGAGCAGGGATCTGTCAGGAGGCACGTTCACCTCCACTCTTGGCTGCATGGTCATTACTTCTCCAAAGAGTACTCCTGCCTTGGCAGTTCCCAGAAGGGATCTAGTGCTCATCTAAGTCAGCAAGAGGTGGAGAATTCACCTCTTCCCAGCAGTCTGCTGTCACTGATAACTGCCCTTGATCAAATGCTGCAATCAGGTACATATATGGCTTTGGCTTCCAGTTGCCAGTTCTTCTATGCCTCTGGGCCCTACATTTTTCTCCCTGTGAAGGTAAATTCACCATAACGAAACCACCTTTCATTTTTCTGTTCTCCCTCTTCCACTGTAACCCTCTTCAGCACTTTCTCCTGAACTGCAATATCGCTCCTAAAATGTGATCACAGACTGTATGTGGTCTCCACTACCCCTACTTTACACAGAGAGAAGTGCTTCTCTGCTTATTCTTCCTTGTGTATGCCTTCAAAGTTCATACTACACCTCTGTGGCTGCTACAGATCAAGATTTTTTTTTTTCCACAATAATTCCTATTGTTATCTAAACCCAAGGCAGTAAAGCAGTGTCTTCCTTCCTCTTATCCCTTAGGTTGTGTTCAGCACATGGAAAAAAAGCTGTAGCTTCAACCTGATGATGCTGATAGGAAAACAGGCTGGTGTAAAGCTTTTAGATGCAGGGGTGCTGTCTCACTTTCCATTTTGCACAGTGCTTGCTTAGCACTGTGGGATCATATCCTGCTTCTGGGCTCTGGCATTAGCACATACACAAAGCAATAGAGCCAAGACTTATTAGGAGAGCCAACAACTCTCCATCAGCTTTTTCACATTTGTCTTCCACAGCATTGAGACTGAGGCTTGATGCTGTAATGACAAAACCGCAGTTCCACAGGAGAGCTCAAGAAGCTAACTAAAAACCTCTGAGAAATGTAAAAGTCAATACTATTTATTGAAATACAGAAATCTTGCTCAGCCCAGGAATAAGTGCTTAGTGCTATATATAAGACTGTAATTGGGATTTTAGGAGGAAAACAGTGGATATTTACTAACCGATGTAGTCTTTGAGTAACAACTCATTTGAGTTGTTTGTATTTGAGTAACAATAGTGGAGGTTATTAGTTCAAATCTCATCTCCCAGCAGAGCATGCCCTATAGACATTTCTGGTGCTCTCAGCAGGGATTTCCCTGCTGGTAATGCAAAGAGGAGATGGAAGGTAGATAGAAGGCGACAAGTGTGAGCAAATATCTACTAAAGGGGAATCATCTGACATGAAGAGAGGGGGGACTAAGTAAAACTATGTCTCTGCTGTGCTTAAACCCATGATGCTGAACACTCATATACATGGATTTAAGTATGCACACTCAAATATACATACTCATATACATGAAGAAGATTCCAGAACAGTCATAATGGTCTCATACCATTGCACACAGTGATCTCCTCCTTAGCCTTGTGCAGCCTCTAGTGTCTTCTGCCCTCTCAGAAACCCCTTCTTCACTCAGATTTCTCCTGGACTTTTATTACAATTTCTTCACTCTGGTACACAGCATCAAAACTCCTTCTAAATAAGCCATCAACAATTGCAGAATGCAACAGGCAATAGGCATAAAACTAGAAGAAATTCTACCCGGATGTTGTAATCGTAGAGATTTTAAATGCCACAGTCTGGAGAAATGTTTCTATCTCAACCAGATGTCTAAGGAGTGCGATGAGAAAACTTTGATTTGAAAATCACAATGTAAATAACTAATTCAGATATCACTCAAATGTATCATTCTTGTTACTGGCAAATATTAGTATCAGAAGTTTTAACGAAAAATAAGCCATTTATGCAAGCCTGAGTAACTCCTATTCGTAAACTATGGAACCTGGACACATAGAGATAACAGTAGACAAGACCCTGAAAGTGAGAAAACAGAGGTTTGATGTGATGCACCAAGAGACAGGAAGTCAGTGACAGCTTTCAGAGTGAGGTGACAAAGGAAGAACAGTGGAAAAGGAAGGTGACCTTCCCTAAAAGCAGTGGTCTGGACAGATTAATATATGTGTAGCTCCCTACCAGGAGACCAACAAAAGTACAGAAAGATAACTAGAAAGTGACAAAAATCTGAGGAAGTTTTTAGTGGCTTAATATAGCATGCTAAGATAAGAATGGCCATCTCCGTGCCAAGTGAAACAGATTCTTCCAAAACCAAATTACCTTCATGCTAATGCTATTTCTGAGGACTGATGATTTATAACATAAATTAGAAAGCTTTGACTTCAGTGGATCTTCTACCTCTCTAAAATAAGTAAAAAAGAAAAAAATATGTAATATTTTTTTTGCAATTAACATATTTATTTATGGAGTTGCATTGTTAGCCAGTTAAAAATTTTGTATTGATGTGGACTGTGCTATAAGATCCACATCATCACAGAATCATAGAATGATTTGGGTCAGAAGGAACATTAAAGAACATCTAGTTCCAACCCCCCTGCCACAGGCAGGGACACCTTCCACTCAACCAGGTTGCCCAAAGCCCCATCCAGCCTGGCCTTGGGCACTGTCAGGGATGGAGCAGCCACAGCTGCTCTGGGCAACCTGTTCCTGTGCCTCACCACCCTCACAGGAAAGAATTTTTTCCTAATATCTGATCTAAATCTACGTTCTTTCAGTTTTAAGCCATTGCCCCTTGTCCTTTCACTACATGCCCTTGTAAAAAGTCCCTCTCCAGCTTTCTTGTGGGCCCCCGTGAGGTACTGGAAGGTCACAATAAGGTCTCCCCAGAGCCTTCTCTTCCCCAGGCTGAACAACCCCAGCTCTCTCAGCCTGTCTTCACAGCAGAGCTGCTCCAGCCCCTGATCATGCTCCTGGCCCTCCTCTGGACTCACTTCAACAGGTCCATGTCCTTCTTATGTTGGGGGCCCCAGAGCTGAACACAGTACTGCAGGTGGGGTCTCACAAGAGTGGAGTAGAAAGGAAGAATCTTCCTCCCTCTACCTGCTGGCCTCACATCTTGGATGCAGCCCAGGATATGGCTGGCTTTCTGGGCTGCAAATGCACATTGCCAGGTCATGTCGAGCTTCTTATCCACCAACACCCCCAAGTCCTTCTCCTCAGGGCTGCTCTCAATCCTTCTCCACCCAGCTTGTATTTGTGCTGGGGTTGCCCCAACCCATGTGCAAGACCTTGCACTTGGCCTTGTTGAACTTCATGAGGTTCCCACAGGCCCACCGCTCAAGCCTGTTGAGATCCCTCCAGATCGCAACCTTTCCCTCCAGCATGTTGACCACACCACACAGCTTGGTGTCATCAGCAAACTTGCTGAGGGTGCACTCAGTCCCACTGTCCATGTCACTGACAAAGATGTTAAACAGCACCCATTCCCTTGAGGAACACCACTCATCAGTCTTTCTTACTTTAATTATGCTCTAGTTCACAATTGCCTTCCACTCCAAACTTCTAAAGAACAATCTGCAGTCTCCCAAAGAGCCTCTTAGCCTTCTCTTTTTATCACACCTTTCTTTTCAGAGTATCTTAACTAGAGAGGTAACATGAATGTCATCTCATTCCTTGGCTCTGATGGGTGTTTGCACACATGGAAATAGTTTCAGGTGCCCATCATTTTTTTCAAACAAAGAGGCTGGCTCATCAGACGGCATACGCTACAGCTCAGGTTCATTCAGTCTGTGTCCTACAAATGCAGCTTTTCTGTAGCTGAAGAATTATTTTATAATACAAAGAATCTGCTGCAAACAAGGCCTAAATTAAGAAGTTATACAGATAACCAGGTTTAATGCAACAAGTAAGAGGCATTTACTTGACAACAATGAAGTAATTTTTACTGTTACTTTCTGAACACATAATTCTTTTACATTAAACTGTTCAAGAAAATCAACAGGCAAAAAATAATACTGGCAAAAAAACCCCTCCAAATAGTTTAACAAACTAACCCTTGATGTCTTTCATATTGTTCTAGATTATGATATTTGGCAATTTGAGGTTTAATGTTTAATTGCTGCCTGAGGAGAGCGTTCAGATAAAGTGAAAATCGGGGCACTTACTCTGCACCAATGGACAAAAAGCTACAGGATTCAGAAGAGACTACCCATCCTTCTGTCTCACTGTTATCTTTTCCTGAAATGAAAGACTGAAGTTAAGAGACCACAATTCTTGTTACCATTACCCACCGCAATTGCATTTCTAATGCAGTGTCTGGCTGCTACGGTTCAGGTTGCTAAGTGCACAATTAAAGACTGTTGTAATTTCTAACTAAAAAGTATAGCATTCCAAAGTTTCTGTAATACAAAAACCCCCCAACAAGATATACATCATAAACCTGTTCTAGGCAGAAGTGGCAGTAACAGCATCATATTCACAGTTCATGAAGTGAGACAATTCAGATAACTACCTTTGTTATCTCTGCACTATTTCAAACTTTTCCAGTTCTAGTTCAGTGACTTTAGATATACATAATTACTTTTGCTCACCTGAGAAACTCCTTTTCCTATGCTAAATGTGTTGATAGATTCCTTTGATTGCAACGGATGCTGGATTGAATTTCAATAAGGAGTTTTCAGAGACAGACACAGGAACGACCAAATTGTGTAATTTAGGTAGGGCAGGAATGTTTGTATGCTTTTAAAAAATCTTGATAATTTTTATTATGGTTAAAATTACCAAGTTTTGTGTAGACACGGGAGCATGTACTACTTTGCCTTTGAATTATTTTATTTTTATACAAATGAACAGATTTTAATCTCACTTCATGGAAAATGTTGATTTGCAGGCTAAATAGGAGCACAAATAATTTTTCCTATAAATTGATTGTACAGTGTTCCATTACCATACTACGTGTGACTGGGAGTGCTTGGAATTTAGAAATATACTGCCAGTAATCCAGCACTTTTTGGCCGCCTTACTACAGGAGAAAGAAGAAATCAGACTTGTTTCTGGACTGGACATCATCCTGAGTAACTGGCTTTGAGTGGCCCTGACTGAGCAGGGGATATGGACCAGGTGACCTCCAAAGAACCCTTGTACCTCAACCCTTCTGTGATTCTGTTCTTCCTTGCTTTCCTGTTTAGGTGATGAGATGTTAATTACATTTTTACAAACATTCTATTACAGTTGGGCTGCATAATTCTGACACTGTCATCAGGTGGCTAGGATTCTCTTTTGCTGGGCACAGGAAAGATGTTTGCAGACATTCAACAAATTATTTTTTCTTTACCAACATTCTTTTATTTTGAATTTTCAAAACTGGTATTTGCATGACATATTCCTACTTGCACATAGCTTTTATTACTTATATCAGTGATTTCAGGCAAACTGTATATATACATATATATATGTATATGTATATGAATATATATGTATGTTTTACCTTTTCCATTCATGTCCCCTACTGGAATAAGGCGACCAATGCAGAGTGGGCGATTCCCATATGGATCACGTACTGCATAGATTATGTCTTTATGCATAATTAGCAATGAATATGAAGTTGGAGTTTCATTCATTAAATTTTTTATTCTGAAATGAGACATAGGTGAACATAATTGTATGTCACACAAACAGCTGTGTGCATTTACAATTGCATATCATGCTGAGATTAGATTGCTCTTCTTGATTCTGAAACCCATCCTCCTCACCTTGCTACCCAGTCAGCTGTATCATCATTTTCTAGAGGAGGTGTGAAAGCCAGCAACTGGGTGATCAGTTCACTGTCAGAACTGGTCGACAGTCCTACACCATGCCGCATAAGCTTTTAAAACAAAATAAAAGTGTTACCGACATTGAAAAAAAAAACCCACATAACACTGCTCAGATTGTATTCTAACAACACCTTTGTACAATGAACAAATATATTAAAACATCAGTGTTTCGGGTGATCAGATCATAGTAATGTCAATTTTCTTCCAAAATAACAAAGATCTAGAAAGAGCTGGTACAAACACCTATGCCTGGTACTACATTTTTCCCTTTGCATCTCATTCCTTTGCTCCACATGCAACCAAAATGAATACCACCAATACTTAGGGCATAAATTAATGTTTGGGCCATTTAATCAGCTTTGTGCTTCTGCTTGCTCTAGGAAGAGAGGTCAGATACCCCAGGGAATATATGAAATTACCTACAGCAGACACAGAAAGAGACAATCAGGGCAGAAGCGTGGTTTGGGCACAAAGAAACAACAAAAAAAGAGGCATGAAGGGAGACAGAGCGGGATTAAAAAACGGAAATCCCACAATTTAAAGTCTGCTAGACCTAGTCAGCCAAATTGTTCTATCTAGGCGTATTTATGCTTCTAAGGGAGAAGAGAATCTGCAATGTATCTAGCCAACTATTACAAACCATTCAATGCTGTATGCATTACAGTTCCTAATTTTTATCTAAAAAACATTTTATATCTCATGTAACTCTGATTCTCCATCTACATTTCCTCAACACTTTTTTTCTCCCATCCATTCACACACTTGTGGCTCTGATTAAAGACAGGCTAGGTTCCTTTGGGCATGCTATACATTTGCCTCGCTTCAATGCACAAGTATGTCCTCGCTTTTGGGTGGAACATATCATAGAAGAGATTTCACAATGAAAACATCTGCTAAATTTTAATTTGGTTCTTAACACATACCCTTCTAGCCAAACACACTATCAAAATTCGACATTTGTTGGTTTACATCCTGATAGTGTTCATGATTAATTTTGCAAGCCAGGAATACAAATAAAGGCAATATTCCAAACCAGACATTTCATATTACAATCACCTGGCCTTATTACGCCTCTCCTAATTTTAAACATATGTGCTCCTTCTATCAGCCACCACAAAGGAGCAGAGCTTCAAGCCAAGCTACCTTTTGTTACGGCTGAGTTAGTTTTCTGATTTGGTCAACAGGAACATGACCATCAGCCTAGAGGATTGGTGAACCCCTGTGACGGTTACAAATGACTCCCTTCCCCAGGATTTTTTTTTACTCCAAAATGATTTATTTTGATTTTGGTGCTCTTTCACTACCCCAAGAAGTCTGGTATTAAGGAAAGTCATCGCAAATGACTTTAAGGCTCATTGCTGCCTCATACTTAGAAAGAAACGATGCCAGAGCCTCCCAAAGGAGGTACTAACCTTCCTCCTGAGTTGTACAGCGTTTGTTAGCTCCCCATTGTGTGCCACAGCGATCTTCCCGTGAAGAGTCTCTACGACAAAAGGCTGGCAGTTCTGCAGCTCAGAAATTCCCGAGGTGGAGTACCTTGTGTGCCCAATACCGAGGTTTGAAACGTAGAGCTTCTTCAGGCTGTCTGCATTGAAGACATGATTTATAAGACCCATTCCCTTCAGGAGAAAAAGAAAAAAAAAGGTTTGTTTTGGTTTTGTTTTCCTGGCAACTTCCTCATTTCTTCTGATGTTTGGTTTTGGTACAGCATTAACGTAGGCAACTTTAAGAGAAAGACAAATAAGACATGGGAAAGAAAGAAGCTGAGTAGGTGTCGCAGTGATATCTCAGATCCCATTACTCTGGTTCTTAAAGCAAGCAATATAAATTTTTGTGCTGAGGATTTTCATGGAACAATCTATTCCCTGACCGAAAATACATTTTTTGAAAAACACTGCCAAACTGTTGTCTTATTTGAAAACACCAGAAAAAAGACTGCCAGAAGACTGGCAAGGAAGAAAAAAGTTGTGAGAAGGAAATTCTATGTAGACAATACCTTTTACAAGTTAGCAGTATATAGGATTTTCTTTTATCTGGACCCATGATAATGTTTATTAGATTCCACGGTCATTCTTACCAATGTCAGAAGCAGAGCTTTTTTAAAGAGGTTTTATTGTTTACTTAAACTTTTCATGTAGCCAAGTTGCCTTCTACCTAAAGCAGAAATGCTTCAAAACTTTTTAAGTCAGCTGTCACAAGATGCTTTTCCCAACAGGCACTATGTAGAGACAACATAGCAGCAAGAACAGTCTGAAAATGCTGCAAAGTAGAAATTTAGACTGAATTCCAGGTCTTACAAACTCCTGCTTCTGCCACTGCCTGTGGAAAACATTTACATCCTATTCTTGATTTCCCTATCACGCGTGGCAGTTGCGATACACATAACAGCGCACACTGTTAGGGTAACACTCCTCTAGGACCTTCAAAGGTAGATGGGGAGCTCTGCAGCTGTGAGCAGTTCACAGCCTGTGCCACAGGTACAGCAACAAGAGAGCAGGATGGGGCAGGAAGGAAGGAAAGGGGTTGAACTCTTTCCAGAGCTTAACCGAAAAAGCTTAAAGAAAGCTCAGCTTTAGGCTATTTTCTGCTGTGACTGCTATAAAGTCAGAATACCAAGAGGCTGTGGTTGCACATGTGGATTTAGGATACTTAAAATCACCATAAAAAGTTACTGCCTCAAACGGCCAAACCGGTACAGATTTGCTTTAGTGGTTCAGCAAACTTTGCACCAAATCACTTATCATCTGTTGTCTCACAGATGACACAAAGGTGGTCTGAAGTCGATGTCATGTGCTCAGACACGTAAAGAAATGCAGCCATGCACTCTTATTTTACTGAGGCCAACTTTATCCTGACAGTTCACAGGTCCAGTGTTAATGGATGTGGCCAAGTTAAGCATTGCAATAGCTTAAACAAGCAATGTTGTTTTAAACCAGATTTGGTTACACAAGCACATAATATTTTAATTGCAGTTTGAAATATTCCTCTGAGTTAGATGGCAGTGGTGTGGGATGGTGAATATGAATTACATCAGTATAAAAAATTCCCAATCTTATGTATGTGTTATGCAAGGCCTTACACATGCCAGAACATGATAATAGGCCTGGTAAATAGCTACTTTAATATATTATTCTGCATATCCAAGTGTGAAACAATCAGAAAGTCTTTCTCCTACTGGTATCACTATGTCTATACAAGAGATTTAAATTTTTCCACATCTGGAGCTAATACAGCTCTGACAATGATGTTTTGTTACACGAATCCAGCTGAAAGGCTCTGACAGACAAATCTGGAAGAGTCTTTCTCGGCAATTTTAAAACAAAGGATTAATAGCCTTTATCAAGGGCTATTAATTTGTGGTCAAAGGTTGTCAACAATCAGAAGGGAACACATCCTCATGCCTTAGGTCTTCCAGTTCATACTGTAATTTTTTTTTTTTTAAGTATTGACAAACATGAGTAGTGAGAAGCAAGAACCTTTCCCACTCTTGTTTCTGCTATGAAGAAGAGTCATACGGGGTTTGGAGGACAACAAGTACAGCAGCATCTCAACTGCTGACATTTTTACCGACTAAATGTCGTTTTAGAACTCGGAGTCCTAGATACACTTTCATGGGTGTAACAGACCCAAATGTTTCTTACATTGGCACCTATTCCAGGATTAAACAAGTCATATAAATTGTACTCCACAAGCTCTTTATTACACTTGTGGTTGTTTCAGTTTTCAAAAGTGCTGGAGCTGAGATATGTATTTCAAGGATAAAAGGAGCCATCACATGCTCTGCAACTCTTAAAAGTATCAAAGCTGCTATGATGAGATAGTAAATTTTAAATTCTTAGCATGACAGCTAAATATTGCAGCTCAGTAACATGGAAACACTACAAATTACTACATCACCTGCTGTTAGTTCATTCTGAGAAGCACTTTTTACTATGGGATTTATAGAGCAGCCTACTTTAAAGGAAGCTGGAATTCCTGTAAACCTTAAGGAAAGCTGCAACCCAAGCAGGAGCAGGAATGAACAGCAGATAACAGTGCTGAAGTTGAGAAAAGCTGCATTTAAAAGTGTGTGTATGATTCAGGCTGTAAGTAACAGATAGGAGAGGGGAAACGCCTGTAGAGGCAACAAACATGATGCTTGAAGTAACAAGATTTTGCATGAGGCATTGAGCAGCCATGCATGGATACAGATGCTGCTGCAGCACAGCAGCTCTTACTCTTGGACTGCTTTGAACAGGCTAATTCATCTTCCTCAGAGACCTCTGAACACCAAGACAAACTGCTTTCTGATTGTGGTCAAAGGACACGCATCAAGAAGTGCCTCATGGTTATTTTGCTGATGTAGTTTTATTTCAAATCCTCTCCCCTTCCAGGATGGAACAAGCTGGTGATTTTTTTTCTTCCTGATCACCATTTACTACAGAAGGAGCAGAAATATCCCAGAGCATGCAGGTATCCTCCTGGCATAATACGTTCGAGGCTATGGCCGTTTTATGCCATTTAACATCCCTGGGGATTCTCTCAACTTGCGAAAGCCTGTGTGACCTTCTCAGGCCTCCACTCAGTCTTTTATTGTGTTTATTTTTACCTATGGGTAAAGTAGCTGCCACTTCTCTGGTCTCACTAAGGCAAGAATTAGTCATCCATTTGCTTGTGCACAGCCCCTAGTGGTATCTTTTCTCTTGATCTCAAGTTGCATTGTTGCTCTTCCAAATCTCCAGAGTTAACACCTTAAGTGCAGGGTGATTTTGGTAGGTAGTTTTTGTGACATTAATAGACTGATCTTGATACTTCTGTGTCTGCCACTGTGGGCACAGATACACCCAGCACCATAAAGTTGGCATATTTGTTTTAAACATGCACTTAAGACACAAATAGCACAAATAACAGGATTAGATACTAACTGACAAAACCAAACAATCCATCAAAACATTTTAATTTCCCTCTAATCATTCTGTTTCCTAGCCAAAACAAACTTTCACACGCCTCAGTTAGGCGCCTACACAACATTAATTTACATTTTACCTTGTGCACTTTGAATGCCTGGGATGACTCTCCATCACTTGTCACAATTCCAGCACTCTCCTGGCCCCTATGGACAAAACAGAATTAACATAAAGCAATGAAATGCTTAGAATATGAAATGCTTTAACATACAGTGGATTTATATTTTTCCATCTATTTTTTACAACATGAAATTTTAATGTAGGCTTATTTGTTGTTTTATTTTACAGGCTTGTAATTACAGCTGGTTTCTTGCCCATGTTATGCTTTATTTCAAAACAGTCACATAAGGTTTGTGCCTAAGCCTACTGAATTCAGTGGGAATCTTTCCACTAATAAGCACTGGCTCAGGTTCTTACTGCAGTGCTATTTCAGCGTGGGCATAAAATAACAGCAGATGCTTAATCCGAAAAGCCACTTTGCAGTGATAGTCATCTGCGGTAGTAGTAGGCTCTATAGTGTTACTCCATTTCTGCTTTGGGCTGCAGGAGATTATTAAGAAACTGATGGTTTTGCCTAGGGGAATGCATTGTTCCTTCCAGGGATCGCCTATGTAGAAGCTTTTGCATTCCTGCACGCCAGCGGACGAGCTAGCCATCTACATCTCTTAAAAGCTGTGTGGACCCTCTGATAAAAGCATCTGAGCACATCAAGCCAATATCGGACACCGCAGCTTCTGAACTCGAGCAAAACAAGTCTGGCGTACAGCATCACTGCACATGGAGACACTTGTACAGCAGCCCTGCCTCGGGCTGGCAGCTGTGCTTGGCTGAGCCGGCTGGCAGTTGGGCTTTGCTGAGCCGAAGAGCTGTACCAGCTGCAAGGAGGGTTTTCCAGCCTGCTCCCCATTGTCCCCAGCCCTGCCTGCAGGCTCGGTCCCCAGGGCAGGCAGGCAGCAGGCACAGGTGCCCTGATGGAGGCAGGCAGAACGCTGCACAGCTGCCCAAGGTTTGCAGTTCAGTCCTTATCCATGGAAAAGATGTTTTGCAGACAGGGTTTTAGTGGGCAACAGTGCAGGCTACTCAAATCTCCCTTCAAAAGGCCTCCTGGAGCAAGGCTGAGTGTTCCCTCTAACAAAGCTGCTGCCACAGACCCACCATGCCCATAACACTTGTAAGGACCGGGTAGACTGGTAAGCTCCCATCCATTCTCGGATATAGTAATGCCTGAAAAGCAAAGGTTTTTTTCTTAAAAGGGAAACATTCAGAATATTTTTGGAATATTAATGCTATTTGTGCGTTAGACTGGTTTAACTCAACTGAAGTCACTGATATTATTTAGTATAGCCAACAATAAAACTGGGCACCAAAACTCTACAGAATGGACGCTAACCTACCACTGACCATGCTCATTACAAATTTCCTCCGGTTCCTAAAATCCCTCTATTGGTCACCAGCCCCAGTTCTACATAAAACAGAAATTTAAAGAACAATTGCTTACAGAAAGCAAAACAAAACAAGACTCAGACATATCTGAGCGACTTTGCCCTGTTACTGACACGAGCTCTTCAAGAGAAAAAAACCAGAAGTGAGGACACTCAAAACACATTTATTTTAACTCGGGAAGATGTCCCACCTGTAAGCACAACTACGGGTAGTGAAACTTAAGGTAGTGAGACTTAAGAGCTGATATGCTGCATTCAGCAACAGTTATCCCCAAGGTTAATGTCACGGGCAGTTGCCATTCAAATACGGACACTGTCCCTTTAAACACCAACAAAATCGATAGCAGAAGGAGGGAAGGCCAGGTCCTGAAGGCTGGCAGGCCCCTGCCCTGGGCCATGTCGGTGGCCCACATCTCTTGGGTAGCACTCACGACCGAATAAGCTCAATGTCATTACCGCAGAGCGTGCACAGTCCTACCCGTTTAGTCTGATGTTTAAGTACGCAAGCTTTTCATTAAAACATCACTAATAACCCATGAACACTAGAGTTAAAAATGCACATCTTTGTGCATTTGAACCACCACCGGTTCAAACCCGATCCTAGACGGTTCAAACCCGATCCTAGAAGGAGAAGCAAAGGCCAAGTGGGATGATCCCAGATGGTTTTGCCTAGGGGGATGCATTGTTCCTTCCACTGATCCCCCAAGTAGAAGCTTTTGCATTCTTGCACGCCAGCAGACAAGTTAGCCATCTACACCTCCGAAAGCTATGCGGACCCTCTGATAAAAGCTATGCGGACCCTCTGATAAAAGCTATGCGGACCCTCTGATAAAAGCATTTGAGCACATCAAGCTAATATCAGACACCGCAGCTTCTGAACTCGAGCAAAACAAGTCTGGCGTACAGCGTCGCTGCACATGGAGACACTTGTACAGCAGTTCAACCCGGCTGGGCACCACCACCACCAACTACTCCAAACTTACAACTCGTCAGAGGGCGCAGCTCCAGGCTCCCCGGCTGGAGCCGCACAGCGAAGGGTGGGCACGGACGGGTTTTGCGGGAGGAGTGGGTCGCGTGCTGCTTTGGTTTGGTGGTTTTTTTTGTTTGTTTTGTTTGGTGTTTGGTGGGGTTTTTTTAAAGCTGCTAGATAGCGCGAGTGGGTTTTCCCCCCTCCGTCCCCTCGCCCCCCGAAGGGTTAAGGCGCCGCCGCCCCCGCCGCCCCCGCCCGCCGATCTGGCACTTTCTCAAGTTACTCCCCTCAGGCAGCTTGAGCCAGTAAAACCAGATCCCTCCGTCTCGGCGGAGCGCTGACAACCAGCCGTCTGGTTTCCTAGGAAACAAAATCTTGGCTAGAAATAGTGAATCATTTCCAGGTCACTTTCAACATGGAGAGTGGAGCGGGGAAGCATTGGACTGAGGAGGAGGTTAAAGCCTTGTTAAGCGTCTGGTCAGAAAAAAATATCAGAAAGCAACTCCACGGCACCCTGAGGAATAAAGGAATATTCATCTACATTGCTAAAAGGTTGCAGGAGTTAGGAGTTTGCAGGGATTGGAAACAGTGCCGTGCAAAGTATAAAAACCTGAAGTATGAATACAGAACGGTTAAATATGCCCACAACTCGGGGGATGTCACTAAAACCATGAAGTTTTTCCATGACCTGGATGCCATATTGCGATACGAACCTGTCACCCAATTAGCAGCAGAAGAGAACGGCAGGTGTTGTGCGACTGAGGCGCAGCTGAACACAAGCCCCACCACAGAGAGCGCGCAAGGTAAAAAAACCAAACGTTTTTCCTTCTCTTTTTCTCTCTTTGCTTAAAACCCAAAGGGACCGAACCCCCAGCCTGAGTTTGCTTGAGCTGAAGCGGAGGCTGCGCAGCTGCTAGAACTGACTGGATGCGCTCCTTGCGCCGGGGAAGAAAATGTTAGCACCCACCAGTGTCGAAGTCTGTAAATACAGCGTAATTCTAGCAAAATTATGGTAACTGCTCCCATTGCAGCCTCGGCGCGTACACGCCGCTGTCCAGGCTTCTGCACTGGCTGGAAATGGTACGTGAGGAAAAGCTGTTCCCGTTGCCGGTGACGCTGGTCCGCGCGCGGTACTTGGCGGAGCAGGTCTGGTAGGGCTCCGGTGCGGGTGCCAACTTAGAGAAAGGTGAAAGTGAAGGTTGAAATCGGCGTGATTTTTTGAAAAATCGTTATTGGTGATACGAGTGAAATCTAGGGGGTTTATTCATATCTCTCTGTATCTGCAAATTTAGGTGCGATGACTAAAGGGAAATCATTTTGTAAGTAATTCAACTTAAACATTTATTTGAGAAGCAGGGGGGTGTTTAATAATGTCATATTAAAAATTGTAATGCGAGGAAAGTAAAACTCACCGTGTTTGTCATTGAGGCAAACCAAATGAATACAACGGCTTTTATTCTGAAGGGGGTTTTACCAAATTATTTGCATCTCTTGTTTTATTCAGCCCTCTCTACACATGCATGTAAGCTATGCTTAACATTTCATTAGGGTCAATCTGCTATTTGACATCACTCAAAGCTCCTTGTCACATCCGAAATGTCACTGAAGCGTAAGCCCCAATAAGAGTTAAAAGTACCGAAATAAGACGGCTAAATACAGAAATGAAAAGCTGAGCTGTTCGTGCCCACGGTATGTGCTAATTTACATTAGTTAAGATTGTGAACCTTTTTTAAGAAAACAAAAAACTCAACGTTAGTATCAGGGGAGATTGCCAAGGGCACAGAAAGGAGCTGGACGTACAGCTTGCCCTTGTACCCTTCCACATCTTCCCCTACAATGCTGTTTTACAGATGCGAGGAAAAGAATTTGCCATTTTTCTTGTCATTGTTTACCTTAACAAAAAGCTTGACCTTAATTTGTCATCACTAGCAGAAAGCCTTTAATCTATCAAAGTAACTTAAAATTAAAATGGCAATTTTATAATATTTTAACACGATCTCTCTGCACTGTGTATTGCAATCCATTTTTATTTTTAAACTTGCAGAACTGAGGCCAATACAAGCTGTTACACTTTTGAGGACTACGTGGAACTAAGTGTCCGTCATCTGAGAATCTGCCCTTAGATTACCCTGTTTTTTGATGTAGTTTGCACCGTTAATCCTAATTCTCATCTGCTTCGGACCTTTAGCAAGTTTAAATCAGGAAAGTTTAATTTCAGTTGTGAATTCCAAACTAGACTGTATATTACAAAAATTACGCCAGGGTAAGACACACCTCATTCTGAAGCATTAGGACAGCTTGTTTATTAAGATGATCTAATTAAAATAAATCTTTTCAATGCACAAGCATTTCTGTTACTCCCTTAAAAAAGCCCAAACAAACAAAAAACCCACCAAGTTTTTTGTATAAACAAAAATTAAATGCCACTAAGTGTAATAATGCAACACTAATGGTAAGAATTCAAACGCAAAGTTCTTCACAACTGTGATTCAGCCACAAAGAAAACACAGCAAGATAGAAATGCTTCCTGCAGCTATGCAGAATGCATACATCCATAACAAGGGGCAGAGAGAACAGCTGTGAGAACACCAACTAGTCATTTAAGCAAGTAACACATCATTTAAGAGTACAAGTTAAGCAAGTAACACCGTACTAGGGGCCCAGTCCTTTCCGCCTGCGGTCAAGTGCACAGCCCTGTCCGCCCAGCTCAGGACTTCGAAGGGCATTTTTGTAAGGCTAAAATGGCATCTGTGGCTCTGCAGCTGATGCTCACAAGTTCATTTGTGGGGGCAGATCTGACAGTGTGGCTCCCGCAGAAGGAAACGCGATTCCCTGCGCCCACCAAGGCAGCTTGCTGCCCCTGAACTTGAACCTGGCCGCTCCCCCATGGTCTGCAGGAGGGCAGGGACTGCTTTCCATGTGGGTGTCATCCTCAAAGGGAAGGCAGACAGACCAAAGTACATTTGTATCCCTGCAGGTCTCCCCGTGGGTTCACCCTTTCAAAGGCAGAGCCTTACAGGAGAGGAGGGGAAAATGGTCATGCCCCGCTTTAAAAAGATGCCAAGATGCCTCATTTTGACAGAGCTGGAGGCATTGAGGATGTCTAGGCTTGTGACTTGGGTAGCACGAACAAAATGCTATCAGGAAAAGCCTGTGCGAAATAATAATGTCCACCATGTGCATCTTGCTTTATTTGAAGAACTTTGTAGCCGTACTAGTTTAAGAAGCATGAAAAGGGACAAGGCATGCTCCCCCAAAAATTACTGTATTTTTCCCATTCTGCTTAGCCTCAGTCTAAATATTCATCCTTAACGCAAAGTTCCAAAGCATGTCTTTGTGTTTGATTTGCCTGATTATCTCAACTACTGGGAGATTGCTGGGGAGGGGGAGGAAGGGGAAAGAAAGGAAGGAAAAAAGAGACCACGTTTATGGGACTGAATGGTATTTCTGTACTGTTTCCTTGAGTGTTTTCTTCGTATCTGGTAAGATCAGTTTTCTTTTGAACGTGTAATTGAAGAAATTGATACTGAAAATCACAATCAAATCTGAGAAGTGTCTCGGGACAAACTAGCAACGCACACACCAAATTCCCCACTCACTCACGGAAAGATGATGCTTTTTGCATAGGCACTTATGGCAGCACAGGCCAGAGATGTTCATTTTGTCCTCCCAAAATACATGTTTTCAGAGGCACACACATGAGTTGTAGCTTAAACAGTCATTAAAAAAGATGTAAGTCAACATGTTCAGTTATCTCAAAATTTAGTTTGTGTACTGCCACAGTAATCGACAGCCAAGAAAATCCGTTAGAGTGATGGTGTGCTATGAAAAATGCTATCTTTCGTTACAGTTTAAATGATTCACCTTCCCATTTTGTTAATCAGTTTGATTGTTTCAAGTTAAATCAAGTATTAATAAATTAACTGCAGGATTTACAGAAATAAAGCTCGCCTAGTAACTCATGTTAAGTAACTAACATTCTTTCATAGTCCTTTATGTTTAAATATTAACGTGCTGGTCAGTCACTTTACTTGACCTTCACTTTACCACAGCAAATGCAGAAAAGGTATCAAGTCTGAGCAGAAATGCATCAGCAATGACAGTATTATCATATGTACAAAACTCAGACAGCTACTAGAGATGCAAAAAGATCCTTCAGAAATGCCGACTCAAAAATGCCACTCATACGTAGTTTTTCCGTGTCTGGACTTTAAACATGTCATTGTATTTCATATGCATATTTTTTGTAATGAGTGTGTAATGCTCTTACTGAGTAACTTTTTTGCTCATCGGATGCTTTTTTCCCCCCATCAAATATTCTAACATGTTTTTATGTTAACTGTTCTTATTTACTTAAAATTACAGTAAATCGTTTCTCTGTAATACTATGATGTAGTTAAACTTGCTCATCCTAGTGCCCATGGGATACTCGGCAGCCTTCTGACAGAATTTATTTCCCCTCTCCTTAGCTTGCTTTGCAGCTCCCAAGCAGAAAAAAGGCCAGCCCTGGCGCTGGAGGTGGAGGGATGAGCACACCTTTCCCTCCATCAGCCCGGCCGCAGGGGGTAGCAGCTCCTGCCAGAGAAGCAAGGCGGACAGCTGGGAGCAGTCGGAGATCAGGCCACTGCATCTATGAGTCATTCTGAGCCTTGCTGAAAGTCAGGAGGATTTAGGATAATGCTTTCAAGTGCAGTTTTCGGTTTCACCTATGCCAGGATACCAGGTTGCATCCTAACCGCACCTCGTTACTGCTGCTTGTGACGAGCTACCGCAGCACCTTTGAACAGGCAGCTTTGATCTGTGTGACCTGCCTGGCTGGAGCTGACAGTAGCTCAGCTCCCCGCACAGTGAATCAATATTTCAAACCTCCCTGTCAACACGGTACGTTGAATACAGTGTGTTACTATAGAACATACAACTTAGAAGCCTGTCCCCTGTGAAAATGAGGCCGATTCAGAACCTGACTTATATGCTGCTTTCTAAACTCACATAGCAATTACTATATAATATTGCTTTTTAGAGAAATGTAGGAATGTCGTGCTGTAAAAAGCTAGACTGAAGAATCCTGCCAGCTACAAGTACTTCCATTCTCTAGTCACAATACTTCTCCTGCTTTCCCTGTGCCATTAATGAATTCCATAGATTTCCTGAACTCTTTGCAGAACATTCTTGTTTTCTTCATGCACTTCCCTAAATAATTATTCCTGGATATTTTTTTTTTCTTTGTTATATAAATGGCTTTGTGCTTATGTGAATCCGTATGCAAAGTCCGCTTTTATTTGCGTGTCTCTTACCTTTCATCATCTACTTTTAAACTATACTTTTAATGTGCTGTCCACACCAAATGCTGAGTCAGAAAAGCGTACAAGTCACTAGAATCAAGTTGGTTTCTTCAAGGATTTAAAAATACATTTCAAACAGGCTTCATATGCAAGAGGTAAAATAATTCTGTTTACTTCCTGTAACTCACGTCCTCTAACGGTGACAGGCCAAATTAATTTAAAATTTTATTTAAATACAAAATAAGTGTGGAGATTACAAACTTTATAATCTGCTCATTGTGTATGGACATTTTCATTTAAACTAATTTAAGCTAACATAGTACATACCTATTTTTCATCTAAAACCTCTTTCCTTCCCAGGTGAAATATCAGTTTCTTTAGAAGATGATGAGGATGCTCCAGGAGATCCACTACTTTTTATGTCTCATGTCAGACCAGTTCAACTAGGTATAGTATGATGGCGCAGAGAGATCAAAAACTAATAAGTGGCGTGGCTGTCCGAGCACTTTCTGACAGCTTGAATCCGCCGTCATTCTGTTTCTGATCAACATAGCTTTTAAATAGCCGCACTTTTGCACCATCTCCTTCCCAGTTTTAGCAGTCGGCAGTCTCGTGCATCACTAACCAGATATTGGCCACTGTGTATGATGTAACACCTCATGACCACCATTCACGCTCAAAACACATCCCGTGCTATAGCTTAGTCATATTAACCACGTTCATTTTGTTAAATGCTAGTGGAAAGTATGCCAAATGGTAGTGTGTGAGACCACTGTCAACTTGCAGATTTTCTCTTAACTCATGTAATTTCTGCTTAAAGCAGCATGAGTGAACGGCCTGAGCCAGGAGAAATGCAGAGGTCAGAGCTGTCTCACTGAGCAATCCAGATCTGCGGTGGCCTTCAAACCGTATCCCCTCTCCAAGCAAGGGGTGGTCAGCAATGCTTTAGTGCAACCAGCCATACAACAACTTACTTGGAAATAATCCTACGATAGGTGTTTGTTCAGGAAAGTCATTACAGAGGAAAGGTACAAATCTGGCAAGCCAGGAGGAATAAGATCCTAGGTGTGAGCCCCTTCCAGGGGCTGCTAAAGGGAATGGAGAAGCCTGAACACATTTTAGGCAGAATTAGACAACCGTTGAGCTGATCCCATGCCTGAACAGTAGCACTGTCCTGAATTTCCTACATGCTCTTTCCATTTTTTATATACCCTCTATGCCCATCTATATACATCCCAATCCAGTTACAACTTTCACTATGGAATCTCCAAGGTGCCATATTCAGGGAGAAAACAAGGCCCCAGCTAAACATACAGCTTTTACATTGCACACTTATACCCCTTTTACCCGGCATAACAAGAAATTAAGGAAGATACAAGAATCTCACATGAAATATGCACATATATATAAACGAGACTTCTCTTGCAGTAAGTATCTGAATCAAGGTTTACAGGAAAATATCTGTGTTAACTCAGTGCTCTTGGAACACACTGCACAAAGCATATTTATTTGGCCTGCTAAAAAAGTCTTCAGTTCTGAGAAAGTTACTTTCTACAAAGCCAGCAAAGCAACTTCAGTTGCATCGGCTTTTATGTACTGATACTGAAATGTCTTCCCCTAGTACCTGTCTTAGCCTTTAGATTTTAGACACCACTGTAAGAAAAATGTTGGGCCCTTTGTATTTATATTGCTTAATATTTTGGTTTCATTTCAGCAGATATCTCAATTTTGAGGGAGCACAGAGAAAAATCAAATATGGCATAAGCTTATCTTCCAGATAAAAAAATAATGCATATTAGAGAATCATAGTATTGTAGAATGGTTTGGGTTGGAAGGGACCTTAAAGATCACCTAGTTCCACCCCCCCTGCCATGGGCAGGGACACCTTCCACCAGACCAGGTTGTTCAGAGCCCCGTCCAACCTGGCCTTGAACACTGCCAGGGATGGGGCATCCACATAACCTGTCTTAACAATTTAAAAAAAAACAAATTAGGGCTAAAATACATTTGAGACATAAGGAAAATTTTCACATTGTTTCAAAGCAGTGCTTGTGGGTAATATATTTTGAATCACAATGCTTTTTGAAGGGAATGAGGAACAAACACAGCCACCTTTTTCCACTCTGCATACAGCAGAAGGAGTAAGCAATACACGATGTCACGAGCACTCATTTGAACTACCATCCACAACCAAAAGTGGGCCTAGTTGCAAATGAGCTTACTAGTGAGAAATGCTGTTCTACATAAGAACTATAAAGAAGCCTTATCCCTCCCAGACTGCCCCATACTCTGTGGCTTGACTGAGAAGTGCAGGGAGCACCTTCTGCATTGTCTTCCTCTTCTCTTCCCCTGGGTCCTTCCTCTCTGGCCCCTGTGACACGCTCTGGTAGTGCAGAATGAACCACTTGAAATACAGATTCTTGAAATGCTCCGGGTAACACTGAGCAGAGAGACGCCGCCAAGCCTGTCTGATGGTGGCAGTTGTCAGCTGTGACAATTCATATGGTTGCATTCACCTGTAAACAAACATTTTCTTTGACTGCCCCAGGAAGAAATGAAGAAAGCATAAGTGATATGTAACCTGAAAATTACCCTCCTCAACAACATGTCAGTGAGGTGGCTGCTGCAGAGTCCTGATTAACACAGGGCAGGACAAACAGGGGAAAACTGCTATCTCCGAACAGCTTTTTCACAACCAGAATGAATTACGGAGACTAGCAAAGAATGCCTCTGTCTAGGGCAAGTTTGTCCTCAGACAGGTGGCTATACACAAGTACACTCCACTGAAGCTGTATGTACAAGCAAAGGTCAGATATTTTTGCCATCACATAAAGCTCAGTGACTATAAAGTATCCAACCCCGGTAACCTGGCTTGCCCTTTTAGAGTAAGACACTAGCAAAGGCATTTATCACTTCAGTATGGTTGGAAAAAACTGTGTAAGTTACTGTGCACTTTCATGTTTGATGTCCTTGTTGAAGTGCTGGAATTGTGTTTTTTTATTGTTTGGAGTTTTTTTAATAGTTATTTTTGTAAAGATTTAGATAGAAAATGCATGAGAAACCACTTTCCAAACTAATTTGATAATCAAAATGAAGTCTGGGAGCAAATTCATAGTTAGAAACAAGTAAATATTAAAAAAATAAAGTTTGAAGACTGAAGAAAAATAAAAAAATACCTTAGTTCTGCAGAGTAAGATGACTCAAACTTCAGTTTTTAATAAAAATCCCCAAATGTCATTGATTAACCTGCACTGAGAAAAGGTGGAGGTTCTGTGCCATGAGAACTGTGCTCGTTGTTGCACAAATGCTCCTGTGACTGATGATAAGTCTCCATTCCTCAGCTCCCCACAGACTGGATGCTTGGTTAAGAGTTAAGGATCAGATTCTTCAGATCCTTACCCAGTTTAAATCTCTCCATGTGTGTAAAACCATGAGTATGGCACAAATGCAGAAAGTGAAGTCTTGATGGTAGTGTCCGTGACTGGGGGCCCGATTTATTGCAGTGCTAAGGCAGCCCTTGCTCTCTGCCAAACATCGCTCCCTCGCTTAATGTCTGAATGACAAAGCAGTTCCTTGGTTATTCTCAGAGGTGTTAAAAGGCCTGGGTTGTTCTCAAAGGTGTTACAAGTAAAGTTCAGTGTATTAGGGCACAGAAGAAAGGAATGTTCCTCTTAGGTTAGTTAAATGTACTTGCACTATCAGTGCTGGTTTTCAAGAGAGGGCAAAAATGATGTCAGAGTTAACAAAAATGCTGAAAAATTAATAACCAGTAGCTTGCTTTTAATGTCACCTCTACTTTGTCTTTCTCTGGAGAGACAAGTCATGAGGGAACGGCATACTTCATTCTCATTCTGTCTGTCCTGTCGCCACCCCAACCACCCAATGCAGGTAACCCGTTTCTGTGTCTCTCCCCTACCCCACACAATGCAGGTAATCCAACTTCAGCAGTAGAGGCTTCCAAAACACCGGCTTTTATTCCAACAGTAGCAAATGAAGGAGGAAAACACTGGACTGTTAATGAAGTCAGAGCTTTGATACGCATATGGTCAGACAAAAATATCCAGCAACAACTGGAGGGGACAGTGAGAAATAAAAGAATATTTGAACAGGTTGCTGCTAGACTTCAGAAGTTTGGAATTGACAGGGACTGGAAGCAGTGCAGGACAAAATATAAAAATCTGAAACATGAATACAAGAGTGTTAAAAGTGCCCAAGTCTCAGGGAGTACAAGTAAAAGCATGAAATTTTTTAATGAACTGGATGCTATTCTGGGGCACAGCACCATGGAACAAGCAAGTAAATCAGATAATGATGAAAGTGAGAGGCCTCCAGAGTGGACAGAAGCAAAATCAGAAAAGGACTCCGTAGGTAAGTACTTCAGCTACCCATATATAAATTAAAACATTTAGTTTTCCAACACTAGAGATTTGAAAGAACACCAAAAAAAAAAAAAAAAGCAACCAGCTAGATTAACCGGTTTGCTGGGGGGAAAAAAACACCAAATGGAAGTTTACTGTTTTGTCTTACATTATAAGGTGGTCTTTCAGATTGAGTGATTGCCTCAAACTTTTTGTAACAAAACTGAGAAACAAAAAAAAAAAAAAAAGAGGAAAAAAAGATGGAGACATAGGATAAAATAAAGCAATGCAGAGAGGCCATTCTGGTCAAAATCACAGCAAAGAGACTGTTACCAGCTTAGTTAAAAAAAAAAAAAAAAAAAAAAGGATCAGAGAGATGGTCAGACAGACTGTGTAACGGGAAAAAATGAAGACATTGAGCAAAAAACTCTGTAGTTACAGACATTGGTTAAAAAAAATAATATTGAAATTGTCTTTCTCCTGTTGTCCCCAATAGTCCAGCTTCACTGGCCTTTGGAGCAAGTCTCCCAAACCAGTGAAACAGCTATGGTGAAAATAGCAAAAGGAGTAACACTAAGAATGCTGTCAGAGCTTGTCTTTATTTTTTTGCAGTTATTGACAAATAACTTGGTAATGGATGGATTAATGCAGAATTAGACTGATGAACCTATACAACCCAGGAGTTAAAACATTAGTTATTGGTATGTACAACCTGAAACATGCCTGTTGTTTAAGAATAGAATTAAACATAAAACTATTACACAGGGCATGTTATTACAATGGTCAAACATAAGACTAGAAGTTAGTAAACTAATGGAAGAAGTGAAGAAAAATATAGCACAAAGACCATCTCTGACTGAAAACCATGAGAACTTTTTGGGGAAGGATTCACTCTTCAGTTGCCGTTTCTAAGCTTTTTGCTAACGCATCTACTACTGCCTGCTGCCATAAAGGATCTTTTGGCGTAGGTTGGATGGATCTTTTGATTTGACACAGCACAGCTGTTCTTATGTAGTACACAAATGCAGTGCCCTAATTAACATAGTATTATTTATGCAGAAATGCCTGGAGACACAGGTGAAGAGGACTCTGTTAGTAATATGTCAGAAGACCTACGGGTTGGAGATATAAAGAAAGTTTCTGACTCAGGTAAACTGAAAAATCTTCTATTTTATATAAATCCCTCCCTCAATTTAGTAAATCAAGATGGATTTCTAAAATAAGACCACATTGTAATTATGGGTAGAAGAGACAAAGACCTAAAATATTTACAAGCAGGAGATAATGTCATGGTGATAACTATACTTTTCAGTACAAGCATATATGCACATTTACTGTGCTCTGCTGAATTCGATAAAAACAGTCTTGTAAGTAATCTTTTCAAAGATTCATGGCCCAGGATGTAAAGAAGAAGAAACCATTGGTTTGAGCAAGTCGAGTGCAATGTATTACCACATCTGCTTCTACTTAAACTCTTGTGTTTCCAAGGATTAGATTTGTTCACTCTCCTGTGCATGAACTAGTAATAGCATTCTCTTTTTCACAATATAATGTGACCAATCTTTAATATAATTGTGTAAACTCTCATGTTGGGGGATGAAAACTTCATTTAAGAGTATCACTACTAGCACTGAATATGAAGGTCGTATGCTCTTTACAAAGAAACATTATGATTTGCATCTGAAAGCGTAACTTTCAGGGGAAGCGGAAGTTTAACATTCAGCTAGAGACACATGAAAGTCTCAAAGGCTGACAGACTTGACTCGCCACAAGGGACCTTATGATCTCTGTCAGTAGCATGAGGCAGAATATGGTCTAAATTAGGCATTAAGGAGTAGTCTTACAGAATTTAAAATGGTCTAACGTGAACTTGAAAGATTTTAATATCAAATTTAAAATCTTCTGACAGATGATGTTACTGTAAATGCTGCAGAGAATCAGGCAGCTCTGCGTATAACGAAAGAAACACCTATGACAAGTAAGTAAACACATGATTGATCATGGAGGTAATTTGAGGTATACTGGACAGTAGCAATTTTGTTTTACCATTCAACAGCGGTTACATTTATTAATTTAAATTTACTAACAAAGAAATATATAACTGGCCTTTACCACACCACCATGGGCACTTGAGGCATTCACTGGAGAAAAACAGGTTGTCATGAAAAATGTATTGCTTATAGGGACCTCATTTTGAGAGAGACAAAACACAAAAGAAATCATGAAGAGTATTTGTGGGATGCAGTTAAGACAACTTGTCAAATGCATCAAATTCCGTTTCTCCCCATCAACAAGTAAAATTACTACATATACATGAACAGTAGTGAGATACTGCAATAATACATAGATTCAGCAGTGCCACTAAACTGTCATCTGACATAATTTTCAACTGCCTGCAGCTACATAATATTGTAACTTTTTGGATTGGAATCTTCCAAATGAGTTATTTAAGATGGAGTTAACAGAATACTTCTAGTAAAGTTCTGAGCATTCATTTTTGACACTTTAACACTCCTTTACAATAAGTGTAGGTGTTAAGATATGTATAACCTACCTTGGTTACTGTTTGCCTTCTCAAGTATATGGATTTTAACTGCATATTTTGTTTGTTTCTGGATAATTGTAACTGCAATCTGATTTTGTGGGGAAAGGCTAAAACAGCAAGTACTTCAGAAGTGTCTCTGGCTCAGCCACTCTAAGACTACTGTTCAAACTTTTGTGGGGAAAAAAACCCCAAAGCCACAGCACTACATCATGAAGAGATGCAGTTTCAGTTTCTAAAATTTTTCGCTGGTTCCCAAATGAACAATACAGACTCAAATAATTTTACTACAGCTAGTAAAACCCACCTAGACTTTAATGGTATTATTAGTAACATAATTAGATATTACATAAAGCAGTGAAAAGATGCGCACTTTTTACGTTACAGTATCATGGAGACCCCTTTATTCTTGAATTGTGATACATGCCTTTCCTAGATGGTTGGAATAAATTTAAAGTGAGAACCTGGCAAGTAAAGACATTGTATGTACTTCTGTACTCATAAATTTACTTCCTGACAAGTAGAGAAAAAGGCAATCAGGCAGTGATATATTACATTGATTCTTTGATATCAGATGTCTGACAATCGATAGCCTTTAGGATGCGACTTCTTAAGGACTACTCCATATTAAACAGAACCTTTGCAGAAAACTGTTGCTCAGCAAGCACATGATTGTAATTTATACTCGTGCCTTTAAAAAAAATGTGTAAACCCCCTCAATTGGATGTCGTTAGGAATTTATAAATTCTTTTCACTTTGTATCAAGGTATCTTCCTAGTTAATACATGGAGTTGGTGTACTCTGCTGTCGGAGCTAGATGTACGCTAGCTACCCTGGGCAGATAGCTGCTTCCTGGCCACCGCAGCTGTGTGAACATGCAGAGGTGCACAAGCTGCCTCAGCAGTGCATGTGCTTCTCACCATCTTACACGGGAATCTCTGTGCTGAGCCAGGGCAACACTGTCGCAGCTGCTGCTGCTTTACAAATGGTCCGGTGGGGTTTGCTATACTCTAGCAGGGAAAAAAGTAAGATGCTATTAGTCAAAAGACAAATACTCCGCCCGGTTCCAGGGAAATACCTGGTTACCTGACGTTTCGTGGTATTGTTTTTCTCCTCTGCCCAAATTCGGGGAGCAACACTTGCCCCCCTGGGGAGGACGGAGGGAAACGAGCCCCGAGGTGCGCCCGGGGCGGGTGGCGGGGGCGCAGCGGCAGGGCCTGGCCGGCAGGGGGCGCAGGAGCCCACGGCACGGCCCGCTCCGCTGCCGGCCAAAGCCGCCGGGGGGAGGCTGGGGGCGCCGTGAGCGTCGCTTTCCGGGTGGAAAATACACAGATTGAATCAGCCTGGGAATAAACCCGTGTTTAGCCGTTTTGACCGATGTTTTCTGTTTCACGGGATCGCTTTTGAGGGCAGTGAATTCCAGAAATCTGTTTGGAAGAGCCAAACTGCTTCAGTTAGCCCAGGCAGTAGCCAGCCATGCAAACTCGGGTGGGGGTGTGTACACTCCATGTGTCACTGTGCAGTCCGGCCACACAGGGGTATTTGATAAAATACAAGTGCCAGGAGGCAACAGTGGAGGTGAAAACAAGATTCTAGGGAATGCCAGTAGCTTATGTTCTTAAAAAATACCTACAGCAAGTATTTTGCTTCAAATGACTTTTCTTGTCATCATTTTTTTAGGATTTTTGGTGCCCAGCATACTTTATGTCCTTCTCAGAACAAGTTCAGAACAAACTCATGATGGTGCCAGGATACATTTCTAAGCCAGGGCTTTTTAAAAATCTGGTGTTTAAGATCTTAAGTGAGTGCATACTGGGGCACTTATGTTGGCTTGAAGACTTGCTGCTGTGTGCTTGGAATTTTAAAACTTATAAAGTCAAAAGATAATGTTTTAATACATATGCCCCAGGCTGGTGTGAAGCAGAGTGTTTCAGAGAAGTGCAAAACCAAAAGTTCTTGATTATTCGGTGGCTCAGCCCAAGCATACTTGGGCTGCAGACACAAACCCCTAACTGCATCCAAGCTGTCTGTATCCCGTCTCATAGATCTGTGTGACAGAAGCAGCAGCAACTTTGCAAGCTGTTGGAGGGTAAACATAGGCCACACACTCAAAAATTTCCCGAGCTTTGACATTTCCTACTCCCCTTTTATATTACACAAAACACACACGAGAGGAAGGATTAGGTGGCAAATTACTAATCTTGCCTCGTGCGCCAGAAACCAGGATGGTGATAGTGACGGAGTGCCAAAAGAGAGCAGAGCTTGTATCAGTCTGAGCGGGTAAAAGGAAAGACTGCGACAGCATGGCTCTGGTGGCCTTGTGAGCAATGCTTCAGACACAAAGTAGAGATTAAGCATATTTGCTGGCAACTGTCTATAGCTTCACTAAATAATGTGGACGGAGCCACTGTGTTTTATCCATGCCAGAAACTGCTGAAGGTTTGTTCTGTTTGGCTCAGTCTTGCTCTCCTCATGCTCTCCCTCCAAAATCTCTGAACGGTGGCTTAGAAAAAAACAGCCAGGCTCCTATCCACATTCTTGGCTTGCTAAGAAAAAAAAAAAAAAAATTAAAAGGGGCATGATGCTGGTCACATCATAAAGAACATCTGATGCAAACAAGGCCGTATTGATTTGGGGGGTAATTTTTAATAAAATGGATCTAGATTATGCTTTATTGCTCAATGTTTAGGGGAAATATTCTTGAATGGACTGAGCACAGGCTGGGAGCCAGAAACTGCTGTCATCGATCCGTGGTGTGGCCTTCACCATTTAATCTCTGTACTCCCTTGGAAATGAGGAGCACAAAGACCACTTGCATCATCCCCCAGTCCATCCTCCCTTCCAGGGCAGAGGGGTGGAACTGTCCCCCGAACGCCATAGGGCCAATGGCAGAGGAGCCGAGATGTCCTCCCCGTGGAGGGGAGCCCAGGGACACCTCTGTCACCTTGCCGGGAGCAGGGGCCCAGCTGCGTGATGTAAACCTCTTGCAGGGGGGATGCTCTCGGGACAGGCAATTAGTACTTTGCCTTTACTAGGCAGGCAGGCAGCCTTGCAGATCAGTGGTCCAGGCACAGCACCCTGATGCAGTGTCAGGACCCTCACCCCTTTTGGGGCTAATTCAGTGACTCGTGGCATCAGTCGCTTGGAGTCTTTCAATAATTCCAGTATGTATTGAAGCACTCCTTAGGAAAGTCACCATCTTGCCTGTTCTGCTGCATGGAGGGTCATCAGTTATTACATATCTTACAACCACAGTCAGCAAACATTCTACAAATTCTGATCCAGGTTTAAATAACTTAAGATTAGGCACATTTAATCCATACAGTTGTATTATGCAGCTGTTACATGGTGTTCTGGATTTATTTTAAGTGCATACGCTGTGCTCTTAAACCCACAACTGCAGGGAAATGGCAGCTTTAATGTATTAAGAGATGAAATCTTTCTTTAACAATAGTTGTCATTAATGGCATTCTGAAGTTGGTGCTTCCCAAGACATAACTCAAGACCTGTTTAGTTAATTAGAACTCTGTAATTTATTTTTTTTTACAGAAATCTTTGAAGATGAGGGGGACTTTGCCCACTCCACCCCAGCAGCTCTGGAAACTACACAAATAAAGAAGGAGACGATTGACATAGGTAGGTCAAGACTGTGTCTCAATGGTTATAACAGCACATTCTACTTTACTGGGAACTGCGGGTTTCTAAGGTTCTTATTTTATTCCCATGCATTATACTCATTCTGGTTCTACGTTATGATAAAAACTGGGGTTTGTTTGATTTTATATTGCAAAAATGTATAAACACTTATTTCTCCTTCCTCCAGTTAAGATCTTATTTTCCCAGACAACATACTCCTTATTATACTAGATGTGGTAAATCTGCATTTGATTGTGACACGGATACTGTTCTTTTTCAAATACAGTTGCTAGAGAGGATAAACTGGAGAGCTGAACAGCTGTCTCAGAAACACTGAACATTTTATACCTTGTCTTTTCGAACTACTTCATGACAATGCATTTAATTTCAGACTATTCACTATCAAACAAGTGCCATAAATTTTCTTAATTAATTTTACAAGGGAAGACGAAATCAGAGACTCAGCAATATGTAGAAGTCATATATTCAATGACAAGTATTTAGAAGATTTGTTTTATTAAAAACATTACAATTTAACATTAGAATACAGTAGGGATATTAATCTTCTGGAATGAGCATAGAAACCATGGAAGGTCATGAAAAAAAGGCATCAGACGAAATAGCAATGACATTGAAATTGTCCTGACATCCTCAAACAAAATATACTTTATGGTAGTGCTGTTTATACTCAGAAGTTAATGGAAAGAATAAAAAATTCTATTATAACGATTATGTGAACAACAGGTTTTTGGCCTTTTACACTGAAAGTTTCTACCATCAAAATATTTCTATTGTATGCATCAGTATTTCCGTGATCCAGGCAAGAGATTCCTTCTTGGCAGTTACGTTATCTGGAGTTTGGGTGTTGAGACACCTTATCCAATAGGGGTTTTACAACTGTATGCATAGGCCGATCTTGATTATGAAAGACAACTGTAACGAGTATGACACCGAGGACAACATCAGAGCAATGCCATCACAGCAATGACACACAGCAACACAAGTTACACTGAGGGTAAAGTAAAGCCATGTCCCTGAAAGTTCAGAGACATAGCGAGGTCACACTAATGCAAAGAGAAGAGTTCATACACAATGACATAGAATAAAATGTCTTGCAAATCAACTGACTGCCTTGTACACACAAAATCCCTGTTCCTGTCATGTGATATCCAGTTGAGGACAGTAATCATGTAAGTCAGCAGTGCAAGTGCTGTTGCCAAAGACAGAAAGAGATTAGAGAGCCAGCATGGTTGAGAAAATGAGCACATGAATGAACACCATGGGTTTTTTTGGTGATAGTTTTTTAAAAAATAATATCTTTTAATAGCCCAGGAGTAGACCTGCTGCTCCGTTTTGGCCCAAGGTTGTATTTCCAATAGCTGCAAATGTTAAAGGAAGATGCAAGAATTTTCTTAAGAGTTATGGGGCAGACTATTATTGAAAGCACACTTTTTTTCTGGCACTGCAAATAAATCACACATACATGCTTATTAAGAGTATATTTTCTGATGCTAAGTCTTCCATAAGTATAAAATTTATTCCTGCATATGGCTTATGAAAAACAAGTATTTACCAAATCACTTGAGAAAGCAAGCTATAAAGCAATTGTAAAAATTCTAACTACTGCTCTGTGCATATGTTAGCAAGTACCATTATAGAAGGCACATCAAATGGACCTTGCTTATTTACCAACAATCTCTTATTTCTAACAGAGTCAAAACCATGCACTCAGTTTTTCAAAACATAGAAGGAATATTTACTTCTACCCTTTACAAAAAACTGTACTGAATGTAGTCGGTGTATGACATCCCCTACCAAAACTATGACAACTAATCTTTCTCTCCTTCCCAACCGAAAAAGTAATGCCACACAAATGTGAACTTTCAGCCTCTGAGTAGTCCAAGCATGAGGAAATGAGCCCAAAGTCAGCAAAGCTGGGTTTTGGTGTCCACAGGTGATTTCAATAGTTCCAAGAGCTCCTGAATTTTACTTCTAAAAGGAATAGTTTTTATGCTGTGAAAAAGTGCAAAGCTATTATTGCCTCAGCTCTGCAGAGGGAAAAAACCCTGGCATGTAGACATGCAGAAAAATAATAGATAAATGTATCTATTCTGTTAGAGATGGGATTTTGAAGAGCACTCATATGCTGGTAGAATAAAAAATAGTTCTCCTGTCTTCCCGGTTTTCTCATTTAAGTCACATAGAATAGTTTCTGATAGAGCCATTCCTATATGAAGAAAGTGCAAGTTAAGCTGAGGCTGAAGATTTCCACAAAAGCATTAACGAATTGTTTCCCATTTTTCTTCTGCTTATGTTATCTCCAACACAAAAGCTCTGTATCAGAGACCAGCCTTTCACCCAAAGGTAAACAAACATGGATGGCTGTCTCCCAAAGGAAGGCAAGATCCTGCGACCTTCCCCACAAAACCTCACATCCCTCCTGCCCTCCCTCCCAGAATTGGGGAAAGGCACACCTCGAAGCCCAGCTTTGAAACCCACCATGGCAGCTTACTAAATGGTCTCTAAACCACAAAAGGGGTTTTGTGGTCAAAAGGAGTCCTGAACAGAGGAGAACAAGTAGGAGTAAGGAGCAAAGGTCTCTTTTCAGTTCTCACAAAGATCTGAGACAAACCACACCAGCAGCATGAAGTACAGCTTGTACAGAATGACACTGTGTGCAGGTGTGGTGTGCCGGCAGGTGCCCGTGCCTCCCTCTCCCCATCGCACCCCCATCGCATGCACAGCTTCTGGGCTGGAGAGGGGGACAGTGGCCTTCTGGGGCCCTCGTCCCTGTTCATCTCATGATGGCAGCAGGGAGCACTCATGGCCCTGTGGAAGGAAAGGCTGCATGCAGCCTAGCCCTGTCAGGTGTCAGTGCATCCTTACAAATGGCACCCCAGCCTCGCCAAGCCTGGCCTACCCACAGCACTCCAGAAAAAAATCTGGAAGGCACACCTGTGCTAATCAGTGTATACAAACATGTTATACAAATCAGCATATATGTGAGATACAAACCGTCCATGTATGCCTGCGTGTTGTAATCAAGTGTTTTAAATCCATGAAGTATCCACAGCTACCTTTTGGGGAATGCAGGGGCAGAGAGAAAGATAGGGCTTAGAAGAAATGCTAATAAAAAACTTGGTTTAGGGAGGCGTGTGGCAGACTTGTTCAGGAGACTCCCTGCTGAAGGGAGCAGCAAGCCCAGCGTGCAGACTGGACCCTGCTGCCGCCCTGGGGCCTGGGTTAAAGCTGTGAAGGGGAAGCTGCCTACCCCGGTACAGCCCTCAGATTACTGTCCGTGATCGGTTTTTCAGGTGGGCAGCGACAAAGTCGTATCAAGAAGTCTGAGGGCAATCGAGAGAAACTGCAGAGCCTTGGACAACTGGTTAAGGGATCAGGAGCACAAGCAGCGTTCCCCTCTGTCCTTCCAGTGGCAGGGAAGGATGAGGGAAGAAACAGAAAGAGCCAGCAGATCAGTACCTGGCTCTGAGCCTGGTGTCACCGGCAGAATTCAGGGGGTTTTGATCATGGGTGGGTTTACATGACACCAGGCCTGCTGGCAACAGCCAGGGTACACCTGTCTCAAAGAGGGCAAAGGATCTTTGCACAGGCATTAGCAGGGCTCGTTGAAAGAGCTTTAAACTACATTTGAAGGGGGAAGGGGATAAAACCAGGCTCGCTAGAGATAAGCCTGGAGGCAGCACACCGACGATTGAGGGATGGTGTCCTAGCGAGGCCCTTTGGTCTGCCATTCCAGTGGAGGAGGGGATAGAGATCCATGAGTCAGCAAAGACACAAGGGTTATTGATGTGTTAGAAACCATGGAAGAGCCTGAGAATGGTCACGTAGGAATTAGGGCTTCTCCCTCCAAAAAGCGGCAGGATCAATAACCAGCTGAAGTGCACCTACACCAATGCATGCAGCATGGGCGACAAACAGGGGGCTGGAAGCCACTATGCAGCAGGAAAACTATGATATAGTTGCCAACATGGAAACACGGTGGGATGACTCGCACAACTGGAGTGCTGCAATGGATGGCTATAAACTCTTCACAAGGGACAGGCAAGGGACGAGAGGCGGTGGGGTAGACCTGTATGTCAGGGAGTGTTGAGAGTGTCTAGAGCTTGATGATGGTGACAATAGGGTTGAGTGTTTATGGGTAAGAATCAGGGGGGAAGGCCACCCAACTAGGATAAAGAGGCAGATGAAATACTCTATAAGCAGCTGGGAGAAGGCTCAGAATTGCTAGTCCTTGTTTTTGTGGGGGATTTTAGCTTACCAAATGTCTACTGCAAATACATCAGAAAGGAAACAGTAGGAGGTTCCTGAACTGTGTGGAAGATAACTTTCTGATATAGGTGGTGAAGGACCCAACTAGGGAAGGCATCCCACTAGACCTGCTGTTTGTGAACAGAGAAGCACTTGGGGTGATGTGATGGTTGGAGGCCATCTTGGGCATAGTAATCATGAAATAAGTTTTCAATTCTTGGAGGAGTAACAAGGGGGGGTGTCAGCAGAACTGCTACCTTGGACTTCCTGAGGGCCAACTTTGGCCTGTTTAGGAGCCTGGTTGACAGTCCACTTGGGGGACAGTCCTGAAGGGCCATGGGATCCAGGACAGCTGGACATTCTTCAAGAAGGAAATCCTAAAGGCACAGGAGCAGGCTGTCCCCATGTGCTGAAAGACGAGCTGGCGGTGAGGAACACCGGCCTGGCTGAACAGCAAGGTTTGCCTGGAACTCAGGAAAAAAAGGAGAGTTTATGACCTTTGGAAGAAGGGGCAGGCAACACAGGACTACAAGGATGTTGTGAGTTTATACAGGGAGAAGATTCGAAGGGCCAAAGCCCAACTAGAACTTTATCTGGCTACTGCTGTAAAAGACAGTAAAAAATGTTTCTGTAAATCCATTAGCAACAAAAGAAGGGCTAAGGAGAATCTCCATCCTTTATTTGATGTGGGAGGGAAACATAGTGACGAAGGATGATGAAACAGCTGAGGTACTTAATGCCTTATTTGCCTCAGTCTTTAACAGTAAGACCAGTTGTCTGGTCTTACTGCCCCTGAGCTGGAAGACAGGGAGCAGAATGAAGCCCCCATAATCCAAGGGGAAATGGTCATTGACCTGCTAGATCACTTACACACGTCTATGGGGCTGGGTGGGATCCACCCAAGGGTACCAAGGGAGCTGATGGAAGTGCTCACTGAGGCACTTCCCATGATCTATCAGCAGTCCTGGCTAAGCGGGGAGGTCTCAGTTGACTTGAGATTAGCAAACTTGGTGCCCATCTACAGGAAGGGCTGGAAGGATGATCTGGGGAACTACAGGCCTGTCAGCCTGACCATGGTGCCAAGGGTGGGTTATGGAGCAGATCATCTTAAGGGCCATCACACAGCACATACAGGCCAACCGAGTGATCAGGCCCAGCCAGCATGGGTCTATGAAAGGCAGGTCCTGCTTGACTAACCTGATCTCCTTCTCTGGCAAGGTGCCCTGCGTAGTGGATGAGGGAAAGGCTGTGGATGCTGTCTACCTGGACTTCAATAAAGCCTTTGACACCATTTCCCACAGCATTCTCCTGGAGAAACTGGCTGCTCGGGGCCTGGGCGGGTGTACGCTCCGCTGGGTGGAAACCTGGCTGGATGGCCAGTCCCAGAGAGCGGTGGTGGATGGAGCTACATCCAGCTGGAGGCCGGTCACAAGTGGTGTTCCCCAGGGCTCAGTACTGGGGCCAGCCCTGTTTAATATCATTGTCAACAATCTGGATGAGGGCATCATGTGTACTCTCAGTCAGTTTGCAGATGACACCAAGCTGGGCAGGACTGTTGAACTGCTGGGGGGCAGGAAGGCTCTGCAGAGGGATCTGGACAGGCTGGGCCGATGGGCCAAGGCCAGTGTATGAGGTTCAACAAGGCTCAGTGCCGGGTCCTGGGCTTGGGTCACAACAACCACATGCAGTGCTACAGGCTTGGGGCAGAGCGGCTGGAAAGCTGCCTGGAGGGAAAGGACCTGGGGGTGCTGGTTGACAGCTGGCTGAATATGAGCCAGCCATGTGCCCAGGTGGCCAGGAGCATCCTGGCTTGTACCACAAATGGTGTGGCCAGCACGACAAGGGCAGTGATCGTCCCCCTGTGCTCAGCACCGGTGACGCTGCACCTCGAACACTGTGTTCGGTTTTGGGCCCCTTATGACAAGAGAGACACTGAGGTGCTGGAGCGTGTCCAGAGAAGGGCAACGGAGCTGGTGAAGGGTCTGGAGCACAAGCCCTATGAGGAGCAGCTGAGGGAACTGGGGGTGTTCAGCCTGGAGAGGAGGAGGCTGAGGGGGAGACCTTCTTGTTCTCTACAGCTCCCTGAAAGGAGGTTAGAGCAAGGTGGGTGTTGGTCTCTTCTCCCAGATAACAAGTGCCAGGTAACAAGATTTAGATTTTAGGAAAAATTTCTTCACTGAAAGGGTTGTCAAGCATTGGAACAGGCTGCCCAGGGACGTGGTTGAGTCACCATCCCTGGAGGTATCTAAAAGACATGTAGATGGTTTAGTGGTGGACTTGACAGTCCTGGGTTAAAGGTTGAACTCAATGATCTTAAAGGTCTTTTCCAACCTATACGATTCTACGATTATGTGAATGTACGATTCTATAATTAATGGGTTAGGCTAATGGATTATGACATTTTTAAGTGGATAGGCGTTACCTGCAGAGGATGACAATAATATTAGCAATTTATTGGTCTAAGTCCAAGTCTATTTTACTTAAATCTGTATATTTCTATAGATGATGATTCTTTAAGCACTACCTCAGAAGACAGATCTTGTACGCCAGTAGCAAAACGGATGGTTGGGACAGGTAAGTATTAATTTCCATGCATTTATTCTGAAATAAAATTGCATTGTAATTTCAGTACCAAAGCTGGACCAAGCAGATCTCTACTGTAAACATGGCTTTACTTTTCTACTTCTGTCTCCAGTCTAGTTTTAGCACTAAACTTAAAAATCAGTTTCATAGCTCTGTTCCTTGTCCTGAGCAAAACTTGCATTAATACTGAAGTTCAACTTTGCATTCTACATTTATCTGATGAGCAGCATTTGCCTACTTCTGCATATGCAGATAAAATTTTTTTCTTCCATTGAATCCCCAGTAGCATTTTGATTTGCATGATATTTTGCCATGCCATTCTAATTTGACACCATACTGGAAAGCCATTTTATTATCAATGCTGATATCTTGTTGCTTTAAAGCTTAAGGCCTATTGTTTTCCTTCATGCAGGGCTTGGATGTATCTGTCTTTAATTTGACAACAGCAAAAAATTACACTGACAAAATGTGGAAATTTAGATGCCTTAGAGAAACAAGAGGTTTCACTTGCTACATATTTTGCATACTTAAGAGAAATGTAATCATGTATGTTAACACTGTAAAGTTAAAAGATTTTCATAACAAGGGATTATTATAAGCATTAATTAATCCCTCACTTGTTACAAAATCATTAACTACAATTACACTTTAATGTGTGTATATTCAGCAATACTCAGTTGTTGTTTAATTTATATTTTCAGACAATCACACCCCCTTGGAAGAAGCACAAAATCACTTTAAAGTTATTACAGTTAATGATACTGGAGCAGGAAAACACTGGAGTGACAATGAAGTCAGAGCTCTGATAAACATCTGGTCAGATGAAAAGATACAACAAATGCTTGAAGGGGCCACGAGAAATAAAGAAATATTTGAGGAAATTGCCAGAAGGTTAATGAAACGTGGTATAGACAGAGATTGGAAACAATGTCGCACAAAGTACAAGAACCTAAAATATGAATACCGTGCACTGCAGAAGGAAAATGAGCATCTTGGTAATCCCAGGAGAAAAATGAGATTTTACGATGAAGTTGACTGTATCTTAAGAAGACAGCCTCTGGGTCCCTCAAGCTGGGGATGTGAAAGTTCAAGTCTCCTATCAGGTACTAAAAACTTCAGTGATGAGATAAAGCGCTTAAAATGAAACTTAAAAGTTGCCTTGTTGACCCCTACTGTAGTGGTGAAATATGTGGCCAGAACAGGGAGGGAAAATAACTTAAGAACCTGTATCAGCATGGTCATGTAGGTCATCTGCATTCATGAACGGAAATGGTCTTTGGAAGAGTTTAGAAGTCAGAACATTAACAAAAAGTGGAAGCACCCGAAGCGTTCAGTGTTATTGGAGAACCTTTGTGCTTTTGGAAGCTTAAGCGAGATACAGTGAAATGGTGCTAGAAAATGTGGCAGGTTTTAGAGGTGATATACCAGGCATGTGAATTCTTACAGACAGAGCGCTCCAGGTTCTTTTTAAATTTAATTTAAATTTAATTTAAAACTGCAGAACTGTAACAGTCAAGCCAAGTGCAAGGACTCCCCATTAATTCAGTCAAGAGAGAAAAATCCAGGGCAGTGATGTTTATTTGAGCACTTGTAATTATTAATTTTGCTAAAGTAGAGTCAGTTTTCTAAAGAGGTTTTTTTTTTTTATTTTAGTATCAAAAGACCTCAGATCTAGTAACCAACAGCTCACCTTGTGTATGCTGTAAGGGTTCTCATGACTGGCCAACTGCTCCAGCTCTCAGGTACACCTGCCCTTGCTCCAGGCAGATCAGAAGCTCTTGTAGAAGCAACTTAACCACTGCAGCTTAAAGCTGAGTGAGTTATGGTAAACCAGAACTAATTCTATTTTTCTCAATATATTAGATAATAATTTGCAATGTTGCAAATGTTAGTTGAGGACTTGAACCACTTCTGCAGCAAAGGCCAGATGGACAGCTTGAGCAGAAACTGCTGGAGTCATCCTTAAGCCAGCTGTCCTCAGTCATGAATTGGAGCCCTCATGTGGTGTCCAGGGGCACCATATGGCACTGCCATTAGTTGAGGCTAGAATGACATCCACATTGCCATGGGTTGACACCACTGCTTCTCATCTGCCTCATTCTTGTGCTCGATCATTCTTAAGACAGACATTTTCTTCCAAATCCAGAAACTGAAGATATTACTGCTCATTTCTGCTCTCCATGAATGGAGTTTATCAACACCAAGAATGCTTGAGCCAGCCTGTCTGTTTTACATTTTAGCATGCTGGAAAAGGACTGTGTAGTCTGGTGTTGTGAATGCTGATGCAGGAGACAGTAAAACAATAACCTTCCAGAAAAGAAGCTTTAGTAATTAAGCTGTTCAAGGGATCTGCCAAATAAATGTCTCCACCCAGATTTTGTGTGCCAACCCAGTACCTAACTTTTCTAGAAGACTCATTGCTCCAGGTCACTTGTCCCAATGCATTTGCTTTTGTAGTATATAACTTTTTGGGATGTGACTGACTGTGCTTTGAGAATCACTGCAAAATACTTGAGTCACCTTGCTTTTCTCTTCTAAGTTTCAGTGGGAGATGTTACAGCAAACACAGGATCCTTAAGTATCAAGAGAAAAACATGGAATGATGGTAAGAGCCCCTGACTTTTTAAAGCATCTATATACTGCTGTTGAATTGGATGCCAGCTTCTAGTTTCTAGTACTTGAGCAGTTAAAAAAAATAACCCTAGAACTTAACACCAAGCTCCATTTCTTCTCTCACCCTCAACAATGTGCAAAAGAAGAGTCCTGATAAAAATGTGGGCCTAAGGAAAACTGCAATTTCTTTATTTAGTCCACATCCCTGGTATAAATAAGATGACATCAGAAAATACTTCTTTGATTTATAAGAATAAAGTGCAAGGAAAAGATAAAAAGATTTTTAAAAGAAGATATCTGTGTTGCTTAGAGGAAAACAAGGACAATATCACAGTCATGGTTGTGATATGTCTTATATCACAACCTGATATACATATTGTGATATGTCAGATATGTTTGTGAAATTATACTATGTGTCAGTAAATGAGAAATTACATGTTCAGACATATAATGTGTAACATGTAATGTCTAACATGTTGTACAAGGGAAAACAGGTTAAGACAGCTATTCCAAAGAGAAGATATGATGTAGAATCACTGAAAGAAAAATTAAGGGATGGATAGAAATAATGCAGCATGTGATCTGATATAGGAAAGATCAGGAACTTATTTTTATTCCTGGCAGAATTGTCAGGCCCTAAATAATTACAATTAACGTCCAACGGTGAGGGACGACAAACTTAGTTTTTAGGAAGCTCACCCCTATTTTTAATACTAAAACTATGTCTTGTCTACAGACAGATCTGAACACCACAACATTTCTGAATTCAACCCGCTCAGGCCACCATCATAATAAGACTAACTCTATGTGATTAAATATACTTTCATTGTTGCCTGTTAGATCAGTACATCTTGCAGAAGGCAGTAGCTAGGCAAAGCTGAAATTTTTAAATATAAGCGATTTCCACAAGGTCTGTTTCATTCCTACTCTGTTATACAATGACCCCTTACACAACACCACCAGGCAACGAAGAGCGTAACAGAAGGACAGCATTAGGAAAATCAAGCATGTGCTGAACTTCAGTGTCAGCAGTTCATTGACCTGTGCACTCTAACTACATAATTTGCTTTTGTCCACAGAAGTGTCGCCTGTTCCACTTAAGAAAAGTGCATCTGAAAACACCATATTCCACTTCCAAAAACTATTAACAGAGAGAGTGCACACAGTAACAGAAGGCAAAAACTTACTATTAGAAAGGCTTTGTAAGCAGGAAGAAATGCAAGACCTCAACAGAACACAGCTGTATGCTGATCCGTCAGCCATACAACAGGTTGGTTTAACGAACTTTATTTAAAATTAGCATGCAAAGAGATTCTCTCAGATAGTAAGAAAGTAAATAAGACTTATATTTATGAGTGTAGGTCACCCACATGAGTACGTGCTTGCTCCCCTTCAATATATTCACTTTCAGTCATTTAAACAAGTTACCATCATAATCCTTAACTATGAGTTTTTAGCAGTGACGTCAGTCTGATAAAAGATATAACTTCTGCTTATATGCCTTGACTCACCTACATGCCACAATTAACAGGCTTAATTGAAAGAAAATAATAACTTTGATTGATGAAGGAAAACACGTAGTTAAAATTTCATCTCATCATTTCCAATTACCATCTCTATGACCTTCCTAGTAAGTTAGTCCTCTGCAATTAACCAAACAGCTGAAGCCGTAAGAGAACAACTTCTTGGTTAGGCAAGGTTGGTGGGGAAAACACACCACCTAATTCCTTTATCAGCATTTACCCTCCTCCTGGCCTCTCCACCTGCCTGTGCTAGGGTGGGGGACCATCCCCATCTGCCTGCTGAAGGTATTGTGCTGTGCAGAAATGAACTTGAGAATTCAGTGAGCCAGAAAGAAAGTACACAAAGTTGCTGCCCACCTAGAAGGGGCAGGCATGGGTTCTGGTCCCTGGACAAGGGGTCTGCCTTGTCCAGTAACCAAAAGTACAAAAAACATAGAAACAGTGCAGGGAACAGTGACGTGGTAAGTGACAAATGCCATGCCATAACTAACCACACTTTGCAAAACATTACTAGCCACCACTACTTCATTTTGTGATTGTGAAGTAATAGCCTGCACTGCCTGCAAGGCATGCTTATCTAGGGGTTTCCTTTCAGTGTCTTCAAGCAAAACAACTCGGTTCTGGATCTGTCATGTTTGGGCACAGGCTTACACAACCCTGCCAAAGCTAGGTCAGTTCTGAGCACACACAGGGGCACAACTGAAGTCAAATAGTCAAGTCCTTACTGCAGCAGTAACAGACGCCAGCTTTTTTTACAGAGAGGCCTAAATTCCACCCAAGCCTCTCTACAATATCTTACACAAAAATGTTACTGGATATAGTGCTTTGTTTCCTGCTGTATGGTTAATTATTGTCTTATTAAATCATTTATGAGAGACATTATGAAGGTAAATAATTTTCACCAAGGTAGATTTTGTCTGCCATTTGACTAGCGTTTTTGAAACAATTCTGAGAAGTCAGAGAAAGATCCCTAGAAAATCAGGTTTTTGATCTTATTCATTTATACAGCGACACAGACATACTACTCTTCCAGTGTATTTCACTGGTTTTTCACATTGGTGAAATTCACATTTTCACATTGGTGAAATTCACATTTTCACATTTCACATATTTCACTATTTTCACATTGGTTTCTCAGTACAAACCTTCTTTGGCTTGTAATACTAGTGACATTGTTAGCTTAAAAATCTTTCTCCTCTTTTTGCAATGAGTTGATTTGAAGATACGCATCTTGAACTTGCATTATATTACTTGCATAGAGAACTGCTGTCTTTGGTAGGAGAATAAGGGATCTATTCCTGCCATCATGGCAGTCAGGCATCCTTCTAGAACATGCTGAGACAGCTGAAGACCTCACCATTCCTAGCAGTACTAATATCACACATTACTCCTTCCACCTGTGAACCAGAAAAAATGTACTCCAGTACATTTAAACAGTTCAGTTCCATTTCGATTCAAATTAAATTTTTAAAATAACTTCTTAATTTTTTTAAATTTTTAAATAAAATAGTATAGATCACTTACGTGTTCTGCTCTACCTGCTCTGTTCCATGAGTGCAAGGCTGAAGCTGATTTGATAACTCATTGCAACAAGATCTCAGATCTCCTTTTCTCCATGCTACTCTGAGTAGTCCAATGCTTGCTGGATCCCCTATAAACCAGTTCAGCTCACTAACCTGACAAAAGGCTAGCCCAGCTGGGGAAAAAAAAAAAGTGCAGATGGTTTTCTGTGTGAGTTGGAGCAGCCCAACAAGTTCTCAGCTGTGCTAGGCCTATGTTTGAGCAGCTCAGAGGTTGTTTTTGTCGCGGTATGGCTGCCCTCGCAGAACCAAGGCTAACCCCAGGGAGGCAGTTGGAACTGCAAAGACAAATTGCACTTAAAATGTGATGCATAAGGATCCGAACCTTTCCAAAACTTTTCTGTCATTCAGTACAATGTTCCCCAAGAAACTTTCTCCCATAAAATAAAAAGACTTATTTTTATTCATTTAAATAAGCGTATCTTTCAAGAAATATGTATCTGTTTTAAAATGCTGCTGTTAGGTGAGAACTGCATAAAAGCATTGAGGAAAAGGACCGTCTAAATTCTTAGTAGGTCAGAGCAGAGAACTGCAGAGCACACTTGGCTTGGAAACTGTTCATATCAACACTAGAGGGTAGACACAAAGCAAGAACTGACAGAAAAAATACTCAAGTGGCTTTCCAAGTAAAAGTTTTTTCTAGAGAGCGGGATTTACCTCACAAATGTACGTCCAAAGAAGGTGGACTTCCCCTTGTGTGGGATTCCAATTCTATTCTGCTTTGTGACTGGAAAGCACAGCTAGCTTTTTGTAATTGTTTTGTCGGAAAGCTATCTGCTTCTTCCCTGCTGTTCACATTTATTTTCAGTCAAAGATGGTAAGAGATGTCAAGTGCATGGGGAATTTAGCATCATCTAATATTTATGTGCTACTCCCATTTATACAGATGACAATTAATTTACTTGAATATGTAGGATGCTGAGATACATAAAGTGTCATCAAGACCTTTCGTTACCTTTCTTCACTGCAGTTGTAAGTTATGCTTCCACATCACTTTTTGCTTCGAGGCAAAATAACATGAATGTTGCACATTTAGGATTCCAGTTGTCTGGAGCTATGGGCTGTCTCCTTTTGATAGCATCTACCATAGTAGTGACAATGGGCTAAATAGAATGTGACTAGAGTGAAGGATTTCTCAAAAAAAAAAAGTCCCCTTGAAAATAGCATTGCTTAATCCAACTCGTCCTCCCAGTGTATTTTTATATCCACTTGAGCTTGTGCTGTGGCTCTGCTCTGTTGACAGCTTTACATTTATTACAGCCACACAATATTTAGTCGAGGCATCCTTATGGGCAAGTTAAGTGGAACTTGGGACACCATCTGACACATGCTAAACAGTTATGTGTGAGAATACTACCATAGGACTGACAGGGTTTGGCGACGAGAGACCTTCTTAAGACATAGATCCACAACATGCTTCCTTTTTACAGAAAGGCCAGACCAGTCTGTTTCCATGTATTTTCATGCTGCTGGGAATCTTAATATAAATTACATCATGAAAATGATTGAGCTTAAAAATCAAAACCAACACTGAGTAATGATGGCAGGAGCAGCAATCCTGTAAAAAGCAAAGATCTTTGCTCTTCTCCCTCAAATATCTGCACTATTACCAAGGAGCCAGATTACTGTGAGGGCAAATCTGTCTCTTCCCCAGCAGCAAATGACAAGACTGAAATTTTCAAGGTGTGGCAGATAAATCGAGCAATCACCACTCTGACCTATATTTAAAAGTTCCATTCTTCTCTAAAGCACACTCATTCACTGAGATGAATGGGTCACTCTACATGTCTCAGATAGGGCTGTTACCCTGGAAAGTCCTCTGAATGCCCCATTTAGATTATTTCCTGGTAGACCAAACTATATTTGGGCCAAGTGCCTGGAGAATGAGCTTCAGGGAACAGAAATGCTTGCATTGATGTTGGAACCACAAGCCCTATCAGCATCACTGTTGGGTTAAAAACCTCTCCCTCCACACTCTCAGCCTTTGTTCCTTCTTGCAGCAAGGTCTCCTTTGTGTTGGCACTAGCACTCACGTGGCCAAGTGGTTAACTGACTGACAGAACTGATTTAAATTAAAACTAAACTAATGAATAAAAAGCCCCTCCAAACAACCCTGCTTTTCTAAGTTCAGGGAAATTAGTATAAGACATGGCAGAAAGAGCAGCCAAGGCAATTTATTTGAGCTGAACTACCTACCCAGCATGAACCTCCCATGCTGTGTACGACCCTCCCTCCGTTCATTAGGCTCAAATTTAAGGTATGGGCAAACAAGCCAACAGAGCAATCCCGTGAAAATTACTGGAAAGCTGTATCGTGCCTACATGGATGATGTAACTACAGTTGACGTGAAGAAAACTGAACAGTCTCACCCCAGCTATAGCTAGGTTAATCTAATGGAAAGTCTGTGGGTCACACAAAACATTAAGGGCTGCCTTCACCTCTGCCTCCAAAATGTCCTCTTGTATATACATTTTGGCACCACTTCCCTCCTGGTTTTTCTGCTCATCTCATTCCAGTTGGTTACTCCACATCGAGGAATAAGAGCTGCGACTGAACTGCATTCTGTGACATGTACATCTCAGAGATTTGAACTTGGTTAGAATGGAAATCTGGCTTATCTTCACTTTCCAAAAAAAGAGAATGCAGGACCCTGAGCTCTGCAGGAAGTTATGTAAGACAGAGGAGTGGCTGTAACAGCTCACCACCGCAAAAAGGTCTTGCTGCCTCTCTCTCTTCCTGCAAGAGTAAGCTTTATGGCACCTAATTAAACTGGGCTGTCAGCACCTAGCAGCACAGAATGGCCTAAAAACATAAACCAAGAGAGAACAAAAAGATAAAAAGTGTTAACTATCCACATTAATTCTGTGTCTCTGAAAGTAATCAAATATGTTTTACCAGCACATACACATGAATGTTCTGCTAAAACAGGGTAGGCAAACATCTTACCCAGCATATTCCATAGGAAATTTACATAGAAATATGGTTAATTACAAAATTTGGCATTTAGACAGTTAAAACACTTAACACTACAGTTGTTGCTTCTGGGGATGGGGGATCTGCTGAACCCCATAATGGGCTCTTGAGATGAAGAGATAAGTATGTCACATACTAAATTACCAGGATCATTACCTGCAGCAAGTCCATGCTACTCAGAAAATACCCATCCAAATACTATTGCAATTTAAAGCTTTTTGTATGAAAGATTCAGGTGTAAGAGAGGATACTATTAGCTTGCTAAATAGGCTTTTTAAAAAATTTATCATGTAGCAGAGAGGTTGTATATAAAACGTAGATGAGCACTTTCACTATGCTATATTGAGTGTAGATATTTGGAAGGATGGCTAATGGGAAGCAATCAGTCATTTTACTAGATTGAAAGAGAAGTAAAATTTCTTAACTTATATTGCTGATTATTTGGGTTCTGTTGTGTGGGTTTTAATAGTGGACAGTAATAAAGAAGGTATCAAAAAAGCATGCTGGCCGAACCTCCACTCTTCATTTACTTTGATTCTCATTAACAAATTCCATACATAGACCCAGCTGAGTTGGGACAAGGAGTATTCCCTGACTTTACAGGACTTCTGCTTGCACAGAAGAGGCCTTTTAAAGACCTTTTCTAAAAATCAGTACAAAGCTGGATACACTCAGGTTTCAGTACACAGCATTACTGCCAAAAATATTTTCCAGGGAATTTTGCAAAAAGTTAACAGAACTCACACTTGTTCCAAGATTAACTTTGCAAATTTGTCCTGGTCAAGGACTCAAATGACGTTTAATAGATTTGTAACTCAAAGTACTACTCCTCCCTCTCTCACCGCCCCCAAGAAAAGTCATCTCCTTACCAATATCCTCTGACTTTATTTTGGCGTGGTGTTAGTGGATTTTACACCGACTTCTCTGGATTACAAATGGTAAAGATGATTTAGAAGATCCACTTTTAAGCCTTGTTAATGTTGACACCAGAGTAACAGCGTTAGTTTTAGAAGCTTTAAACTTTCAAACATAAAGAGAATTCCCTAACATAGCTGTAAATTGTGTTACAACCTGACGGAAATCACTTCAAAATGGTCTCAAATTGGTAGTGTTCTTTGTGTGTGGAAGGACTTGATTAGCCAGTGATTAGGAATATACTAGGTTTCAGTTTAATTCACAGTTCACAATTATAAACGCCAATAAAAAGCCATGTTGCAACTTCTGCTACAAAGGAGTGTGAATTTAAGCCTCAACATTCTAGCAGCTGCTTTTGAATTAAAAACAAAACAAAAATCTGTTAAAGTTGTTGCTTATATCAAGATAGTAAAATTCCAAGTCTATCTTTTATCTTTCATGATATGCCTAACTTGTGGTCCCACTCCAGAACCTTGCTTACAAAACACACACCAGTTTTTCATGCAGAATAGTTTCAGCGCAACAATGAGCACTACTCAATCACATGCTGTTGAATACATGCTTAAGTGTTTTGGTGGTTTGATCCAGCACACGGAGTTTCACGTTTTCAGTTACAAACATCCTCACCACCAAAGTAAATCTCTCCAGTGCCCTAATGTCTTTTTAATGCTGTAATACAAACTACCAACTTATTTGAGGCCATTTATCAGAAACAGCAAAGTCCTTCACATTGCTGCAGCCAGCTATATCAGAACATAAAGCACAAAGAACTTACATGTTTTAGTGACACGTAAAAAATATTCTGGCTCTTAATGTATATAGATAATATTTCAAAGATTAGAAAATGTAGCGTTCCCAACAGCTGCGTCTTCTTTGTGGGTCAGTCATCTCAGAAATGGCAGTTTGATACAATGCCATGCCTGAATATTCTGATTTTTTAAATCTAAGATGAATTAAGGGCCAAATTCTATAATTTGATTTATTGCACAGGACTAATTTGCATATAAAAGAATATGCTTATGAGTATCTGAGGCCAGTAGTCATTACCTGAGCATCCTTACTAATTTAAAGGTGACTTCTAAGGACTGTTATTTTCCAGTGGCCAAACAACTATCTGCCAGTCCCTTAGGCCTGACTGGGACTGTCCATTAATATTTACCATACCTCTTCCATACCTACTTATTTCCAAAGGGATACAGTTAAGAGATGCTTCTTAGTTTTAAAGTTCAAAAAGAACAGGCTTGATGAAATTTACTGATAGAGTTAATGTGAAATTTTAATTCTGGTTTTCAAGTAAGATTCCAAAGAATCTTTTCTATTTAATAGAAAAAATAGAGCTATTTAATAGAATTTTATGGAGTGCTCGCAAAGGTATACCTAATTGAACAAGACTGTTTCACTTTACAGATGCAATAACATTTATATCTCTAAGAAAGCGTCCTTAAAAAATTTGACAATTACTGAGTTCGATCAGAACTGGAAGTAGTGCATGCATGCCTTTAGGTGTGTATCTGCCTGTAAAACTTGCTTACAGTTTCAATAGCAACATTAATATTACTATCTACAGTTGTGTCCTCCACAGGGAAATTTGATATTAAAGAGCTTATGGAAAACAAATATACTTGTCAAGTGCCCATCAGAAAAAAAAATTTAAAAAAATGTGTACTAAAAATCATAAAAAAAGGTTGCAATCAAAACTGAGATAATAAGATGCAAAGAAATGAGAAGACAGCCATCATTTTATTTCCAGCAGAGACCTCAGGTCCACCAGTGTAACTCTGTAAGCACACGTGAACTAAGATTTTTTTCCAGCATCTTCATAGAAAAATGGTGCAACCTAAAGTGGGACTACTGATTACATGGCTTTGTTGTTCCTTCGCAGCTCTATCGCTCCCAATACGACCATTTTTGATGGACACTGGCAAATATATATAGTTTATGAATGAGACACCTGCAACCCAAAGAAAATTATTAGTATATGAGCGTCATGTAGGGATGCAGCATTTTACCAGTAAAAGTGTATGAAACTCCGCTGTAATAAACAGAAAATCTCAACGTGAACAATTTCCCATTGTTGGTTCCAAAACAGTTTCAGAGCAACCTTTAAATGTATGTGACCTCGAAAATACAAAGAACACAGGATTTTACCTTTCAGTGCATGCGTACTTAGACAAGCCCACTTGCCCAGTCTGTCAGGAACGCGCTTATTTAGCCCTCGTT
>JAVJGJ010000001.1:59598937-59632090 GCA_035590215.1 Microhierax caerulescens
GGCGCCCACGGCCGCGTCCGGGGGGGCTGCGCTCCCGCCGAACGGGGGCGCGGGGCAGGGGGTTGGGGCGATTGCTGTCGCCCTCGCTGTTCGTGGGGGAGGGGGGGGGGGGGAACCTGTCCGAGCTGTCCCGCAGGGGGGGCTTAGCGTGGCCTTCGGGGCCACTGCAGCGCGGGATGCTGCCGGGTCCCGCTTTGCACGCAGCCGCTGAAGCGTGCGGGCTCGGTGCGCCTGCATGCGCAAGGGGAAAACTTTTTTTTTTCCGCCTAATTATTTCTAGACCTGAAACTCGGCAAAAAAGTTAATGAAGGTAAGACGAAGGAAGTGTACGAGCTGCCGGATATCCCGGGATGCGTTCTCATGCAGTCGAAGGACCAAATAACGGCGGGAAACGCGGCCAGGAAGGACCGAATGGAGGGGAAGGCTGCCATTTCCAACACGACAACTAGCTGTGTGTTCCAGCTGCTTCAGGAAGCCGGTAAGCATTTCAAAGGTAGAATACGTGCCTGTGTATCACGGATATTGTTACAATCCAGTATTATTTCTATGTGTTGGTTTATCCTGCGTTGAGGCTGTATGTCATGGGGGTTTGGGCTGCTTTTTCTATTAGTTTTTAGTTACACACTTCCCTCTGGTGCTACAGATCTGGGTGGGTGATTTCTTCGTTTGGAAGGTGAGACTATCTGAAGTAATCTTCTGATCGCAGATAATGCTTCAAGTTTCTTAGGCTTGTTTGGACACACCCCTCCTAATCCTCCTCTGTGCTTGTCAGTTCTCCCCTCCCTCGGCACCCTCTTGCCTGGAATACCGGACTAGATGCATCTCACTTCTTACTGCATCTGCCTGCATAGAAATCACTGCTAGCTAATGGCACTACCAGACTTACATCTAAGCTGTTTTAAGTTTGTGTATGAAAGTTAAAAGACGAAATCAAAGTACCTTTTTATATTTATTCTTTTACCTTTCAGTTGTGTGTGCTATATCAATGTAAAGTTTCTGTATGATTTGTACTTCAACACTTAAGAGGACTATCGCAAATGCATCTATCAGCCCGATTGAATATATCGGGAATTTAATGTTTGCTTCTAAAAACCTCAAAATGTTTCTGACGCTAGAAGTGAGTTTTCATGGAGTACTTAACTAACTTGAATTACTCAAGTAAGTTTTGCACCAAGCTTCCAAAACTGGAGCCCATATTTTTGCTTTGAAAAAGTATTTTGAACTGTCTCTTTGCAACATGCAAACTTCTCAGGAATTTGCACTGGTGGGTTTCTAACTTGAATCTGCAGACAGTACTGTAACACAGGTAGGTACCAGTAAACTTGGTTAAGGCTGCTTATAGTTGTGCGCTCAGCGCACTTCAAAGCATTCTTACAGAAGTCTCATAAAGACTGCTTCGAGTACCAGCTGAGTTACACTAAAACTTGTATTTGTTACAAGCTGTAGTAATAGTTCTCAGATGGTCAAACAGTAAAGGCCTAGTATGTTTCATATGTGGGGAAGAGAAAGATGGTTTCTATAGAGTTTTATCTCCTGTATCTCTGTGCAAGTAGTACTTAAAATATGGGCTGAGACAAAGACAAGTCATTCAGTATAATCCTCAGTCACTGGCTTTCTTGAGAAGCGTATTGTGCGTTGGGTACAAAGTAAGCCTCCAAGGTCTATCTTTCTGATGATATTTGTGGTTGATTGCCAATTTCCATTTAGGAATCTTTAATGAGATGTTTTGCCTAATTCTTAAATGGCAACAGATAAGATAACAATAAACATATTCTACAGATGCAAACTATAAATGTGAAGAAGCCTTGCTGCAGACCTCTCAAAGGTCCTCAAATGGCTTGTACTCAGTAAATTCAGGTGCTGTGGGAAAAATGTGCAGAGTAAACTGTAGCTGCATTTTAAAGCAACAAAAGAACTTTCAGGGTTCTTCTACAGTTGGCTTATTTGACTGGCATAAATTGTAGATAGCGTGAATGCCTTATTGTATAAGTAGTTTGCTTTGCGCAACTCTTCTTAACCTGCCCTTTCAAAGGTGAGGATTTACAAAGTTCTGTTAAAGTTTCTCTCCGTTTATAAAAGCTACTGTCGGCCCTTTAAAAGCATGCATCTGCACTGGTGAAAAATGTAGTAGTAAACCGTGTAGGGGCCTTAATGCCTGGATTTAGAAGTCACTTAATATGCAGTTGATTATTTAAATCATTCTGGCCTTGAGGGCAGTGCGATAAAATCTAAAGAGTCAATGCTAATACTGTATTTTAAGACTTTAATTCTTCATGGCTCTGAAGTGGAATGGAATACAGCTACTTCTTGGTTTGAATGGATGCAGCCCTGTTGCCTGGTTTCTGGCAGATGCCAACTGGGCTTAGCGGTTGTCTTGCCCTAGGGGGAGGAAGGTGGGACTTTCTTCAAAAGTGAAATTGAAAAAAGAGCATTTGGCACTTGCAGTGTCTATCTGCACATGTTGGCTGGACCTGCTTAATATGGGGTCATCTTAGAATTATGTGAGAAGGTTGACTTGCTGCAGCAGGGGTGTGTGTGTGCTTCTGAGCCTGAGTATCTTTTAGCTAACAAATCATGAATATCTCGTGTCCTAAATAAATGTTCGTTTGTAATGAAAGTGAGGACTAAGTCATTCTCTTCCTTATCCACCCTCCTTTATTGAACAAAGTAGCAAAGACCGCTGTGCTCCCTAGCTCCTTTGAAAGTCTCCAGGTACTGCTCCTTGTATAATGGATCTTCTACTAGAGAGCGTGGTTGGGTACTTGGTTGCTGCTAACTTTTGTTTACAAACAAACCATAGGGAGGGATAGATAATTCTTTTTTAGAAGCTCTGTGAACAAAATTATTTGCAAGAATAAGAATTCTGACCAGAGCATAAGGTTCTGAGCTGCAAACGAGTGTTGTATGATAAAGTAGGCAAAACTAGTGACTTGTGGAAGATAACAACATTGATTGCCTTTTGCCAAGGTCAGGGTGGGCTTAAAATACCCTGAAGAGATTCAGGGTGTCCCTTAAGTCCAGAGAACAAGATTCAGTTGTACTTAAAGATGTTTGTAACTCTTGTCTCAACTGTGGAGTGTGTTTAGTAATGGGACTAAGCATCTATCTTTATATTTAGGAATTAAAACGGCTTTTGTCAGGAAACAGAGTGACACAGCATTCATAGCAGCTCACTGTGAAATGATCCCAATTGAATGGGTATGCAGAAGAATTGCTACTGGTTCCTTCCTCAAAAGAAACCCTGGTGTCAAAGAAGGATATAAGTTTTACCCACCCAAAATTGAGATGTTTTACAAGGTAAGTTTCCTTTCCTGTGATGTGAATCAAACTTAGACAGAACTCTTTATTTATTATCTCCTTTTAAAACGTTGACAAATTAGGCAAGTAATGCTCATATTGCTGGTAGTTTTGCCATACTGATATTTTCATGCATTCTTGTCCAACAACTGTTTTTGTCTAAAGTGCATGTAACGTAACACTGGCTTACAGGGCCATCAAAGAATAAGAAGCCAAACGGTACATAAAACAGAAGCAGTGTTTTATTTAGAATGTAAGGATTTTTTAGGTGTAAGCTGAGGCATCAGTTGAAATTGATGTGTTCATACATTTGGAGAAATTAAAATAAACAGTAACTGCATGGTAAGGGTAAGTAGCTAGCTAGGCACTTAGGATTCTGAACTTCTTTGGGAATGTGTGCTGAAGGAGGTATCTTGTGAACTATGACCTAAAGTGCTGTTTGTAGTGTACCCTGTCACTTGTGAGTCACTGTCCAAACTTGAAGTGCTTTTAAAGATGTTTAGGTGTTACAGCAAGTGTTTCAATGTTGTGTTTCAACACAAAATTTTCAATGTTGCTGTCACTTTTTTTTTTTACTGCTAATCATAAAATACTAGTGTAAAGCTTGGTTTTGTTTGTGTTTTTTTAAAAAAAAAACCCAAACAAATCCTAGTATTATCTTCTAATGGTTATTTTCCTCTTGTAGCCAGCTTAAATTACATGATGTATATGTTCTGGTTTTCTTCTTAACAGGATGATGCTAATAATGATCCACAGTGGTCTGAGGAGCAGCTGATTGAAGCAAAATTCTGTTTTGCTGGACTTACTATTGGGCAGACTGAAGTAGATATTATGGCTCGTTCTACTCAAGCTATTTTTGAAATCCTGGAAAAATCATGGCAGCCTCAAAACTGCACTCTGGTAGACCTGAAGGTATAAGAGTCTGATTTCTTGTGATCCTACATCTGACAAAGTATATCCCTGTATAGCTCCTAAATTGGGGTTCTTACTGTCTTTTTTTAGATTGAATTTGGTGTTAATATCCTGACAAAAGAAATTGTTCTTGCTGATGTTATTGATAATGACTCATGGAGACTGTGGCCATCAGGAGACAGAAGCCAGCAGAAGGACAAACAGGTAGCATCTTAATCTTTACCTTCCAAGTCACTTGGGAAGGAGAATGAAAAAACATGAACCCTACAGTTAAACATCTGCTTTCAGAGTGGCTTTTTCTGGATGGTTTTATCTTGTTAGAGTAGCTTATAGGGTACCTAATGCCCAAGCCTGTTTTCATTAAATAGTTGATCTGGTTTATGGTAGAAAATCCTCTGTCTGTATATCTTCAGTAGGAATGCCCAACAGCACTATTGACTGGAGCTATTGTAATGAAGTGTGGAGCTTCCAGGGGTAATAAGAATGTCTGACTTGTTGTGCAGGTAATAAAATAGTTGGACAACAAATTGGTAGGAATAATAGAAGCTTTGGTTCCCAGGTCTGCCTCAAAGTTTCTCCGTTATTCAAAGTGGTATCCTCTAGTAGTAGAGAACTGGTGGCACATAAGAGGCATCTTGCCGGGAGGGTGCTTTTCAACATTATTTTGGTTAAGCTTGAATTCACTGTTCAGTTATTGTGTTACTAACAGACTGTGTCTACACGTAAGGGGCTGCAGACAAACCTAAGTTTGAAATAAAACTTATCCTATATTTGAATTTGCAGCAATTACACTTGCCAAATATCTGGTAAGTCAGAGATAGTAGTTATGAAAGAACCGGTTTGTGAATGCTGCTGCCATGGAGCTTCTGTGGCAGTTGTTGAGACTAGTAACAGAGCCTGTGAGAGAACACGGCTGTAAGCCACAGGGCAAGATTTCAAAGGGGATGGGGGGCGTGTTACTCTTAAATTAAGAAGCAGAACTGCTCTGTTGCTTGCTTACCTGAATTATGCAGTAGCAGACTCAAGTTAATTGCTCTGACAGCGCTTTTGCTCATCTCCCTAAAATAAAGTACGTGGTAATATGCAGAACATAGGTTGGCTAGTGCGGACAATCATGTTGTTACAAATCCAATTTTTAAAATGTTGTATATCCTTAAATTTGCCCTCTGAAAAGCTTCCAAAACCTTGGTACCTTTGTGGCTGAAAGCCTTTCATGTTGCAAATGGCTATGAATAGTAATGTAGAAGGTTGTTTAATGAAGAACCATCTCAGTAGATGTAAATAGCTCTTTCTTGCTTCCATATCCACTGTCCCCTATATCTATTGGTATCTATGCCAATCTCTTGCTCTCCTTCCTGTGGAATTTCTAGAAACCGCATAAATATTCCAGTTGGGTATCCTTAAGAATTATGGTAGCAAAATGAGTGCTTTGTGTACCCAAAACACTAACTTCAGTCTTTGTCTTTTCAGTCCTACCGGGACCTGAAAGAAGTGACTCCTGAAGCACTGCAGATGGTCAAGAGAAACTTTGAATGGGTTGCAGAAAGAGTGGAGGTATCTGTTTTTACAAACAATGTAAAAATGTAGACTTTGATGACTGCACATCTTCAGGCCTGTTGACTGCTTTTTTCCCCCCCCCCCGGCCTCCTTCACTTTTTTTCCCCAGTTGCTTCTGAAAACAAAGAGCCAAGGTAGAGTGGTAGTGTTGATGGGATCTCCTTCTGACCTGAGTCACTGTGAAAAAATAAAAAAGGCATGTGCAACCTTTGGAATTCCTTGTGAGTTACGAGTGACATCCGCTCACAAAGGGCCAGACGAAACCCTGAGGATCAAAGCAGAGTATGAAGGTAAATACCAAAGAACTACTAATTTGGATTGAAACGGTATCGTGGACAAGAATTCCTTGGCAACTTAAGGATTTGTATAGGTGTTTTTCCATGTTCTGTCGAACAGAACACCAAGGTGTTACAATGCTGTTCTACTCTTGCTAATTACACAGTGAGAAGTTACAGACTGCACTAAGCAGTTACAGAGTGATGTGTTGTCCTACCACGCAGCCACAACTTCCTTTACGCAAAGTCTGACCCGGTACCAGAACTATTTTGCCCAAGCCTGATGATGTTAATGCATCTACGGTAGCATCTTGCTGGTGACGCTGGCCATTCTGAAACAAGGAGGGGTGATAGAACTACTTATTTTTGTGGGAGTACACCTTCTGCTCTGTGAAACTAAACTACAGATGTGGTAGCAGAGAAACACTTTGAGGTGAACTGTGTATGATTTAAGGAGAGGAGGAACACGTAAAGATGGCAGAGGTTTAATGGCTGTTACACAGCTAAGCAGCACCTATTTGTCTGAGACTGAGACCTCCCTTTGGAGGCAGACGTGCTGACTTCAGCTATGGGAAATGGTAGCTGGGACTTTAGGCTGCAAGATTTAGAAGATGTTTATGTAAAAGGGGAAATTTGCACTAGAATTTTGTGTCTGTGTAACGGAATTGACAAAATAACTGCAGACAGAATTGTGGACTCTGATGCAAAGTTCCCACAAAAGCAAGTGGTACAGAACAAGGTAGATGGCTTATTTCTGAATGCCTTCCTCCCCTCCAGGAGATGGAATCCCAACAGTGTTTGTTGCAGTAGCTGGCAGAAGCAACGGTTTGGGGCCGGTAATGTCTGGTAACACTGCTTACCCAGTTGTCAACTGTCCTCCACTCTCAGCCGACTGGGGTACTCAGGATGTGTGGTCTTCGCTCAGACTACCCAGTGGTAGGATGATCTTAAACTTCTGCTCTTGCTCTGGCCTAGTTCTGTTTCTGTTGTTCTTCTGGTGTGCACACATACACAAACACGTACATGACAAAACACTGGAAAAGGGAGCTGGATATAGTACTGAACAAAATCTTTGAAATATCTTGCATATAGTCTTTGACTTCTTGATGGCAAAAAGCGCAGTAGGCAAAGCAAAGATTGCATAGGAATAATCTTCAGAAAAATATAAACCTTGGTTCATCCTTGCCTAACATTCCAGTTTGAAATTGGAATTGGTATTAATGGTAATTTAAATAATGGAATTTTGTTCTAGAGCTGTGTTTTCCATATGATTAAAGATTAAAAAAAAAATCTTTCTCCACTATTGGTGTAGGTAAGGGCTTAATTCTGTTACTTCAGTACATTGCTACCTGTATAATTTTTGACTTAGTGACTTGAATGGATGCTTGGCAACCAGGAGGCCCAGAAGTCTGTTAGCTGTGTACAAGGAGAGTCATTGGCATGCTGGCTTCTGGTTTAAAATGCCGTGAAGCAGTTCTGTTAGAAGTAGTGGAACACAGGACATTTCACTAGCTTTAAAACCAGATCATGTGGTTCCTGGAGGCTGAAACAAACATTGTCTTAAATTGTTCTTCAGAGGCAGGAGTGTGGGGTTTTTTTAACTATAAAATATGGTTTGGTAAGTGGCACTCTCCTCTCTGCAGGTCTCAGCTGTCCTACTACTCTGTCACCTGAGGGAGCTGCCCAGTTTGCTGCCCAGATATTCGGGTTAAACAACCATTTGGTGTGGGCCAAACTGCGATCAAACATGTTAAACACCTGGATCTCCTTGAAGCAGGCTGACAAAAAACTTCGAGAGTGCACCTTGTAAGTCATACTAACAAGTAACTTTTATCAGTTATGCAAAGATAATGGCGTGCATATTCATTTATATTAGGATTTGCATTTGGATGAGCTGAAAGTCCTGCATCCTTTCTTACAGAAGAAAGCATTGTTAGAGCAGCAGATGAAGTCTGTTTTGTCCTCATCCTTCCTTTGTGTATTTTTTTAATGTGACAGCTAAGGAAAAGATGGGGAAGTAGTATTTTAGGTATCTTTCTGTTGCTCCATAATGGTGCTGTTCTGCTTTTTAGTGTATACTGTTAACTACAGACTGTCAAGAGAATGATTTGGTGCAATCTAAATAGAATTCAACTAGTCTTCTGTATTTCTGTAACAGTAATATTCTTCCATGGTAATAATGTATGTCTTGAACCTTATTAACTCAACCGGACCGCTAACTAGAGCCACTGCTGATGCTGTTCTGCTTGCAACGATGGTATGCTTTCTTTAGCAATAAAATGGCAACATATCCTGTATAAATAGGAAAAGGGGCTGGAAAAATGTTTTAAGAGCCTGGAATAAATACCTGCCTTATTTAAATAATTTATATACATACATGTATTTTTTTAAAATATGTGTGTGTATATGTACCCTATTGATACTTTCTGAAATGATGTGATAAAGTTGAAACCAATTTTCTTGTTCATAACAAGCTATAAATACAAATGGTTTGTGAGCTGTAACTAGGCTTGTTGCCTGTTTGCTGTAACTCCTGCCTAGTCCAGTCTTTGCCCTTTTAAATACTAGGCAGATCTCTACCTTCAATAGTTCCAAAGGGCCTACGTGATGTTGTCAAACTGTCTTCATACACTTCAGTAACTCTAGCTATTACATATCTGTATTTCCTCACTCTGTTTCTATGGAAATTTTGTGAACTGAAAGGGGGAATAAACATAAAGCAAAAAAGTACTGGGGGGAAGTTAAGCATGACTGTCTTGTCTTTGCACACACCAATCTTCTGGGTAGGTACGATTCTAACAAATATGCAATTACTCGAGGTATGTAACACTTATGCTTTTACAATTATAAATAAACTATCACATTCAAAGCTTCATGGAGGTTTGCTGAATACACTCGAAAACTAGCCATCAGCTGTAGTATGTAACTTCAGAGCCTTAAGTTAGGTAATAATGGTGTTAAAAAAAAAAAAAAAAAAGCTTATGCACTGAAACCTGCACAGAATGGTATTAGGTGACAGTCTTCTGGAAGATGATGTTCTACTTAAGTGTCTCACTGTTCCTGGAAGCTGGTTGTTTTGCTTTATGATTGTGTGGTAGGTCAGGCTTACCCATAATCCAGTTACTTGCACTAAATGCCGCTGCTGGCTTTCTCCTTAACAGGAAGGGGCCACACCTTATCTGTAGTTGTGCAGAAGAGCTCTAAGCAGTGCTTTTAGCAGTGCTTTCTTCTGGAGTTAAGTGGCAGGAGTTTTAAAATTCATCAGCTCACACTAAAGCACACTAACTAGAACTCTTTTCTTGGTCTTGAAGGCACTTGCTTTTCTAAGGAATTTCTAAATGAAATATCAATAACAGTGAGGGCTAATGATGACAAAGAGGTTGAAATTCTTGGGTGGCGTACCATCTCTCTGGAAGCACTGATGTAAAAATGAAGATCCTCATGACAGTGTTTTTTAGCAAGCACTACTTACAAAGGTTGTACTTGCCTGCATACCTAAGTCAGCTAGCTGTCCTAACAAGATAGTAGTATTCAACTAATAGAAAAATTAATGGGCAAAAAGAGATGAGTGCCTGCTCTTTGTTTGTGTGAGTTGGCTCATATCTTGTAACTGGATGAGAACCAAAGCCAACAACTAAAGGAGACTAGCACTTTTCTCCTGGTGGCAGCAGCCTGCTAGCTCAGCTTCTAACTATACGTAACCTGGGGGGTGAAGTTACGTAAGAGGTAAAGGTGTCGCTTCCTCTTCTGCCCATCCCTACCCAACACTACACTTGGTGCTGGCTCTGATACGTAATCGGTCTGATAAGTGTATTAGCCCCCTGACTACCCTAGCACCATGGGGAGATGGACAGCTGCAGCCAGACATTTGTTTAATGGGCTTCCCCCCCCCTCACTGTGGTATTGCTGCCTCTGCACAGTCCTTCCCCTTGCAATAAAAAGTAGTAACGGATGATGGTTTGAGTGTTACACCTATAATATTCTGCACTGCCTTGAGTTACTTTTTTCAGACTACTTGCACCCTGATTATAGTGAACTAACTTGTAAAGTTGTGCCAGTTTATGCTGGGCATGAGCATGCTAAGTGCTTTAGTTGCCATAGAGATGGTCATTCTTCAGTTTCTGGCTGGGGTGGGTTGTTTGGGGGTGTTTTTTGTGCAGTTTGTGCTGAACTCTCAGATGCAAACTCTTGCTTGAGCAGTTGCCTTGCAAAGAAGCACTACGACGCAGCATCTAGCATTAACAGTGCATGGCTGTGATCAGCAGATAAAACCCACCACGCCTGTCATCCTGCAGGGACTTCATATAGTGTCCTAAAGGCTGAAATGCTGCATATCAGCTGTTTAGCTGGAAGTTTTACAAAGCTTTTGCTATGAAATGAAAATACTTCCCCTTGGTTCAGCGTTCCAACTATTACACTGATGCAATAACCTGAGAATTTCTTCAGCCAGAAATTGTTCTTGTAGCACGTGCTTTTTTTTGTCCAATTTTAAAATCTATCCCAACAACTTCTTAAATAAAAAGTGCTTTTATCTTCACAAAAAATTACACAGAGGGGTTACTGAAATTTATTTCCATTTTTAAAATTAAGTTTGGATACCTGTAATGAAAGTCCTAAGTTTTAAGGACCTGATGTGGAACCTAGGACCCTGGTTTAGATCATTTCCTAATTGGCAGAGTTACCTGCTTAACAGTACATATTCTTGCAAGGTATTAGCAAGGAGCTATTTAGACTTGGCAGAGGAAGGTACTGAGGGCAGGACGTGTTTTACATCCTACACTGCCTCAAGTACAGGTGAGTGGCATCTGGTGTTCAGCCTTTTTAACATCATTTCCTTTCCAAAAAAAGCCAACCCAAAACGCCCATTCTGTAAAAATGAGGGGAAACCCAGTTATGGCTCCCACTGGTTTGTCCTCCATCTGCAGTTCAAAGGTTAAGGCACTTATTCAGGACCCTGAAGGTAAGGTTTTGATATCCCGTGCCTGTGGAGAATTGTGAGAAGTGAACTGAAGGCCTAGGAGAGGTTGTGAACTAGATTTCTTGGGGATGGCATTAAGGTACTCCCTGTTTTTGAAGCCTTTCTTTTTGGAAGCAATTTAACTATTTCATTCCCAAAGAAAAAAATCATGACTTCTCTCACCAGAGTAGGCATTTGAACCTCTTGTCACACACAGCCCCAGTGATTTCAGCAATGCAACTTAATTATGAAATAGCATCAGAAATCTTGAGCCATGATTTAAAATAAAATCAGAGGTGCCTGTTCCACTCTATTTGGATCACATTGCAGTAGGCATCTTACACACATTTTTAAAGCACGCTTTCCTGTTCAAAACTTTTAGAAGCTTACATGTGAGAGTGCTCAATTTCTGGGCTTAGACAAAAATAAGGTAAAAATTGTTTGCACACTCAAGACTTGTTTCAAGGTATGTACAAGAGGAGAACTTTTAAAGTTTCATAGCAGGTTGATATATAAAAAAAAAAAACAAACCAAACTGAAACCGCACAAACCCTGCATTTCCTGCAAAGCTTAAGTGCCTCTAAAACTGGGTTGCAGTCCTAGTTCCCAAATCCTTATTCCATTTCAGATCTTGAGTGTGAGGGACCTAAAGCCGCTTACACATTTGCTGTTGTGCTTTTGCAGAAGCATTTTAGATCTTGACAGGGTAGAAGAGCCTCTTACACATGAAAGCTCCATCAGGATACACGAATTCAGCGTTTCTGCCAGGATCTAAAGTGCACCTATGCACTCAAAACCTAAACCCCACTCTACATACTAGAACAGTCACCCAGGTTCTGCTGGGAGAAAGGGGCAAAACTTTTCCTTTACTTCTTAGAACTTTAACCACTACAGGCATGTGGAGATCTGTAGGAAGAGAAGATCTCAATTTCTCCTTTATCCCCACCACTGTTTCAATTTGTTTCCTTAAATAACCGGAGCAGGAGTCCACCGCAGCAATACTGCAGCTCCCTCGAGAGCTTTGGGTTCCTCCCTCAGAGGTCTTGTAGCAGCCCTTACACAGATACTGTTACTTTTTTTGGTATGGAAAAGGATGACTATGAACTATCAGTTCAGCTAGACTGGGAGCTTTCTGAAGGACTTGGTTCCTGAAGAGTATGCCCTGAGTGTAAAGAAGATCTTGGACTTGGAGAAGACAGAAGATTTGTTGTTCCCCACGGAAGGTAAAATTCAAAACTTAGAGGGAATTAAGATGTATGTGCATGGAACCTGGTAAAAGAACTAAGGGTAACAGCTTTTCTTCTCTCCCCTCCTGATGACAGATGTCATCAACAGTAGGAGGATATCCTGATAGAAAAATAGCGCAGCAAACAAGCTGCCAAAAGCTCAACTGATGCTTGAGAGTATCAAGCATCAAGTTCAAGTCTTTCTCAAACACAGAGCTTTTCACAGAAAAGAACAGGTTGTCTTTCATAGGAACTCGGAGCTTCCAAGATAGATACCGAGATTTCCTCCAGCAAGGGGCAGCTGGCTGAAACGTCTGATAAACAGCCCTGATACATTGGCATAGGGAAGGGGATGGGCTGCGCTGCGGCAGCCCCAGCAAGGAGCCCGCAGTCAGAACTAAGCACAGTCTGGCGCAAGGCTGGGGGACGGTGACAGGAACCCACAGAAAATGGAAAAAGATAAAACCTCCAAACTGCCACCGCCCTACAGCAGCATCAGGGAGAAGCCACCCCACTCTGCCAAGCACCTTGTATAGGTATTTACGCTGATTCTACTCCTACATTCATAGCTGGCAGCCCAGAAAGCTCTTGAGAACGCAAAGAACAATGCTCACCAAATAGATGGTATAATTAAGGAGTTTCAGACGCCAAGCAAGCTTGAGAATTTCTATTTGGATTGGAAAGCAACTGCATTTGTCTTACTACAGCACGACTCTCTGTCCCAAATTTCCCATTACATCATTTCCCTTTTCTAACACACTCAGACATCTAGTGAATGGCCAGCTTCCTAGCTAGTACAGGTTTGTATTTAGTCTGCTTTAAAAATAATTTCCAACGTAGGACATTCTTCCATTTACTTACCAGACAAAACAAAACCCCTCTGCTAGAAATATAAAGACTTTTTTATCAACTTCTTTCTCACTAACATTCAAGCCTCTTTGTTCTAGAGAGCCTGCCACATCCTTGCAGGCACTCCTGACTGCATTTTAGCTATATCACTTGTACTATCACTAATTACCCATGGTGAAATTCTGCTTTCAGCTTTCTCTTGTAAAAGCAGTTGCAGTCGTGAGCACCCAGGAAAGTATAGCTTCACGAAACTCAAGGCTCAAAACTCAGTAGACTCTTTATTTTGCTTTGTTTTGGTAAAGGCTTTAGAATAACTTACATCCTAGCATTAAATATACTATGGCTTTATTTATGCACGTAAATGAGAGGGCAATAGACAGATTTCAGTGTGATACCAAGTGGCATGGATACAATACTTAAACTGGTATCTCATGTCTATTCACTAATGGAACAACCTTCTTCCATTAGAAATGCAGTTGTAGATAGTCAGCTTTCTGCAGTCAGACAGTACTGAAAGAGCAACACCTCAGACTTGGTCAGGTGCAGCCAGGCAGTTATGGTTTGTCTGCTGCTCCTGAAGATGTGCTCAAAGCCAAACTTTCAACCATTTTCTCTGGGAACTGGCCCTACCCCAACTGGTAATGTCAAGTGAGCAGCACCTTGCACTGTAAGACTCCCTTGTGCTGTTGTTCAGAAGACTGTTGTGTGGATCAGCTCTACCGTGTCTCACTTGTAATCAATGCGAATGAGGCTGTAGTAAAATATCAGTATTTGGCAGGTACTTGCCCCACCACACACACACACACACTGGGACAGAGCTCAAAAGGAATGGGTTTGATAATTTACAGAACCAAAGGGATGAGTGTAGTGTCCTTCCAAGTCTTGTAAAGCCCCTAGCAACATTGAATCTGGCCTAGTCTTGCAGGGGGTTCAGAGCAAACATTTCTCCCTAGTAATGTTCTAGCATCACTTCAAGCTTCACAGCCACCTGCACCAACATCTTACAGCCATCCTTGCATATTGTCCTTAAAGAAAGTTAGGACCAGTAAAAGGCCCACAGAGAAACAGTTTGCTAGAATGAACGTTACAGATGAAGCCAGTTAAACAAACAAATCAAGTTAGATGGAGAAACATAAAGTTGCTATTTCAGGCTAAGAAAACAAATTTCTGAACATAAGGTTTGTTAGTTCTCACTTGAGGCACCAAGTTGTTAGAAGAAATGATGATGATGATCGGTAAGAGTAATTTAAAGTAAAAAGACTAGAGGTGAGTATTAATCATGAATTAAGAATTTCAGTGAGAGAACTTTGGCCACAATTTAGCAGAACTGGGAAGAGGTCCTTGCCAAAAAGATTTGAAAACTACATATTAGTTCTCAGCAGATACTTCTCCGTACAGTGACTTAAATACCTCATGTTGAGGTTTACAACTTTCTTAAATACTAACATACACACATATCCAATTTATTGTATAGCTATTTACAGACCACCAGTCTTTTAAGACACATCTAGTTTTGTTCTTAAATGTGAAGAACACGTCTATGTCAACTTGCCAATCATATGATCAAACAGGGAAGGTGCAACCCCATAAACAAGGTGTCCCCACACTAACTTGGGGTAGCTCTTGTTGGCTGGTCCAGGGGTGCTGCCTGGTGAAGGGAGTCACCCTTACATCATAACAGAGAACAGGAGAGGCTGACAATTTCGTTGACTGCTGCTCATCATCAGGTAAGAATAATCATTAACAGTTGTACCTTGCCTACATAGCAAGTGAGCTTTCCCCCTTTCACTCATGCCTAGATTGCTCAACATTCCACTCAGGCTTAATTACATTGTCAACTTTATTGTAATAAAAAGTTGATCAAACTTGGTCCTTAGTCTGTTGCTGTTTTATTGTTTGATAGCTAAAGAACCCTCTTGCTGTGTGACATGGGGTGGCGGGAGGAATCAAAAGAATAAGGAAGAGCTCCCCAAATTCAAACCCCTGTGTGAAGTACAGCACCGTATCTCTCCAAGGTACTTTCTGACAGGTCTGCGCCAACATTCAGGCAAGCTTGTTCTGCCCCATTCTAACTGCACAAAGTGACAAAATCTGGTCCACAAAACAACCATTTGAAAGAATTCCAACCTGAAAATCCTCTTAAAAATCTTTCCTCCCCATTCTCAATTTCACAGCATTCCCAACAGCACCTACAAGTGATCACATGTGCAGAATAATTACCGAAGAGTAGTACTTACAATCAGTCTTAATGCAGGTTAATCACAGTAACTTTGCTTTTTTTGCTGTTGCTGTTTCTTTGTAATAAAGTTTTCTTTTACACAATCTACAATTCCAGAAGTAGAACTTACATGTGCACAGGACAGTGCAAGCCAACTGACACTTCATCTGAATTTTTACTTTATTAAAAAGTCATGGGAACTTAAAAAACCACCTAGAAGCCACAGCTTTCAGCAGACTAGGGAATACTCAATTTCAAATTAAAGCTCTTGGCAAGAAAAAAAAACCCAAACACTATATTGTTTGGGTATTTCAAGCCTGGCTACAGAGACTTTTCACTGTCAAGAAAAAAAAAAAAACCCTGTCGCCTACATTCTTGAGATCATGGTCATACAAAGATTAATTTTTCTGAAGTTGTAACATACTGAATTGGAAAAATAGAGGATCTCCTTTCTTCTTTTATTATGCAAATAATGCTTTCAAAGTATTAGACCAGGACTTTATTCATAGAATAAAGGGGAAATTTACCCTAGATAGAAGCCCACATTAAAAATGATGCAGCAGATTTTGGGTTGCCTGTAATATCTCAAGTCTTAAACTCCAGAAGAGAGCTAGGCCAAAGCATCTGATTAGCAAGCCTGTGAAATACCTAACGGTTCTGCAAGAACAGTTTTCCACAATTTAAGTTTTGTGAAATACAGACTTCATACCTGAAACCACCTTAATTTAAACAAAGTAGATACAAAAGCAGAACACCAACAAAAACCTCATCTGGCCAATAATGAGTCTGAGACAGGTACTATAACCAGAAACAGATTATGTACATACCAATTATGTCACGAAGTGCTGGCAACCTTGATGTAGGTTAAACAGCTGCTTCTGGATTTACTTGAGAATCCAGAATAGAAGCACATGGAAAACGAGAGTGATTTTTAGTTTCTGATAAAGTTAAAAATATTACAAACTTTTAGCTTTTATTGAAAATTAAATATATTAGCAAAAGCAAGATTTAAGAAATATTTTACAAATGATTTACATACAAGAAAGCCAGTATCAGACATATTCACAAATATGCAAACCTTTAATTACAAAAAGTACCTATTGGCAGCATGATGCTAACCTTGCCACTGCAGTGTGCTCTACTATTGATATGAATAAGGCATAGAACTCACATTTGCACCAACTTAAAAAGTTCAAATAAAACTTTAAGCTTTTAAATCCTGGATACACAATCCCCAAATACACACACACACACTCTCTAAGATTTCCTCTTCTAAGCTCTATGAACTAAGTGTGTGCTCTGGAAGAACAGCCAGCCTGAAAAGCCCAGTAGAAATTTAACCAGTACTAGCATTTAGTTTTCAGTTTCCTCTTTAACATGTACAGGCCTAGGTATGTAAACCATATTCACAGTTTAAGTATTTTTAGACAGAAGTACCTTTTTTTTTTTGCATTTGTTCCTTAAAATTGGCTCTCACTTCAGCATACAGTTCGTATTGTCACCTGTTTCATGATGCGTATATTTACAAGATAACTTAAAACTCTGTGCCATGTTCATGGTCAAGATAATTCAACAAGAGTAGTAATATTCAACAGTGACATTCAATACTACTTTTAAAATATTTGTGCAAACAGCAAAAGAACAGTTGTACGAGGCAAACGTTTGCAAAACCTTTAATACCTCCTCAATGTTGTAAACTTGGACTGTCAGCCTAAGTCCTATACTTCCCACAGCTTTAAAAAGTCCATGGCTAAAATTATCAAGTCTCAAAAAGGTTCTCTTCTACATAGTGCAAATTGTAATGTAGATAACGTGAAAAACATATCTAGCTGGATTGACTTTGTGCAATCGTCAGTGGTCTTCTCTCATAGTTGAAGAAAATGTGCATTCAAAGAACCACATGGTTCAGGAAGTCAGGAGGGTGGGGAGGAGAGAGAAAAAGCAGTTCCACTACACTTCTCAAACCAGTGCTAGATGTGCAAAGGCAGCAAAAATTCCAGCTGCTACTACAACCAGAACAGAGTAACTTTTCAGGAAGACCCAGGTGGTTAGTCACTTGGACTGGTCTCTAGAAAAATATGTGAGTATATGTTGGATTTTTATCAGACGGTCTTTTAAAGACATCATGGAGAGAACTGACAGCTGATATCTGGGGTCTACTGGGAGAACAGCTAGAAGCCACCAACACCAAGCAGGACCATTGGGCATTGCCTAAAAACAAAAGATAAGTTGGTTACCCATAACCAATGCAGTATAGTTGACTAACATGAAGGCATTAAAAGACAAAGTGGTCAATGACAAAGACTAGTTTAAAGTTTGATACTAACTAGAGAATTCCACATCCGTGAGATCAGATGGGTTCTAAAGGGATCTCTTCTGATCCCTCCCCAGCTGAGAAGTCAAAGTATACTTAATCTAAGCTTGATAAAGCAATTATTTTTAAGACAACAAAAGGAAGCTCATAGCTTCCTTGGGAAAAGATTGCTAAGTATAGGACAATCACCTAATAACAAACCTCCCTGATAAAAACCAAATCCGTTATCTATCTGTCATGCTGTTCTTAAGGCTTGAATATTCTTGAAGCCTAACGTTTTCATTACGACTCCCTTGTTACATTTGAAGGACTCCTCCATCACCTCCTAGTTCCACTCCCTTCTCATTACTTCCTAGACAGAGCATGACTACTTAACTAGTTTCCTCTAAGTCGATAAAACATACTATGGAACTTTTTCCCTGTATTTTATTCAATTCTTTACATTAAGCCTTAGATGTTAAGCCCAGAACTAGACATAACGACATAACACTCCTCAGCAGAGGTCCTATCACTGCAGAGAAGATTAATTACCTCAAATGACTTGCAAAAATATTACTGGTAGTGGTATGCTGAAGGATGACATACCCTTCCCTTGCATCTGTATCACACTGTTGACACATTTGTCTTCTATCATAAATCTCAGGTACATTCCCACAGTGTTGCTGCCCTGCTAGTTACCCTGGTTTTGCACACTTATTCATCTTGCCTAGTATGTTGTTTAAAATCTTTTTTTTTATTCAATTGTTCTAAAATCACTTCTGAATTCATGCACTGGCCTCCACAGCATCTACAGTCCTCCCTGATTGGTTTATATAGTCCCATAAAAGTATCTAGCAGATGGGTGAGGGACAGGCTCTTTCAAGACCCCACTTAATATATAATTCCACTTTGAAAGCCAAATCTTAGGTATTTTTAAATGCTACTTTTCTCCAGTCTCCACTCTCTCAGGATCTCACCAAGCTTCATTAGTTGTTTAAAATAATCATTAAAATAGACTGCTGCAGCTAGTTTCTTAAGAAACATTCATCAAATCCTACTAGCTGCAGCAGTTTATGGCACTAACTCAGAAAGGAGGAGAGTGTTGTGATTACCTCTTGGCCAAAGATTACTGCCTGCACGTGTCACAGGGAAGAAAATACAGGTTTTTTTCCATTTGAATTCTAACAGCTTTACACAAACCAACAGTTCAAAATGCTACTGGAACTTAAAGTGTTCTCAGTTTACTAGTTTTATCTCCACAGCAGCCTATCATCCTTCCCTGCGAAACTGCTGAACAGTGACAGAATTGCCTTTTGTGGCTCATTATAACAGGAAACAAGATGCAAGACTTACTGTCTATGAAGTTGAGGAAAAAAGCGTTTTTTTTTCTTGTAATGTTTAGTAGTGGTTAACAGGGGGTTTATTTTGAAAAAATAAACACCTAATAGTTGATACTAAATGATGTCTTACCTGTATATTTTCCTCCCTGGCAGGCATTGGCCCAAAGTGCTGAAGAATTTGAGTGCGAAATTTGTTTCTTAAGTTTTGGAACCAACTGCAGGCCTGATTGTAAACAAAATTGTGAAGTTCTCTCAGTTTCTTTAGTTCTTCTTCATCAGCAACCTATAGGAGGAATGTTATGAAAATATCATTAGAGATAAAGAAACAATTAAGGTGTTTACACTAAAATCGAGAAACATTCCATTTCAACTATATTTAGATTTATTTCTTGCATGCTCCTAAACCTTGATTGCTAATGACTGAATAGCAAAGAAGTCCTGTGATATTTTTAAAAGTTAGTTTCAAACTATTGTTCAAACAAAACCCATAGGATTTCTTTGTTGCTTTACAACAATAAAAGAATTAAGCTATCTTCCATTTCTTTCATGTGCTTGCACTGAATCTTCCAGTGGTCCAGGGACCTAAAAATTTGAAACAGAGCTCTCAAGAACAAATGAAGCAAAAATCTGCAGGTGTTAACAGTAGCAAGTATTTAGTAGTATTTAGACAGAATTCTGGATACCTTAACATCTTCCAAATATTCAATGTCTGCAGTGCAATAACCATCTTTCATCCCTCTCCGTAAAACTCTAAATCTCTTTCCACCAACTGTATCAACAACAGACCGCCCATCAGGTAGAAAATGAACGTTCCTAATTTGCAGCATGCACCCATAATCTGCAAAACTAGAAAAGATACCTTGTCAGTAATGCAATTATATAGTTCTGAAAGGACACTTCTTAGAATTTTTTAAAAAAAAAAAAACAAAAAAACACATGAGATGATATGCTTAGAATGAGGATGTAAACCTACCTGTTTTGAGAATCACTTATACACATCCCAAACTGTTTAGTTCCAGTTTCCATACTTCTGCGAATCATTAGTCGGTATCTTGGCTCAAACACATGTAGAGGGCAAGGCACAGTAGGATATGCCATAGTGCAAACAAACATTGGAACATTCTTGGTCAAGCTTCAAGAGAACATCAAAAGAAATACATAAATATCTAAGCACTGAGCTATGCCAAGACAATACATTTTTTCAGTATGTTTGCTATATTTGAGCGGTGCACTCTTTTCAAAGTTTAATAACAAGCACGCTGTAATAACTTCCATAAATAACAAAAACATACTACCAGTGACCGAATACCTGTGTACTAGTCTGAATACGTACTGGACAGTAAGCCTCATAGTTATCTAGTTAGTAGTATCTGGTCAGTGAATGAAGGCCTTTGTTTTGAGGACAGGGGTGTCGGTTACATTTTTCCTTTTTGTTTTAGTTTGAGCCATACAAGCCATTATGCCCTCAGAACCACAGTTTTCCTGGAACTAAAAAGATGTAGCAGTAACTACATAGTAGCCAAGTCACCACTTAGATTATATTGAGTGATGGACTCCAGATCACAGATGCAACCCAGGGTGTAATTTTTACCTTGCAATATGCCTCAGCACACCTAATTGAAAAATACAGTATTTTTTTCATGATATCTTATCAAGTATGTACAATTGATAATCGATAGGAATGAGTTAGCATTAAAACATTATCAGGTATTTAATTTTAACACCTTTCAGACTATAAAACTTAATTCTAATGTATGGATTCAGTTACGTAAGTTGCATGAGCTATCGGTTTAAATAGTTTTCTAACATTCATGTCTAAATACATGATGCTTTATATATTGGAAGAAGTCTACTAGAGATAAACATCAAGATTACAACAAAATCCAAATGATTTCTTTTCATCACATCTATCTATCGTTATACAATTAATATCTATCCTGAGCTGCTTTGAAAGAAATTCAAGTACCCCACACTCTGCAGCCAACTCAAGAAGGCAATTCCATTCACAGCAGCAAAGTGAAAACTGAAGCTTCACAACAGTGCATACAGAAAGAGAAACAGAAGGGCAAATGGATTTTGTAGAGGACTTAAGAGCCTCACATCGCTACTACCAAACTGTGATTTTTTTATTTCCACAGTAGTTAAAAAAGTTAATTTTCTGAAATACATATTGAAGACCCCAAATTAACATGACTTTATACTCCTTCTTGCATCTATAATATGCCATTATTAATAATCACAAAAATTATAAAACATTTCTAAAGAGGATTTCCATACTGATCTCTCAAGTTTTCTAGATGAAAGACAGCAAGCTTACTTTGAGTGTTCAGCCGTTTCTTCAGCATGAATTCTTTTTCTTTCACACAATTCATCAGACAGATACTTCATTATTAATTCCTCCAGCAGTTCTGTGATGCTGTATTTTCTGCTTGCAAGGTACTGTTAGGCAATTGAAAAAATATATTAGGGTTTTTTTTTTCATATATATTAACAAAAGGCTTGAGAAAATGCAGCTTTTATTTAAAACCACGACATATGAAATGTGTCATGAATCGAACATATGAAAACCTACAGCTCTGAAGTTCTTATGTTTCATTACTTAACACCTCACGTTACTGTAATATTTGAAAATTAGATTCTCTACTTCATTTCTTAGTGTCTGACAATTCAAGTGTCTAACTTAGTTTGTACTTCTATGCTTACCAGAGACAGAATTGATTTCCTAGGTTACACAGCCATACAAATACAAAAACCAAAGTTTAAAAAGACTTAGGATTTAATTACATCAATAAAGTAGATGGTCACAGAAACATAAAACCTCTAAGACCCTGAGGCAAGTCTAATCAACTTTGTGTTGACAAAGTTTATCTCAAGTTTTTCCTTTCTAGCAGTGATCCATAACCCAACTGAATCCAAGTTGCTGGGTTTAAGTGAAACAACCTTTAAAATGATACAGTATTTGTATTTGTGAGCTCTACTGGGAAACAGTACCTCTTTCAAACTCTCCTTACAGAGTGGACACTGAGGAGCATGATCTAAACACCGTTCCAAGCAACCTTTGCAAAACGTATGTCCACAAGGGGTTGTCACTGGCTCAAAGAATAGCCTGAAACAAAGTTATTAGAAGTTAAGATGCCATGCCAAGTGTGTTTTGCTAAAAAGTCAGCAATCAACCTCTTTAATCTCTAAGACTAGTTCTACCATAACAAAGAAGAGAAAAATTAATCCCATATCTCCTTATTTTACTTTTAATCCCATACTGCAGTTTGTTTCAGTTCAACACTACACCACATTTTTCATTTTCTGATGAATCTGGACACATTTTAACATTCTAAATACCTAAACATTTATCCCAACATATAAAGATTTTGGTTGCACTACACAGAGAATCAGAATACCTAAAATTAAGTGATTCTTTGAGGAGCTAAGTTGTTTTAATAGAAGTATTATACACTAGTAACAGAACTATGGATAGTTTAGTATACACCATATGTTTTAAGGTATTTATTCTGAAAAACCAAGACAATAAGAGCTTTCAAATACATCAGCTACATTTAAGTAGACCAACATGCTGAAGTATCTACATGTCCTAGACAAGTATGTGGTTCACAAGCAATGCTTCTAAGAATTACCCTTCCCAAAATAAAGTTTAATAGTTCTATTGACTGAAGAAAAAACATAACATTTAACCACTAAAGATCCTGTCCTTTTAAAGTCACCAGTTAGCAATGCCAAATTTAATTTAAAAAGCAAGCTGATTAAAATAATGCTGTATTATATTGCACTATACCAAGTGACACATTTAAATAAGCAGGGATAAAGGAAGGCTGAAAAGTATTGACGCATACCAAAACTCATCACAACCTATATGTACCTGAGTTTATATATGTAAAAGATATGGGGCCAAACATCTATAATGGAAATACTGAATCAAGGAGAAAATCTTACCTCATACATAGAGAGCACTCAAAATCTGATACATCAATCAGATCCCCTGGAATTGTTCCAAAACCCAGTGTCATGTCCCTTTTTGTACTTTCTAAGGAAACATAAGACAAAATAGTCCATCAAAAAAAGGCACAAGTCAGTAAATACTTTATATTTCAAATTAAGTGACTGTTTACCTCCTTGCTTTTTGTGTTTGTTTCTTCCATCTTCACACACAACTGTATCCTGTTCTGAGAAGGAAAGCTTTCTTTTCAACAAAGCACCTTTTTCTTGGCCAGAGAGAAGGGGCTCAGAAGACACTCTCTTTAAGCCATCTTCCTTGGCCAGGTCTTTTGTTGAGTTAAGAGCATGGGCGGACTGTGTGCGATTTAAGCTTCCACTAACAGGCTCCAGTACATCTGATCCTTCTAAACTCTGTAATGGTAAGATGAACTAAAGTGTAGTTAGAGTAACACAAATCTAAGTATGCAAGATGTGAACATGCAACAATATACAAGCCAAACTGATAACCACAGTTAGTTCATTAGTTAACTAAAGAAATTTGATAAGACAGTACTCAAATTTGCTTAGCATTAACAAATTAAAAAACTTCACCAGCTTCAAAGAGAACAAAAAATGTATTTCTCTTTATTTTGAAGTCACTAAAATCAAATCTCAGCACCTTCTAATAACTAGTTCACTGGAATGAGGAGTCTAACACTCCAAAGGAAAATACATTACTCCCAAATCACAATTCTTTTCTTCCAATTTAGCCAATTACAGAAAGTCAGCGTTTAGGCTGGAAAGTATTACAAATAAGGATATCAGCACAGCTGATGTTTGCATATCGGGCAAGGAGGAAACTTATCCTATAGTATTTTTTACCTGCTCAGGACAAAGCTGTAAGTTACAGTAAGACTCGGTCACCTCAGAACTAAGTATAAAAGGTTTATTTCGAGTATGCGGTGAATTCCAAGCAGATTCCTTCAGACTCTCTCCTAACTTCTCTGGTGACAGCACATCACACAATGTCTAGAAAACAAACAGCTAAATGTTCATAATAACGAAAAAGGACATAGACATAGCTCCATTATAAAACTACACACCAAAAAGATTTTAATCTATATGGAGTTATCCTCAAAACCAGAGCTTTATTTAAGCAGTAACTGAGAAAGAATGACTGAAAACAAGTTTACATAGCTGTATTACTAAAAATAAATTAATCCAGAAATCTTTACTACAAATGAGTGAGCATTTCAGTTAGACATTATCAATCCAATATCATGCACCAACATAATTTTTCAATGTAATTTTTATTATCAAAGAAAAACTGTTGTGCTCTGTGCACAAAAGAGTAAAACTTGCTGCCTGCTTTACAGTTTTCTAGATTTTCATTTAATAACTTCAAAAGCCTATGTACTTATAAACATGTGCTTAAAATGCGTATGTTAGGGCTATCTCTTCAACATAGTATGATATACCTTGAAAATAAATAATCTGCCACCTGAACCTTCTCTGTATGTATTGAAGATTTTTACATACTTAAAGCCTACCATAATGGGAGTTTTATAAAAGAATCACATTAGAGATAGTAATCCAGTTTCAAAAACAAAATTACCCTCTCTACTTCTAACTTGGCTGGAAGAAAGTCCTCATCAAGGGCTAAGCACTGTAGAAACAGTTGTAAGGCATCACCTACAAAGCCAGAGTCTTGCAGCACTTTTCCTTTCCGGAAATAGACCTGAAAAACAGATACCATGAAGACATTTCTATCAAGTACACAGAACTGCAGTATTCATCTTGCAGGCTCTACAACAGAATTAGAACTCTCTGTGACAAGAAGAATGTAGCTACTCAACAAACTTCAGCTGTGCACAGTGTGGATGACCTACATGCCTTGTCTAACATACATTCCCTACAGTGTTTGAAAAGAGTCATGGGACAGGCTGGTGTTAGTCTCCTTCCGGTTAATTTGCTTTGCCTTACATGCCTAGTGCTGAATTCCCAAAAAGCCTTAATTTCCCTCTTCTGTGACCCTTTGGAGGGGAAGAAGAGTGACAGGAAATGCAAATTATTACTTAACCTCATATAACAGCTTACCAGACACCCTTTTTGCCCTCTGTTTCATTAAAAGCCTTATGGTTCCAGCCTGCAGGAGAAGGGTAGCTAGAAAGAAAACAATCCACGCGACCATGCATACCTTATATTATATACATCTTAATCTATATTTTTAACACAAAACAATCAACTTTTGGTAATCCTTCCTCCAACTATATTTTATTCTTGAATAGTGGACAGCAGCTAGGGAAAAAAAAAAATCATCTGTGCAGTTTTCCCTGAAAGAAAAAAAATAAAAATAAAAAAGAGAGGGGAAAAAAAGACTACTAAATTTTCCTGAACCTACCTATAATTATATGACGCTGGAACTAAGAAGTCCCTTACTCAATTTATGTCAGTTTTAAAAAGCTGGACATAAGTCCAAGTTAGACAAAAAAAAGTTTTCTAACAAAAGTTAGATAAAACAACAATATCTAGTTGTAGATGAGATTTTGGATAATGAGCCAGAAACTGAAATTAAGAACAAACAAACAAAAAAAAAAAAAACCACCCAGAGTGCAGTTTCTACAGAACAACTGCCAGTATTAACAGTAGGATTTGTTAAACAAGGCTGTCAGATAAGGGTATGCATCATCTTTAGTGGATTTGGGCAGTTTCATTAAGATGTATTCTGAAGAAGGAAAGTATGTTAATCCTCCTATCAAGCTCAGTTAAGTAAGGTTTCTTTCCAAGCATACAGAAAAAAAGTAGACAGTACTACCAACGCTGAAAGGCATAAAGTAGGATGCTCCCTGAATTTGCAGTAGCCATGGAACTGCTGAACACAGGAGATACCAAAACAGCAGCAGTTACCTCCCCTTGTGTGGCAAGACCTTGCTGTGCTCAGAATTTAGACAGTGCTGCAGTCTCTTACAGTTATGCAGTGCCTTACAATTCTGAATGCCAGTGACTCCCCAGCTGCCTGCACTATTTGCAAAGCTCAGTTCCCACTGAGTTTCTTTCAGCTTCTCAGCAAAAGAATAGCAGTGTCCCTCTCTTAACAAAAATTAACACATAAACAAAACCCCAGCTGTCACAGGTTACATCACCATAAACTGTCCCAGCTCTATGTTTGGAGTTCAGCTCCAACCTGCTGTACTCATCAGTAACCTGTCTCATATAAGTAACTATTTTAAGATACCTTTCAGCATTCTGCATGTCTTACAAGATGATTTTAAGGTAGCTGACCTAGGTTCTTAACTTGATGAAAGTATAATATAGCATTCATTAATTTTATAGATAAACACGGATTTTGAAAGATTAAGAGTTCATATCAACTTACCTCTGGCCAATTTGGCATTTTAGAAATAACAAAATTTAGATCTTCTATGGCTGTTTTATATTCTTGGAGGCCAACGTATGACTCGGCGCGGTAAATTCTTAGCATCAAGTCACTGGAATCTGAAGACAAAGTAACATTTTTAACAAATCATAAATTTGTAATTTTTAATTAGATATGCTTTCATAGTGATATTTCATAAACACACTTTCTTGAACAATACTTTCAAAATTACTGGAGTACATTCTCCCCTGCCCCCAGTGTTTGGTTATTAAAAGTGGCAGTAATTCCAGGCTCATGTCTTTCAAGCCAAAGATCAAATTTTGGACCTTCTAATGTATTGCAGCAACAACAAAATACGTTTTAAAGGATCTGTCACTGAGGTTAACAGAATAAAGTATTGCTCAGTACTACTGTACAACAAAAAATGAGGACTAAGTAGACTAGCTTAATATTACACCCATTCAAACCCACAGAAATCTGGGAATTCAGTGCACATATTAAAAAGTCTAAATATTATGAAGTTTGCTTTCAAACATTCAAGTTTTTCTTTAGGCTGTCATTTGTTTTTATAGTGCCTAACCTCTTCCAACTATGGCTGGAGACACACATGCCACTTCCACAATGGCATCCATCTGGTAAGTACCAGAATTAGGCTTCATCACTATGTGGTCTGAAAAGTGATAGCCAGTACCAGAAAGCCTTTAATATCAGCTGGCAGCCCTGTTGTAAGGAGTTGTACCAGTGGAACTTCTGCAATGGGAAAAAATTAGTATGTGTTTGGTAAAGACAAATTCTCATGTCCATACAGCATTTTGCACTTTCAGTAAAGCAACCTCTAAATGGGAAGCACACCCATCTCCATACCACTAAAACTACAGTTTTCATAACACAACTTATTACAGTTATTGTTTGGAAAAAATGCCAGCATGCTGCTTGGTTCTTCATTTTTTTAAAAAATACATCCTTGTTTTTCATTGAATGAGATAAACAAGTCAAACATCGGTCTAAAGATTTTCTTGGAAGGGGAAAATTTCAATTCAATATTCTATCTTGGTCTATTCTAAATGTCTAGTTTAAATTTTCGTGGTTTTCAACATTAGCTTGTTTTACATTTAAAAGCCAGACTGGTCAATATTCCCATGCATTCCAACATATTGCTTTATATTTAGATCCACAATGGTACATATGAAAAAAACATAAGGGAAAAGAAAGGGTTAAGAAAATCAAACCTCACAGAAGATTTCACAGTTGAAACTGAAGTGTCTTTCTGATTTGTCTTTCGAGTTGACTATTTCCCTTCAAATACAAATATTCCCAAACCTGGTTCGTTTGGGTTTTATTTTATTTTAGATATAATAAAATGTTTGCATTAACAGAAGTCTGGGAAACTGTCTTTGTCTGACTTAAACACTAGTTATGCAAGCAGAACAACTCTGAAGCCTGCTTTCCCGTGGCTTTGTGTTTTGTGATCCTGTAGCCTAGTAAGGCAGGAGCTCAGATCAAACTCTTCAGATCATTTTTTCTATTGTATTGGAGTCTTTGCTGCCCAGCAGAGTTAGTACCAAACCAAATTCTCTTCTTGAGAGGCAGCAGTAAGTGCAGGTCTTTGTACTCTGATAAGCTACCTATTTGCACACAGGGAGCTCATCTTTTTTACACTTTCAAGCATATAACATGACCAGAGGAACTCTCAGCCTTCTTTCCTGGGGGAGGGTGAAGGGTAGTTTGAAGATAAAAATGTAAGTTCAAGTCTACAGCAGGTAGACATTTTGTCAATTTCTTTTTCAAACAGAAAAGCATGATTCCAAATGAACTGGCACAAAACAAAAGGCTAAACCAAAGATTTAACTGGGACCCTAATTCTGCTGCTGAACACACACAAATGCTGCCAATTAATGATTAATACATGTAAAAAATTGGGTCTCAATATTTGCAAGACCAAAGGTGGCAAGTCACAAGTGGTGTTCCCCAGGGCTCAGTATCAGGGCCAGTTCTGTTTAATATCTGTATCAATGATCTGGATGAAGGGAACTAGTGCACCCTCAGTAAACTTGCAGACAACACCACGTTGGGCAGGAGCATTAATCTGCTCAAGGGTAGGCTGGATCGATAAGATGAGGCCAATTTTGTGAGGTCCAACAAGGAGAAGTGCCAGGTTCTACACATGGGTCACAACAACCCCACACAACACCACAGGCTTGGGGAAGAATGGCTGGAAAAGTGCCTGGAGGAAAAGGACCTGGGGGTATTGGTCAACAACCAGCTGAACATGAGCCAGCAGTATGCCCAGGTGGCCAAGAGGGCCAACAGCATCCTGGCTTGTACCACAAAGGTGCGGCCAGCAGGACAAGGGCAGTGATCGTCCCCCTGTGCTCAGCACCAGTGATGCTGCACCTCGAACACTGTGTTTGGTTTTGGGCCCCTTATGACAAGAGAGACACCAGGGTGCTGGAGCGTGTCCAGAGAAGGGTAACGGAGCTGGTAAGGGTCTGGAGCACAAGTCCTATGAGGAGCAGCTGAGGGAACTGGGGGTGTTCAGCCTGGAGAGGAAGAGGCCTGAGGGGAGACTTTATTGTTCTCTACAGCTCCCTGAAAGGAGGCTGTATCAAGGTGAGCGTAGGTGGCTTCTCCCAAGTAACAAGCAACAGGACGAGAGCAAATGGCCTCAAGTTGCACCAGGGGAGGTTTACATTGGATATTAGGAAAAAGTGCTTCACTGGAAGGGCTGTCAAGCATCAGAACAGGCTCCCCAGGGACGTGGTTGAGTCACCATCCCTGGAGATATTTTAAAAGATATGTAGATGTGGTGCTTAGGGATGTGGTTTAGTGGTGAACTTGACAGTGCCAGGATAACAGTTGCACTTGATCTTAAAGGTCTTTTCCAACCTAAATGATCTATGATTCTATCTACATTTATACATTCAATTTTGTAACTATAATTTCTTTGTTTTGCAATTGTGAAAACATAATTTTGCAATATTTCAGCATATATTTTAACATTTACCACCTAAAGGGAGGATGCAAAACTATTTCAGATCCTTAGACCAAAGACTAAACAGAGCAGAAATTTGTGCTTGGATTTTCAATTTCAGTAACCCAATATATTGTAAATACTGAAATCACTCACTTCTAGCACATCCAAAGACAAATTATTTTAATAAAAAAGACACCAGGTACTTTCAGTCCAGAACTATGTGTACCAGTTACTACACTAACAGGAAAGTATACAAAGGTGTACACACAAAAACCCACTCAATACGTGTTCTTTTTTTATATTCCAAAGCATATGCTCCTGACTACTGTCGTCATAAACGTACTGACAAATGGACCACCTCTGGTCTGATCCTGCATGCTTTTTATATGTTTCTTAACAATATACAGAATTCTTCAAAAACGCACGACCCACAAGAAGAGGCTGAGAGAACTGGATTTGTTTAGAGGAAAACCTCAGAGGCCTTGGGAGAACCCAACAGCCTTCCAGAATCCAAGAGGAGGCTACCTAGAAGACTCTTTACTGAAGTGCATGGGGGGAAAGACCAGATACAACGGTTATGAACTGAAAAAAGGGTAGTTCAGACTTGAATTAAGGAGAAAATTTTTCACTATGAGAATAGTGAACCTTTAAGCAGGTTACCCAGACAAGCCGTGAAATTTTCATCCTTTTAGGTTTTTATCATCCAGCTGGACAAAACCTTAAGCAAACTGCTTTTTGTGGCCTCTGTGTTTATTCTGCTTTGAACAGGAGACTGATTGGTTAACAGATCTCCTGAGGCCCACTCCAGCAGGAATGAGTCTGTGATTCAGACCAAACTCAAGCCTATTAGCTGCGTGTTTCAGGATACTTGATTAAAGACAAGCTGCACTTACATTTTAATCCAATAGACTTCCTTTAACTAACCTATTCCGTTTCTACCTCTGCAAGGAATATACTAACCATATTTTTCAAAATATACTTACCACGCTTTTCAAAAGTCACTTTTGCACCATGGCAAATACTTCTCTTTCAGGTCATTCTTACATTCAAGAAATGTAAGAAAGTTACAAAAAGATGTCATTTGAGTAAAGGTTTAGTGCCAATGACTTACTTAGGACATCAGATCTATATTTATCACTATTTTTGTCTTCCCTATTTGCATCAAGAAGAATCAGAGATGAGCTAGCAATGAGGAAACGTTGAAACAGAACATGAATGATTTTAAACATGAACACATTTCTTATGTTACGTTTTTTCACCTCTAAGTGTTTTCAAGATTCATGTTCTGTAGGAAGATTGTAAGAGTACCAGCAGCTATTAATCCGTTCTCTATTGGCCTGAAATCACCTTCCATTTGTAGTTGTGAGCCTACAGCTCTAAATTCACATTTAACATGTCTGCATTCTGATTCATTAAGTTCTTCAGTACTTTAACAGAATACTTGGAATATTGATAGTTCTTAGGACTGGAGACACAGGAAATATTGTACAATGGATCTTAAACTGAGCTTCTAGCACATAACTGCAGCGCATATACTGAATTTGAATAATAAAATTTTAGATAAGCATCAGAGCTGGTAACTATTTTCAAATTTTAAACCTGTTCTAAAGCCAAAATTTAGGCTATAGCTTCACAAAAAATGGAATCCAAATTCTTTCCCCCTAGATACCTAAATCATATTGCCAAATCTATAAAATAAGGATTAACTAGACTCTAGAATTAATTTTCTCTTTTATTCTTTCAAAGCAATCTTGAAACACAAAATAGGTCCCCTGTTTGTGTGATTAATAACAGATGACAGTTTGTACCCTGAAGGCCACTGATTTTTGACTCCATTTCTTTTGTGACCTGTATGAGTCAATACTGTACTTCAGAACACACAGGGAAGAAAGGTCTGCTCCATACAGTTCCAAGATTCAAAACAGAACCACCACTTTCTCAGGTCACATCTATGCCGTATCCTGCATTTTGGAAACCCCCTGGCAAATAACGTAGAATTGAAGGCCACAACTGAACCTCTTCAAATTAGGTTGTCAAAAGGCATGTAAAATACATCTGAGATTTAATCCCACCTACACTGAAAACAGTTTATTCTGGAACTAGATCTAACATATCTCCGCAGAACAGATTGAAAGGATTAGTCTTATGCAAGCTTTTGGTATTTTCTCCGCTACAGACAACTATACAAATGTAATACACTTAATCTGTAAAAATATTAATTCCTAAATTTCTGAACAGAAGCAAAATAGCACAAATGAAAATAGAACCCCACAGGTGTTAAAATCCAGTCGAACAAACCCAACAAAGGCACCTGGCACTGGATCCATCTAGGTGCATCCATCACGCAAATTTGACTCGCTCTCTCTCTACAAAGACTGAACTGAAAAACTGACCATCTCTCATGTGTCCATGGTACCGGTACCAGACACACCGCTCGCGATCGCTACAGGACAGCTTAAAAGCGTGCCTCTACCTCCCATCTTTGCACCCTCTCTCAACAGTATATTATAAAACTTCAACCACACCCACCTATGATGTCACTGCCATTACACAACCTGTCCCCCTCCGTGCCTGCCTGCTTATGCAACTGGGCCCGGCCTGCTGGGAATTGTCTTGGTGACACTTAAGACTGAAAATAGGTCTCTCTCAGGAAACAAGGTTAAACAGAGTAACAGAATTCCTCTGGTCCGTGCACAGCGGTTGCCAAATACAAACCCGAGCAAAGCCGCAAACTCTTCTGTGAGCACGTCCCACGAAAGCACGCGGGGGAAGGAAAAAAAAAAATAATAAAGCAAAACGTGAAAGAAGCCGATGCTGCCGCCCCTCCGCGCCTAAGGCGCACCCCGCGACCGGGCTTGAGGCTCAGCCGAAGCGCGAACGGCTTCGCGCCCCGTAACCGGTCCCTCCGCTCCGCCAGACAGGCGGGAGGTTCCCTGGTGCCTTTCAAACTCGAAAGAAAACAACTTTCAATGTTCTTTACCGGTCGGATTCGCTCGCTGCCAGCCTCAGAGCGGGGAGCGGGGCCGAGGTGCCGGCGGGGAGCGCACACCCGCCGGCTCCGCCACACCCCCACCCCCGAGCCCGCCGCCGGCTCGCCACGGTCCCGCCGGGACAGGGGCGGAGGGCGAGGCGGGAGCCTGCAGCTCAGGCCCGGGGGACCGGGTGGAGAACAGCCTGTCCCCCTCCAGCCTTACCTGCTCGCAGAGCTTGGCCGGCGGCGCCCAGAGCCTCTCGGAAGCGGCCCTGGGCCAGCAGCTCCTCCAGCCGGCTCCCGGTCCTCGCCCGCTCGCACTCGCCCGGGAACCACTTCTCCGCCAGCTGGTTGAGGACGACGCTGGTCCGCAGCGGGGCAGCGGCCGTGCTGGTGCCCCCCGCCGGCAGCAGCCAGTCCCGGCAGCGGCGGCAGCGGGCCCGCAGCTCCCTCCGGAGACAGCGGCGGCAGTAGGTGTGCCCGCACGGGACGGTGACCGGCTCGCTCAGGAACCTGCCGCAGCCGCAGCAGCGCAGCGGCCCCTCGGCCGCGCCCCCGCCCTCGGCCGCGGCCCCGCGGTCCCGGCTCCGGCCCAGCCCCTGCCGCAGGCGGTAGTTCAGCACCAGGCAATCCACCAGGGTCCCGAGGCGCTGAGGTCCGGCGAGGGGGCCGAGGCACAGCGACGCCAAGGACGCGCCCACCACTTCCTTCAGGCGGTTCCCGGGCATCGGCCTCTCGCCCAGCCGCGGCAGCGGCTCCTGCTCCCCATCCGCCTCCTCGCCCGGGCTCCCGCTGCCGCCCGGCTCCGGCGACACCTCCGAGCCCACGGCGACAGGAGAGAACGCCATCGGCTGCCCGGCTCCGGCAAGGGGGTGTGGCTCTCCCGCTCCGGGCGCCGGGCTCGGCTCCGCGCACGACGCTGAGGCACTGACGGCGCGGGGAGGAGGAGGAGGAAGCAAGGCACCCTCGCGGGGGGGC
>JAVJGJ010000001.1:59632190-59683578 GCA_035590215.1 Microhierax caerulescens
CCGCCTGGAGGCGGCTCTGTGCAGCCCGCTCTGGGAGAGCTGCTGCAGCAGGGCTGGGCTGGGGGGGCTCCAGGGGCTCTGCCCACCCCCACCGGGCTGGGGCTCTGTGACAAACAGGCTGCAAGTAGTAGTGTGGGCTTTATTTTGTAGCTACAGCTGCTCAGCTACATGTGCTTTACCAAATGTTGGTGTTCCAGTGGAAATCGTTGTGCAGCGTTTGTACCCCCACTGTGTGACAGTAGGGTAGTGTCAGAAGGTGAAAGTCAAACATCCCAGTTTAGTTTCATGGTATAAGCAGACCTAAACATTAAAAGGTAACTAATGTACACATCAAAATAAATTTTTCAAATTGTTCTTAAGCAACGAACAGGTTCCCAGAGCCCTGATGGTCTGTGCCATCCTGGCACTACCCACCTTGTGCTCGTGTTCAGGAGCACTGTTGGCAGCAGGAACCAAGGACAGTGATGGTTTAAGTTGCCTTCAGGAGCATGAAAGTGCACCCAAAGTAGTTTGTGAAAGGTCCATTTTTGTGTGTGAATTCTAATGAAGATTTGGAGTTTCTCCCCAATTGCAGTTTAATGTAACTGACGCAGTCTCACGGCAGCAGGCATTAGGAAACTGTAGTCGCGGTAATTTAAGCCAGTGCACTGGGGCAACCTCCTTTTACAAGACTTGCAAAAATGCAGTCAAGATGCTGCTTATTAGAACTGCTAATTAGTTTGGATTTCTGGTAGACAAACCTGTGACTGAGTGGTGAACTTCACGCGGTACGACTACAAAGTGACAGCTGGCTGTGTGGACGCGCGTGCTCTGCCCCTTTTTTTCCCAGCTCACCAGAGGTCTGCTCTTGCACACACCAGCGTTCCACCTTGCATTGGGAAAAGAGAGGGGTTTAGGGAACTCCTCACATCAGTTTTAAGGCTGGTCTCTGCTTGAAACCTTACTGAGCTATCTGGTAAGTCAAATCACTATTAGTTTAGGTTTTTTTGAACTAAACCCCTCAGCTGTTTTGCTAAACCCTCAGCCGTTTGTTGCTCCTGGTACTGCAGGGGGTGTTGGTAAATCAGTGTTGACTGGTGGTAAAATGGATGCTCTTTGCTGCTCAGTATTTCAGTGATGTTCGTTGTCTGCACTGAATGACACTGCTCGGGCACTGACATCACAAGCCAGCCCCTTCTCCCTCCTCTGGAGACGCGCAAACGTATTTCTTTCATCTTAATGCACTTCTAGAACTTGAGCTTGTCATCTCAGTCATCAAACCTATATCCCACGCAAACACTCTCCTTTGTCTGTTTGTGTTGGGCTGCCCTTCACTGAAGCCTCACCACAGTGAGCAAAGGCTCACTAAAAATTAACATCTTGCTGAGATACAGGATTTCATTCCTTATAAAAGCCAACATGTGAGGTTAGCTGAAACTGACAGCTTTAATTTACTTTAATCAGAGGACCTCAAAAAGTCGGGGGGTGGGGTGGGTTTAAAGGAGTAAGTTTTGCAAGAGTTGGTAACAGCTTCTTTAGGAGCAAAGCCCCAAGGGCACTCGTGATCCTCACTGTCTGCCAGTGTCTTCTCAAAAACATTTCTAGGTTCTCTATGCCTGAATGTATCAACCCATTCCAGAAAATTTTGGCCTGAAAGTAAGCTGTTTTATCTAGGCAGATAGTTCCTCAGTCCAGTAGCTCCCTGCTGCTAGGTCTTTGCTCGATAGCTGATATGCCAGGGCCTTGCTCTTAGCTGTCCTTTGTCAGCTGTAAAGAAGGGAAATCAGAGCAGTAATCACCGTCTCTTAATGTTGCAGGAATTCGCCCTTACAAATGTGAGGTTTGCAACAAAGCCTTCACCCAGCGCTGTTCCCTGGAGTCCCACCTCAAGAAGATTCACGGTGTGCAGCAGCAATACGCCTACAAACAGAGGCGAGATAAACTTTACGTGTGCGAAGACTGCGGCTACACAGGCCCCACGCAGGAGGACCTGTACCTGCACGTTAGTAACGTTCACCCTGGAAGCGCTTTCCTGAAAAAAACCTCTAAAAAACTTGCAGCGGTTTTGCAAAACAAACTGAGCCCTGTCCTGCAGAGGGACTCCAAAGATGATGACAAAGATGAGTAACACAATGGATTACAGTGGTCTAAAGGAATGAAGTTTACATGTAGGACTATATATATATTATTTTTTTAAAAAACATTTTGAACAAAATCCCTGAAATGAAAGGGATGCTCTTGTTAATGGGACTCTCTTGATGTTGGTAGAATCTCAACTTGAAAGAAATATTCCCGTATGCAATGCAAACATCAGAATTTTATCTGGCCAAAAGAAATGGAAAGCTTGGAAGAAGCTGTCACCTCTTGGATGGAGTATTTACCAGACTGACATTCAGCAAACCTGTTTTCCGTTTCAGCTCCACCATGCATCCGAGTGGCCACTGACAAATAAGTCCACCTTTCCCCAGCGTATTTTGTACCGATAATAACCGCTACCTCCTGCACAGATTCCTTTTGAGAGGTTTGGGTGAAAAGTGCCGTGTAAGATCAGCTACTAGGTACATTGTTCTATGCAAAACAAATTAAAGTGGTCTTTCAAGAACAGGAGTACATTGTATCGGTAAATAAGTTAAAACATGCAAATAGCCTGAGCTCTGCCCCCTGTGCATACACTAACAATTTATGGAAGCGTGATCCAAGGTGAGCTGAATCATTTTTTTAAAGGATGCAGAACTTTATCCTCCCAAACTTTCTCTACTAGCGAATCACATTAGTCCACAGCAGGCTTATGGTTGTGTTTTAGGTACTTTAAGCTGTGAACTTCTTTTATCATGTTTAGATTTAAGTGTAACCTTAACTCCTGGATTTACCAAGATCCTGGGCTTGTCACACTCACTTTGGGAATTATTACCACAACATTTTAACATACATCAGTATCAACTCAGAAACCCAAAGAAAACACTTGAGTGACTTGAAAATACGTATTTTCTGTCATGATGAAATGCAATTTTGTATTTTATGGGGTGTATGTGTCTGTGTGTGTGTGTGTGTGTGTATTTTTTTCTTTTTAACGATCTGTTTACTAACACGACCGAGCAGTGCAATGCAGTGAAAAGGGAGACTTGGCCTGTCTCTGCCTCATGAGATCAGAGCAAACCTCTAGGCACGAATCTGGCTTCTCATCGCTAACCAGTCAGTTTAGAAGGCTCCTAGCGAGACTGATGCTACAAGGGAAGGAGGTGGCGATGACGATGAGGGACAGGTACTACATCTCTGTGCTTTTGGACTTGCTCTGTAGTCCTGCTCCAGCCCCTGTTGACCCAGGACAACCAAGAGGGTAGCCTATAGACTGCAGAGTGGGAATTTAGGGATTTAACAAAAAGGGGAGAGGGATGCCCGTATAACTCACGTTGCTGAAACCACCTGACACTTCTAAGACTCTTCAGAAGCTGCTGCCGCCTTTACTGGGCACCTGGGTATCTTTATTAGGAGCGACAGGGTGGGGTGGCAACTGCCTCAGCAACCACAAGCTACTCTGGTCCAAGCGTGTGTAATTCATCTGCCTCTTAACTTAATGGACACAGCTGCTAAACAGGTTTTACATCAATTTAAATATGTAACAAGTAATGGATTTCATTTGTAAATGCCAAAAATCCATTTCATGCTCAAAAGGAAGTTGTACATTTGGGGAGGATATGCTGTATTCTACATACATTGAAACAACTGAAAAGTAACCCACCTAAAATACTGCATCCTAGCCAGGGCCTTCACAGTCATTACTACTAAAGTGACACTGAGCGTCTCTGCAAGAAGCATCCAAATCTTCTAAATCTGCCTCAGTTTTGTACAGGCATCTGCTTGGGGTCTTGTGTGGAAGAGGTAGGGGTTTAAAAGCATTTCTAATTATATTAATACTTAATTCAGCACAACTGTTGGTGCTTGGTACCTTGAAAATGAGGATAATAAAGTGATGCTACTGTATAAAGAACAAACTTGTCATTCTATGTAATGGGAAAGCTTGCAGAATACTTGAATAGACACGAAGTTCATGGGAAAATAAGCGGCTGAGGTCAATTAGAAAAGCCTTACTTTGCAAAAAGAGCTAAAGCTTCTGTGGCGATCCCCGGTTCTTCATCATAACTGAGTAGTATAAATGGAAGGTGTTGCAAATACATGGACAAAATTGCCTGGCTGAGAAAAGCTGGTTCAGCCAATGGTGCCACTGACACTCCTGCTCAGCCAGGGCTGTCAGCAAACAGCTGTTGAGCTCAGCTCCTAGGCAGGACTGTTCAGTGGGGGCCATCTGAGCAAAGCCACCAGCGGTCACCTCGCTGGAATGGCTTCATGTGCTCAGCTCTGCCGAAACCTCAGTCCTTAAACTGGAGCAGCAGAGGTGTGGCTGAAACCTTCCTGGTCTAGCTGGAGACGCATTTCGTGTGGCTATGTGTGCGTGTGTGTGTGTGTGTGTGTGTGTTTGTGAGGTGTTTCTTCCCCCTCCTGTAGCACATGCTGCTTTTGATTTCCCAACAGCATCACTGCCAAAGCACGTCCCTGCCAAAAGAACTACAGACAAACTCAGGTGGGTCCATCTACATGATCTCAGTCAAACAAAACATCCACAGCAACAGAGGAAAGCAGCAGGTAGCAGCACACAGAATAAAAATCACAGCTGGATGTTGTAGCTGGAGTAATTGCCCTGATTGGCTGGTTTTTCTGCAGAGGACAGATACTGCCTGTAACAGATGCTGTGGGCATGTGAATTTAACAGTCTGGCAAGTTAGTTTAAACTGGTCACAAAGCGAGTTTCAGTTTGCATGACACCAGCAATGGCCATCTGCCAGTTCTGTTATGGGACAAAACTGGCACCAGCTTGTGCCTCTACAGAAGTGTTGCAGAGCTCACACAGCAATGCCCGAGGCAGCCAGACTTTCAGAAGTGCTAAACACAAGTAACTTCCACTGCTCCTGCCTTTGAAGGCTGTCTGCCTTCTCCTGGCTCTCCGACATACAGACTCACCCAGGACCTAAAGATAGGTTTACGAACTGACATTGCCAGTAAGCTGGCAGCCTTCCTCAGACACAAGGCTTCTGTTAAACACACGAACACAGGTGAAACAGTTGCCTGCACTGCCCAGGCTCCAGACTTGTCCTTATTTATTGGGAGGCGGGATGAGGCTGAAATCTTACATAGTTCAGAGACACCTAATGGCTGTATGATGCACTGATGAAGGCAACAATCCTACCCAAACATTGCCCAACTGTTCCACACTCTGAATTTATCCAATCCCAATCAACACAGGAAATTCGGCATGTTTTATCACCTCCTGCTTCTGCCCAGGGTACCTTACCTCTTGCTTATGCCTATGTTCTTTGTATCCACAGAGCTATCTTTCACAGAAAATTGACAGTGTTCAGCTATGTCGAACCACCCACTCACCAAAATTCTGTGATGTGGGAGGATACTTGTAAAACAGGTAGAACTGAGTGCTCATGCAGCGTCGCATCGTTAGTCATCTCTGAACCCAGTTTCTCAGTCTCCATGGTTTGTCTTTTTAGATAGAAATCTAATTAAGCACAGAGTAATTAGAACATCACCAGACCAAGTCTGAATAAGCAAGTACCAGTATAATGGGGTTTCACTGCACACTTTCCACAGTTTAGTACTCTGGAGGAACTGAAGATGTAGTGTAGAAGCACTACAGAGGTTTAAGTTCCTTCAGCAGCAAGCCTGCCTACTGGAGGTTTTTTTAGGTATATTTCTGACTGATTTTCTTAATGCTTATAGGTTGGTCCTATTTTTATTTGTAATCTGCAGTGATATTATGAAACCTCATATGTACAATTCAGAGGAGGAAAAAAAAAAAAAAAGAGAGAATGAGGAAAAAAGCTTTCCAGGGGTTCAACACACAAAGCAATAATACTGCCTGACATCATCAAGGCTTCTGTATTTTAAAGACGTGACTTTATGAAACAGGCTTCAGAATTAACTTACATTTTAGAAAGTTTTTTCACAAACTTATTTAGGAAAAAAAATCAAACACAAAAACCCAGCTTCTTACAAAACCCTTCAGCAGCCCTTCATTCCTCTGAAGGCCCGGCCTCAAAGTCACAAGCCTGCTTTTATGAAGAAACTTACACACACTGGCAAACGCTGTAACTTGACAGTGGAGATTGTTCCACATGGGTAGGCTCCTTGTCGGCTCAGACCCACAGCGAAGTCAGGAGAGCTCAAAAGAGTGGCAGCCTTGGCATGCATGGAGCTTCACAGCCTAAGGTACAAAGCCGTTTACACCCTCAGTTCTTCTATGTGGGCCACACAGCCTGATAAGAAACCTTCAGGAGGAGCCACTAGAAGTCATTAGACTTCCCATCTTTCAGAACACTTGATGGCGATGTCTAAGTGTGTTTGTTATAATTCTGCTCCTCTTTTGCTAAGCTGCTTCTGTTAAATGATCACTTTGCCTTAGTATTTTAAATAAGCGCTTATGAGAACTTGGATTATAATTCTTAGCGCAGTTTTTCCAGTTGTTGCTGTAAGAAAAACCACAAATAGTAATAGATGATACCTTTGAGACGAGGAAAAACTAAGTTGACTGAAACCCAGTCTGCTATATTATTTTCTTTATAATTTGCATTTCTCTCAGCTCAGACAATGCAGATGTTTTGCTTCAGTTCAGCAGCTTCATTTTCAAAGCCTCAGTTCTGCAACAATTTTTTGGTTTGTTTTGTTTTTTCAGAAATGACAAAAGGATGATTTGATTGAACAGTTTTACTTGATAATAGAAACTTTCCTATCAACCTCAGGTTGTGTAAACTATGTGTGGAAAACCAGAGATTAATTAAGTTGACTTTCTCCTGCCTGGTCCACTGAAGCCACCTACAATATAAGTAAATACACATTCCCCATTCCAAATTTCCCTGCTTCTTTTTTTGGGGGGAAAACCCCCTAGTATTAAGAAACTAGCCAAAGTTACTCAAAAAAGAACGTGTATTAAAATGGCAGCTTTAAACAAAGAATTCTTGCTTCGGCTCTGTGCTCAGCCACTTCCCTCTGCATAGCTCAGTTTCTGTCCATGTACTCTTCAAGGCGCAAAAGCCATTTATTCCAGTACTGCGAGCACAGATCAGGATCCATGAAGTGCGGATGTGCAGGAAAGCCGTTCTTATAGGCAACCACAATGAGTCCACAACTAACCTACAGTTGAAAAGAGAAGGCTGTCAGAAATGCGACATTAATAGGCAACTTCAATCAGCAATTCTAAAAACATCGCCTTAACATGTAAGTATCTTAAATAAGAAGTGGGGAACAAAAAAGAGCAGTAGTTTATCATAAAATACTTGAGGACTAACATTCAAATGCTCCAACGACTCAGTCAAGAGTCCAAAGCTCTGACTGACTTTGGTGAAAACCAGAGGGCTTGACCTCTGAGCATCAGTGTGACAGGGTCTGTATTTAAACCTTGCAGGTGCTTGTAAAACTCCCAGTGACTGAAAGGGTTTTGCTTGGGATCACATAACCAGACTGATGCCATTCTCCAGCATCAGTCCGAATGGAAATGGCTACTTCGGTATCTTCTGACATCCTTCATACTTGACAACCATCTAATCCAAATCCCAAACAGCCACTGGCATGAAGAAAAACCAGTGGGGAACAGGAGGCTAACAGCAGAATTCTAGAACTACTGCCTATATTTCACTCTGTAAGGATCACAGCCATTAAGTGCTTGTGTTTACTGACCTCTACAGTATTCCAGAAAGTCCTTTGCGCAACCTATGAATTACCCTGCTCTCTTCTGCTTTATATTTTCCCCCTTCAGTGCTCTGTATTGAAATAACAATCCTTCAGGCCAACTAGGCCTGGCTAGAATTGCATTTGGAGTGCTTAAAAACATTATTCCATCGTTTTCTGCTTATGTGATTGACAACACACTGCTTTCCTCCAAGGAAACACCGTACAGCTTCCAAACACTAAGTACAACACTTAGTCCCTCATTTGCTAGTGGGATATGGCAACACATGATGCAAGAAATGGCCTCCCACGCCATTTCCTCGTCTGCTGGCTCTTTTGCTTTACTGCTTCTCCTCCTGCTTCCTACTCCTGACACAAGGAAAAAAGTGACACAAAACAAAGCACTGGGGGCTGCCCAGATGCCAAGTCACTGTGAATTCATCCAACTTCTTAAGATGCTGAGCATCCCTCGGTCCTACTGAGCAGTTCCTTAAACCCACTGAAAATATATTGCTGACATGCAAAGGCAACACAACTAGCAGGAGTAAGTAGAGGAGTTACTATGTCAGCTTAACCTGATCTAAGACCGGGCTGCTTTGTTACAAGTCCTACCAACAGTTCCACGATAGATAGCAAGTGCTGAAGGCAGTAGGTGGGGAGAAATTAAAATAACATGGCTGCTGCTGCTTGTCTTGGCAAGTATCAGGCCTACTTACCTGGAAGTCATAGTTGGCATCATGATTTATGGCTCCAATATATGCTGCAACCTGTAATGGGTTGTCAAAAGTGTTCTTCAGAGATGGCTTTGATTTCTCTGACGTTTTCCAGTCAATCACACACAACTGGCCGCTGCATAAGAGAATAAGATAGGACAACGTTTTAATCTCAAGTTTAGTCATAAGTAAGAAATAAGGGATGAGACAGCAAAGAAAGTTGTATCAATCTTAGCCTGTTTCACTCTGATGTCATGCTGCTCATCATTATGTCTAAGCAAGTCTCTTCCACACTAGGAGTTTAGATCTCAAAAATCAAGACTTAATAATATCTGCTGAGGATCACTTAACCCTGCCCTGCTCATACCCTGCTCCAGTAAGGAATTCTCCAGAAGAAACAACAGCACTTCTGACATCAGGTTCATCCAGGGGTTTTCATCCATTTTGCCACCCTTAGAGGTCCATCCAGCTTCCCCCCAGCAGCTCACCAATACACCCACCCACTCCATCCTGGGACACACCTCCCACGCACCATGGAGCACCACACAACACTGGCATTTATCAGGTTTCTTAGAGAACCAGTACCTCACCGATACTTAGCCACACAGTCTACCAGGCCCAGATACTGAAGAGTCTCATGCTGAACTGCACTTTCCAGAGCTTTCACTTCACTGATATCTTTTAAGACATGCTGCACACTTGATAAGTAGCCAGAAATATCAACATCTTCTCTCTGCTCCTTAGTTCCCATCTCTTCAGACAGGAATATAGATTCTAAAGCTGCATGAAAGAGCTCTCCTTGGAGGAAGAGATCTAAGAAAAATGTGAAAACACACCTACATTTCAGACACTACTCACAATACCCGACGGACATGTATTCAAGATATCACACCACATAGCTCTTAAACCAGTCCTGCTTTTTATACTGAAACCCTGAGGATGCAGGGAGGAGAAGGGAACGAGACAGAAAAGTAAATCATCACCAGTGAAATTAGTATCTCTTATATTAATGCTTACTTTACTTTTTTGGTCTCACTAATTACTCAGAAACAAAGTACAATTTTTAATTTATTGGTTATTCAAAGGCATTTCTAAATTTCTATGACTTAAAAATATTATTCTAGGCTGCTTTTGTTCTTCTGCTGTATTGGTTCATTTGAATGGAATTAACCTCCTTCTGAAATGGGTGAGCATAGTTCTAGGAGTAAGAGCTTATCTCAGAAATGATTCCAAGAAAGATAAAAACTTAAATAGCTATGTAAGTTTTGTTACACCACCTTATCTGCTGAAGTGCTTAGTAACTCAAAAAGCATAAATACAGGATATTCAGTTTTAAAAAGCATAATAATTCACATGAGGAGTGCTCAAGTATTTATCGACCTTGCTACAAGAGGCTACCTAATATCCCCCAGGTCCTCCCAGACCCCCTTCTGCCCTACAGCTTGGAGGAAGTCACTTTGGTAGGTCTTAACAAATGAAAATCTTTAAATGAATGGCAATTCCATAGAAAAGGCTATATATACTGGAAAAATTAACTAGTTTCTGAAGAACTTCAATATAAACAGCAACACACACAGGTTTTTAAACACTCAAGACCATATGCTTTCAGAATGCTTATTTCCATCTTGCTACAAAGTAGCTTTTATCTGTAAACAGGCTTAATCCTATCAGCTGGAAAATACCTATTTGCAAGTAGATACTAGCAAATGGAGAAATAAAGGAGGGGCAGAGATGACAGAATGAAGAATGTCTGAAGTCTAATTCTTGTTTCCCACACGTTTTTGAATCCATTTTAGTGGTCCTAGAGCAAAGATCAGAGCTTAGATTCATTGACAACAGGTGTGCTCACAATATGATCTCACCCCTTGAAATGGAAACAATGGATTTCCAAAACACTTGACTTGTACAGGGCCAGATACTCCAGCTAAGCTAGCAGGTCCTAGACAGTTAGCCAGGCTATGGCTTCTACCTTGTAACCACACTGCAATTAGACTTACTTTTAGTATACTCTGCAAAACCATCTTTTCCAAGTTCCAGTATCATTTTCTGCTTCCATCTTTCTAGATAAAAGGCTTGCTGAGGAGAAATAGTCTGCTGAAGAATATGGGTAACGCTGGGCATTTTCGTTTTTTGTAAAGCTATTTTCATGGGGATGTTTGAATCACTGTTGAGAAGGGGACTTCTCTTGTTGGGGTTTATTAAAGGAACCCAGTTCTTCAGAGATTTTGTTTCAGCTTTCACTGGAGGTCTGTGTTTACCTGGTGGCCCATATAACAAATTGTCTTCTTCAAGTATTGTCTCTGGTGTTTGGCTGCTGGTTTTGTAAGATGTAACAGAGTAGAACAAGTTCTTGTATTTTTCTTGATCAACTTGTTCATAACTGCTCACTTTTTTCTTTTTACTATAAAGGCACACGGAGGTAGCCAGACACATATATGGGAACTGCTTTTGGCAAAAAGGTATTTGAAAAAGCATTTCCAGTTTCCCTGGTTTCCTGGACAGTAGCTGTAGGAATTTCATTCTGACAGGAAGCATTTGTGAGTAGTTAAAGTTTTCTTTCTTCTGTTAGCAACAGTCTGTAGGTTACTATATTTTCACCCTGTGGAAAAAGAAATTAGTGATTTCCAGAGTCATAAACCTCTTGCTACCAATCTATTTTTGCCCTCTGCCAAACAAGGAACTGCTATGGTCATAAAGTGTCTTCATACACTTTATGCCACCAAAACTCCTTTAGATAAATAATACAGTAAGAGAAAGAACCAATAAGCAATGAAAAGAAGAAACAATCCTGAAAAGAACGAGTGCTGGACTGCAAAATCTGAATTAGGGCAAACACATAAAGATGTTCCAAGTTGCAAAAGCTGCAGCAGAGGATGCTCTTACAGCAATGGTATCAGAACTGTCATGAAAGCACACAACAATAACTGATCTGCAATAAACAACCCCCCAAAAGAGGGAGAGGGAAATAAAAAAAGGCTATGCAGAAGAGAATGAAGCAGATCCATTGAGGTATTTAATATGAGGTATTAAAACCATATAAGTTTGTAGTGGTTGCCCAACTTCAGGGTACTATGGTGACAAAGTACCTTTTGAAGAATAAAACCATTTTTCTTTATACCTAGGAGAAAGCAGACAGCAGCAATATATGCCTTCTGAAACTGGGATACCTGAGACTGGGAAAGCCAAAGAGAAACTAGATGTACTGCAAGGATCTTCAGTTGAGATAAATCTTTTAAAGATCAGAGTAAAATATAAAAGTATTTTCCTAAACTGAATTTCAAACATAGTTGTGTTCCAAGACACTCAGGAAGTTTAAAAGAAAAACAGTATAGCAGAAATGCTGTTCACAGCATAGCTTTCAAAACTGCATTGTAACTGCAGTGGTAAGTCCTAGGGAAGTTTATGCACGTGGATAAAATATAAACACTTGAATAGTGGCATTTAAATTAACACTAAAAACTTGCAGAATCGAGGCCCTATTCTTCTGAAAGTTATCTGCTTACCATTACAAAGTTCCCTTCCATCTACTGCAAACAAAGACTACAGGGAATGCACGTTGCCAGCTAACATCAGCATTTTGTTCCTGACAATACTTGAATGTTACTCTTTTCTTTCCCCACACTTCTTACACAGCACTTTATACACTGCCCAAGCCGTAGGCCTCATAGAGAACAAAAACATAGTAGGAGGAGTTATTTTGTATGGACAGGTCCTGCACTGATGCAGAACTGCAGTGACACCAATGTGTGGGTGCAGGCATCTGTCACACAGAACAGCTGGCAAAAATGGGGCTGTATCGGCTGCAGCGGATTACATCAAGGCATCTTGTAACAAGAGGCTGAGACCTTGGACTCAGGGTTCCATAAATATTATTCTTCATCTGTGAAGGACAAACCCATCCAGCTGTAGAAGTTTAATCAGGAGTAGGCAGATAAACTGTTCTTTTCTTTACTGGCTTTACATTTTCACACTTTGTATGGTTTGGGCAAATAACTGCTCTGTAACCTGGTATGAAATTAACCTGTCAAAAGCAAATCTGAAGGAGGAAAACACAATTAGGCTGGATCAGGACTTTGTGTCATGTGGTAGTGGCATTTCTGACCCACTACCAGGTGCCCGACTGCCAGATCTGCCATACTGTTGTTTGATGGTCTCAGTCTTTAGTAAGGGTTTTCTATAATTACAATGCATATCACTCAAAATTAATGATTTTAAAACGGCTTCATGGCCTATAATAAAGTAATAGAGGAAAACAATGAAAGTACCAACTGATTAATTCTGCTACTGACTTTTTACAAACTGATTAGATATAAAGCAAGCTACCTTACAAGGGAAACCTTACCATTTAAGATATTTTGAATGTGTGGCTTCCCTTTTTTAATCATTACATCATACTTAATATTGAAGCAAATCTAAGTCTGCTTTCCTTACTCAGAACTGGGCTAGGTCAAGCTGCACTTGTTTTCTCATTTCCCAGTATTCAACAGCAAGAACGGACATGACCCTCTGAGTGTCCTCCAACCTTCAGATTCCTGTCAGAACTACTCTCCTGCCTGCACATGATGAAAGTGCAGTCAGGTGCATTATGGAAGGACAAACCAGACAATTTCAAGCATTTTATTGCCACAAAAGTACGCAAGTTTTGCCAAAACATAGAACAACCTGCTTTAGATAGACAGTCCAATATTTTGCTGCTGTGTAACCTATGTTCTGTAACTCAAGTTGTGCCATTTAATTTCATGAACACATGAATAAGTTTTAAAAATTTAGGTGAAATGTAACCAAATTTTTTTACCTCTCATTTCTTATGTGATGTCAAAAAGCTGTTTCTACAGCTTGCTAGAAAATTGTAACAGCATTGTAACTGCAGTGGTAAATCCTAGGGAAGTTTATGCACATGGATAAAATGTAAACACTTGAATAGTGGCATTTAAATCAACACTAAAAACTTGCAGAATCGAGGCCCTATTCTTCTGAAAGTTATCTGCTTACCATTACAAAGTTCCCTTCCATCTACTGCAAACAAAAACTACAGGGAATGCTTAAAAAATGCATAAAAAGAGGTACTTTTTATGAAGTATGTTTCAATTTTTCAGTTCTCTTCAGGTTTTCAGTCAGTGAGTTTCGTATGTCTTCACTATCGCTACCAGTTGTTCCAATAAACTTATTTTTAAAAAGCTTCCCATGTTTTGTCATTTGACTATCATAAAACAGCTAACTTCTGCAAAGCTACTATGCCAGGATTTACAGCAACTCATTCTTCTCAGGAGATCTGACATTTTTTAATAGATTTTTTGGTTTTGGAATGGGACGGTTATCTGACAGAATGTGCCCTTTGCTGAAAAAGAAATAATGAGTGACGTTATTGCATTACAACAGGTGTCAGTTTGCTGCAGGAGGTAACAAAAACCAGTAAAAGCAGCAAAGAGATATGTAAAGGTCAAGCTTTAATACCACAAGCAAATTGCTTCACCATACTTTTTCATCATAAAAAGCAGTGCATAAAAATTAATCTTATCTCTTGGGGTCTACGTCTAAATAGAGCTGCTGAAACTGTGATTTAAAATAAAACAGAAAGAAAAACCCCGCTTATTCTAATGTAACAATATCCAAGCGCGTAGTTTCTCAGGCTATTGTTTGATGACCATTAATATGCTTACCCAAGTGTATTAATCAGAACAGAATAAACGCTGGGTCAACGACTGAGGATTTGTTCCATTAGCCAGAGTACAAAAGAAAAAGTTTATTCTGGCTGTGTGTCAGCTGCAGGACATAAAATGATACCCGATTCAGCATAAAGATCACTTGTAGTAAGCTGCCTCCTCAATATTTTTTAAGGAATAAATTTATACCAGATCAGTTTTGAATCATGGGGCTATTAAACCACACAAGAGCTGCAGAGCTAATTTACTATAACACTGATACAGTGTTTCAGTAGCAACTAGTATGAATTTGAAATTAACAGCCTATATAATTCTGGAGTAATACCTGTGGAAATGTTTATGCATCCTATGAACTAAACCACCAGAAAACAGAAAGCTTGTCAGCTGCTGTGCTGTTCTACAAAAGGATAGAGGTTCTAGGATTGCTAAGAAATAAAGAATGCTTTTATCTGGTGGAATAAAGTACCATGTGTTTTTCAATACATTACAGTGGCATTTCTGTGCAAGTAACTTACATTTAAAGGAAAGAAATAGAGTTGGAGTGGTCCAGATCTACTCTTGCACAAAAAGAACAGAATTCAATTAGTATTTCTCTCTGGGGAAGTGTCTCATTTCTCTCTGAAATGGTTTGCATTCGAAGACTGGTAGAATTGCTTCAAGTACTGCATGATGAGCCACACTGGAGAACTCAACACAAATAAAATAACCTGGGGGAAAAGAACACAAAAAAGGAGGGACTTCTCTTAAGTTTCCCAGGCTAACTGACTTTGCAGCTTCAACAACGGCACTAACACAATTGAGGAAGTTTTTCCAGGATAGGAATGAGTGGGTTAAGTGAGGGAAACAAAAAGGGCTACTTAAGAAAATGTCCGTATCCATGAAAACCTTCCTCCAACTATGGTTTCAGACAATAACCAGTATAGCATTTTCTCCACAGTCACCTATCAGGCAAACAAAAGCACCAGTTTATTTCAGGGATAAAAGAGAGAGGACTACTAAACATAGCTTCAGATCTGTTGCCCCGTGTCCCTAACTTGAGGAGAGCAAATCTACTAGTGAAGGTATAATTTTAAGTCAACATGACAAGAAAGAAGTATTACTATTTGAATTGGAAAGGCAACAGTAATCTATCTATGGTCTTGGCTGGAATGACCACTTTCTCTTTTTTCTGGTTACAGCTTAATAATGGAGGGCTTTCGACGGCTATATCACTTTCAGGATTTTCACACTTGCCCATTCCCTGCCCCTAACCCCTTTATCTTAGTTCTTTGCAGTTTGTAAGCTAAACCACTGAACCGGTGCAGGTTAGAAACACACCTCCCTCTTTTGGGAAGTTAAGAGCATGAGGTGAAAAAGCAGATCTAAATTTAGCCACTCAGTTTAAAGCACAAGCCCACAGAGCTACACTGGACCAGAAGGACAACAAGCTTCAGCACGGGGAAAGGAATTAGTGGGCAGCGGGGCTGTAGCACAAAGTCAGCAGTTTCGGCAAAGCGTTTTTGAAAGAGCTGGCCTAATATCGGTGACCAGCAAGTGCCCTCCAGCAGACGGACACTTTACTACCTAAGCACCAGGTGCCTGAGAATCCCAGATAGCACCGGGTAGCTTAGCGTGTGCAGGGCTTCCGTCTCCCCTCTCGCTCCCTCGGGGCTCAGCCGTTCCGGAGAAGCGGCCCTGCCCGCCGCCCCATGAGCCCTGCTCGGCTCCTCACTCGGCTGCAGGGCCGGGCAGACGCTGGAGGGCTGGGGCGCAGAAGCAGCCGCAGCGGGCCGCCGCTCTCCCTCAGCTAGCCCAGGCCTGGCACCCAGGCCGGCCTCTTTCACCTCACCCCCAGAGATCCCCCTTTCCCCACCCCACGGCTGTGAAGCGCTGCAGGTGCCCGGCCCCAGCCCCCTCACGAAGAGCAACCCCAGAGAGCAAACCCAGGGCGACCATTACCTCAGCACGACGTTTCCCGCCACAGGCCTGCCGGCGCTCCCGCCGCCCATCCTTCGCTGCACACGGGCTCGCCCCACTGCCTCCCGGGACCTGTAGTTTTGCCCCGCCGCCAGGCCGGCCCGGCGCTGAGGGGAGCTCGGCGCTGGAGCCCCCGAGAAACGGCGGTGAGGGGGGTATGCCTTCTCTCTTTCACTTTTTTTTATTGAGTGCTCTTTGAAAACTTCTAAAGAGAATAACCCAAGTCTTTAAAAGCAATAAAAAAGGAAGGGGGGGGAGAAGGGAAGTGTTATGCCGCCATCTTGGATGAAGGCAAGCACCACCCTGCCCTCACCTAAGATGGCCGCCGCCCACGATGGGGTGGGCGTCGCGGCTTCCGTCGAGAGCCGGGCCGGCGCGGGGGCCGCCGGGCCGGTGGGGGTGTGTCGCTGGGGGCGTGTGGCGGCCGCGGCTCCGCCGGCAGCCCCCGCTCGGCCGCCCGTGCGGCGGCTTGGTGCGCGCACTCGCCTCCGGCCGCTGGGGCTGGCCGCTGGCCCTTGGGCGGGAGTTTTTCAGTGGAGGACCCGGTACGATACCAGTTACAAGATCCAGAAAGAGCTCGTTGCCCTTAGGGTTTGTGCATCTGCCCCGCTGTTCGTGAACGTTTCCAGCGCTTCGTGTACCGTGCCCGTGGGGTGGGGTCCCATGGTGTCGTGTGGGCCGGCCGTGCCCGAGCAGCCGGCTGGTGCAGTAACGTGTTTTCCACGTCTGTAAAACAGTGAGTCGGGTGCTTCTGAGGAAGTTCCTGATCAGGTTCACCTGAACTAAGTAGTAGTCACAGTGCATTTTCATGGGAAAATGTTGGGGTTTCCAGACATACGTCAGCCTCTAATGAAAGCTTAACATCTGTTGCATAAGTATTTGCAGTTGCTACAATGCTTTTTTTTTTTTTTTTTTTTTGTTAAGATAGAAGGCTGTCATAAATCCAGAAGTCTCAGATAAATGTGACAGTTCCTCTAAAGCCTTCCAGGCAAGGCTTACACATCAGGAAAATTAATTTATGGCTATATTTGTCTTCAGCTGTATTTCATGTATAACAAACTGCAGGATGATACTTAAGGTTGTGAAGAGGCTATAGGCAAAGTTGATGTGACTGGAAATAACCAGACACATCTGGATTTACATCCAGGTGTTTTGTCTGAACTCTGCCACTCTAAACTGCATCCTTTGCCTTTACAGCATCTTTCAAGTTCTAAAGTCAAAGAAAAAAGATGTTATGGTAATTGAAATATGAGGGAGAACATGGGTATATTTCAAACGTGGATAGGAAAGATAGTCTATTAGAGTAATTCATTAAAAAATGGAGTGAGGTAGGAAACTACAGTCTAAGGAAAGATCAAAGTAAGAGAGATGCCTGTGGGGTGAACTTGAATGGTAATGGGATGAGGTAAAATGCTTTGAATTATTATGAATGGTTTTAATAGGTTATGAATTCTGGTTTAGATATGTCAAGTGTGAGTTGACTGCGCAAAGTATCAGGCAGATAAACAGAGAATTTGGACAACAGTAAAACTCTGAAAGGAGAACTGTGGGCCATCGTTAAAAGACAACAGTAGTTACGCATTTCAGATTAGATTACCTATGGAAATGGAGAAGAAAAATTAAACGAGACAAAGTTCAAGGGCTTGTTAGACTTCCTTAAAAAGCTGGAGTTCGGCTAATAAGGTTGTCCTCTGCAGGAGCAATTAAAACCAAATAGAAATGAAAACCTTTTTCCACCATTGCCACTTCCAACAATTCCCATGACTGGATATATGTTAGCATTTATACTGATGATTCAATCAATATTGGCAGCTACATTCAGCTATCTTACATAATTCCCAGTATACAGGAACAAAATACTCTTTGACTTTGACAGCGTTTGGGTCTTGAGCCAAAGAGTTGACGTTTTTCCTATCATGTTTCACTTCAAAACAATTAAAAAAAGTGAAAGAAGGGAGTTTGGGGTTGGAGGGATGTCTAGATGGGTAGGGAGCCTGACATACTACGTTGCTTGTACCAGTTGTAGAAATCTGTTTAGTTAGTACTTTTCTTCAGAGTTTGCTCTTTCTGCTAGCAGTACTTACTGTCACTGTAACCCCTCACTGTCTCCTGATGGTTGTGATACATGCTGTTCTCCGCATTCACAGTTGCCTTTATTGTCTTGTCTCCTGGAAACTCAGGGCTTCTGTACATAAAGAAAAAAAAATCGTCTAGGTTTGGGTACACAGAAGATTTAATTTTACTTAAGTTTGTTCTGTGTGGTTGTAGAAAGTTGTTGGAAGTTCATTAGGTTAATGATACAGACTTCCAGTTTGTTCTTATAATAAGTGGCAGCAGTATGTTGCAAGAATAGAGGGAGTCCTCTGGCTATCAAGTGATTTTGGAACCTGGCATGCTATGGCTGGGTTCAAAAAGAATATAGGGAAGTTCACAGGAAAGAATCTATTATGTAAAAAGAATCATTTTTGCATCAGGAAACCCCCAGACAGATCTCTGGAATCTGGGAGACTATCTGGGCAGGAATCTGACTGTATTTTCACCTCATCCTTATTCTGTAGATGTTCTTTTTTATCACCATTGGAAATACTCAGCATAGTTGGACCTTGGTATTACCCAGTGTGGTCATTCCTGTATCTTTAAGCTACAGTTGATCCTTCAAGCTTTGTTTTTTGTGTATTATTTCACCTTTGGTATATTTAACTAAACAAGAAAAAGTACAACTTTCTAATCTGTCACTGTGTTACTATCAGAATGTGGTAGTTATGTAAGGAAGGGGGCAGGGAAGATATGCAACTTTTTATTAGCTTAGATAACAAGCACAGCTCCACCACCACTCCATTAAAAATAGTGTGCACAAAAATCTGTTTGGTTTTGGGTTTTTTCCTCTTATAGGGTCAGATAAGTGACACTGTAAAACAAAACCAAACCATGCCATTTTGCGGTTCATGTGGGCCATTTTAAGAAAGACTAGAGGGATTGTCCTTTTTCTTCCTACTGTAGCATGGTATTTTACAACTGCTTATGTACTTCTTGGTTGTCCTTGTTCAGGAAGGTACCTACAAAGTACTATGCCTACGTACAGTGAGGTAGAAGTACATTCCTTCCTTACGTTTTTTAAGCTGTTGATTGATGTTTCTGTAAGCAGTTCCTTGTACAAGTAGTGTGTGCAACCCAATTAAACATGAGATGATGAGAAAACAGTTTTAAATTGTATTTGACCCTGCTTTAGGTAAATTGTACCAAATTATTTTCATGTAAGATCTTCAGAAATCAACAGCAGTATAAACAAAATGAAGCAAAACCAACCCAGGCTAAGGGAACAAGAAGTGACAGGCAGTGGACCTAAAAATTAATATCTGCATACTGGAAATCTGGAGCTGAGTCCTATTTTTCCAGTCTGTCTTGACATATATCCCAAGAAAAAGTAGTTAACCCAAAGAAAGTAGTTGTATTCTAAGAAAAAAAAACGTGGTGATGGCTTTCTGGCTGTTTTCCCTCTTCTTTAAAGGTAGCTAGCTAGCTATCCAGCTGTCGTTAACTTTTTGCAGAATAAAATGAATTGGATAAACATTAGATTAGGCAAGTAAGAGTCATACTCTTTAAATAAATAAAAGAAGGTATAATGTTCCTAAGAGCTAACTGTTCTACTATTAACACCTTTTCTTCTAGGAAAAAAACAAACCCCACCCCCAACCCACTGAAAAGGAAATCTCAAACCATATTAAAAAAACCCAGTTCTTGAATGGCTTTTGAAGACCTTAGCTGCTGTCACTTCGGCCCTAGCTAAGAAATAATGAAAGCTCAGAACCAACTTGGTTTTGTTTTGTTTCAGTTTGTGGCTTAGTAGACTTTTGGGGCTTTAGTGAGATGGTTCCGGCAGGCAGACTTTTAAATGGAAAATTTCTCAGCATCAGTGCAATAAAACAAACACTAACCTTTGTTTGTGCAACACAGTGTTGGGCAGAAGTTGGCTTTGAGACATTTTTTGGGGGGTATGAGAGGCCACAAAGCTGCATTTTCAGCTTGATCTCAAAAGTTAGTTAAGGTGAGCTGAACAGGGTTAGACTGCTACCACTAGCTCTGGCATTTCCATACAGCACTGCAGTACGGGTTTTCCAAGGGATCTTAATTCCCTTTGAGAAAATTGGAGCTGTGAGTTCTCAGTACTTTTGGGATAAGGCCCTCACTGAATTATTTAATTATGTATGCACTAGTGAGTATTAAAAAAAAACTAACCACACATAGGATAAACAGTTAACTACATGTTAGAAAGGTAAAGATCTCATTAAAAATAAAAAGGGAGGCAAAACATAATAGGATCTAAAATACTTAACCAGGTAAAGAGAGAGAGAGAGTTTATTGGCTAGATCCGATAAAGGACTTAAATACCTAAAGCAGGATTTAGGGAGAATTCAGGTGCCTAAGTCCAAAAATGCGATCTGAGAAATCTTACACAGCTGCTGCCTAACCCAGGAGATGCCTAAAATCAGAAGGATCTTCCTTGATTTGAACTTTTATCTCTCGAGTGTGCAGCAGCTAGAGCAGTTTAGTGCCGGTTTCCCATTCAGCCATTTACAATCCTCAGCTTGTGTTCAAGGGCTCTATTTTGGCAGTATTCTCAGGCCACACATTCATGTTCAGCAATTCTTGCTTTGGTGTAGCTGCTTGCTTTTAACATGAAGGATGGGGAGATTGAATAGCCTTTTATTTAACAACCTGTCTGTTAGATTACTGATACAAGAGCTGGAAGATTCAGTTTGGTTCTGTCTGAGAGTATTCAAACCCATCTCCTCCCTCCAAGTAATCTATCTTAAAAGAGTGACTGCATGGATGTAAATTATCGTGGGAGAATGAATTAGAGATGAGGATGTGTCACTCCCTGCTGAATGCCTTGTTCCTTGGGATAAATCTCACATATCATTTCTGTTCCTACAGACTACAGAATTCTTTGCTTCAGTGGCACAATTTTAACAGGAATGGAGCAGTTGTCTTTGTTTTCAATAGCTGTCTCTTGCTGGGTAGGATCGCTTTTCTGCCATATGTTGACTTGAATCTTCTTTGTTTAAGGGAGATACACAGCAACAATAGGTTACTATATGGAAGGTGTTTGTTTTCTGGCTTCCTTCTGTTATCTTGGCTGTGATTTAGTAGAATACAGTAACTCCTGCTCCATTTTTTTAACAGAACGGTAATTGGATCTTACAGTTAGGAGGGGACTCTAGGCTGTGAATTGTAAGCACACTGTGGTGTCTCTGTCTTGGCCTGAGCCAAGGAGTTGCAATAACACTGCTGCCTTTCTTGCAGGCTAGAATTAGACAACTGTGGTGCCTCAGGACAGTACCAAACTTCATCATATGTACTGTATAGCATATGCAGGTATTTCATGTGGACTTCTAGATTCTTTGTTGGGAAAGGAAAAACAGAAAACTGAAAAACAGTTTGCCATAATGTAATTTTAAGTGTCCAGTTAACTTGTTCCTTTGCTTTTACCAGGACTGAATGTATCCCGTTCTAAAAAGCTACACAGTTGCCACACTTAATATTGTCATGTTTGGATATATATGAGTATGTTTGTATGGATATTAATATGAACTGCCATTAATGAGTGAGGTTTGGTAAATCTGACGATTATACTTTGGCCTTGTGGATATACATCAACTGTCACACCAATGAGTGGAGTCATTCCTTTCCCTGTTTTCATATTATTTGGTTATTTTTTCCTTTCCCATATATGATGATATGTGGTTGTGTGTTCTAAAATATAGCTGAATGTTTCTACATGTGCAGTATGACAAACTTAAAAGTTAAGAAGGTTTTATTTTAAATTTCTCCAGCTTAAAAAAGTAATTTAGCTCCAGATATGACATGAGTCATATTTGTCTTTTCTTTAGGAAGAGAATCCTTGGACTGATTGGACTACTTCCTTCTGCCATTGTTGCCTGGTAGGAGAGTCATATATATAGTCTATAGATTTATGAAATAGCTAAATGTTCAGTGGAATATTTGTCCTATTGATATATGTTGTAATTATTTGAATAGTAATGCACTTTAGAGCATGAAATACTAAATTTAAAGAGATACAGAACTCTGAATAATCATTTATTCTTGAAGTTAAAGCTCTTAGTACAGGACTGTAATTAAATGATGAACAAAAAGTAGAGTAATAGCTAAGGAAGTACTAAAAAGTCATTAAAGAAGGATTTTTTCAAAATAAAAATTGCTCACTAAGAAAGTGTGCAGAAAGCAAATAACACAGCATTCTTTTCAGTTTATCAGGTTTTCTTTCAGTTGAAAGTTGCTGGCTAACAGTTGTTGCATATACATTTTTTTTTTCCTGGGTGTTAATGTATTTACATTAAAGAAAAAGCACAAGCTTATTATTTTTAAAAGAAAGTATAGGAAAAGATAACGATTGAGATGTGTTCTGTGTTCTAATTTGATATTTAAAGAACAATCTGGTTTTGGTATTTTTATATATTCTGTAATGTAGTCTGTTCCCTGATATATATATATATATATATCTAATATATCCCTTGCTCTCAAGTTGGACATTTTACATCTACTTATGATCATCCTCTGAGATAAACTATCAAGATACATTAAGTTTTGGATATATTTTGCCAAATAGAATTCTCTCTTAATTTCTGATGATTGCTACTTATTCATACAATTAAAAAAGGGGAAAAAAATTACAACCATTATATCATATTTGCATTAATAAAAGTGTGTCTGTATTGTAAATCTAAATCTTAAACCAAGGGACAAGAAAGGAAAAAAGCTTATTACACTTGATATCTAGCCTCTTGGTAAAAAACTTTATTTTCTGGGTAGTCAATAATAAATGTGGAATTAAATTCAGATTTTGAGTTAATTAAAATACATTTTAAGAAATGCATATAGAAGTCAGATGATGCTTTGCAGCCTACTTATGGTAGTGGTGAGGAAAAAAGATTGTTACTACTGGACTGGACTTCAAGCTGGAATGAGTATAATACTATTGACCATGATTGTTAAGTACCTTTGCCTACAACCAGAGAGTGTACATCAATGCTGCTACTACTAGATAAATCACAGATAATGATAAAGTTACCAGCCTTTACAAATCTAAAAGGACCTCGATACAGTTAAAAAATTTTGGATTTGCTTATTCTTCTTAGATTAACTCTTTAGGAATAGAGGAACAACACCTCCTTGTCTTAGGTATTTCTCATTCATAGAGTTCCTTAGAGTTTGTGTGTATATCTGCTTTTCCCTTATCTAATTAGCGTCCTTCCTACAGAGGTTTTTAGAGTGCTGGGCAACTATTTCCCATCAATGAGAACAGACAATACATGAATTTTTTTCAAAGACTATGAGTAGTTCTCTTTACTAAATGTAGTGTTATGTGAAGAAAATCTGAGCTGGACAAAAAGTGATTGCTTTTAAATTTAATCAAAATGGCAGAAAACATTTATTTAATTAAATGGCCTAATTAGTAATAATTTACCTCTTAGCAACAAGAATGTTGCAGTTTATTCTGGCTATTCAGTATCCCCTTTCTGCTTTGGCTCATATCTATTTACTATTACTTGGATCTTGTTTGCTTTTTGAACATTAGTAGCATCACACAGCAGCAGCACATTGTACACTCACTATAGGCTGGGATATCACAGCTCCATCTTTTCAGCCTTTCCTACAAGCCTACTGCAGGAGATGTACACCTTTGCATTGGTTCTGCCAAAGACAGCAGATGACAGGTTTGAATTTTTCAGCAGCACATAGGATCATGCAGGAGAGAAGTGAGCACTCTCTAATTCTTCATTTTGGTATGAAGGTGTAGAGAATGTTCAGTGTTTCAGTCTTTCTCCTACCTTTCTCCTTTGCCATATTTATACACCAATGTAAATGGGTGTCTGGTCTTTGGCTGTTGTCCACAAATGATCTATGTAGAGACAAAAGACACCTCATTTAATTTCATTTCCATTCCCCTAAAAAACAATACAACTTTTTTTCTCCAGTGTATGTTGGACATAATCTGTCCATGCAGTGGTACAAAGTTTCAGTCATATGAGTCTAGGCTGATGACGTGTTTTCACGGGTGGCTTTGTGGTAAATAGCCCATCCAAAATGGATTCTGTATGTCTTACATGTTCCGTACGTTTCATACTATATATAAGCATGACATTTTAGGGATCTTTAAAAATAAATAATACTATTTTAATATATTACATTTTTATTTTAATAATTTCATGTCCTTCAACTCCTGATTGTCCAGGAAGGGTTTCACAAGAGCTGGAAGACTGTGATAAGCCCATGCCTATTGAGAGGGGTTTTTTAAATCACATAATACATGGTGCTTTAAGTGAACAGCTTATCTTGCTGTTTTTCAGGCGTTTGCTGGTAAACTGGATCTGTTTCAGGTTTGCATTCTGCTGGGCTGGTGTTGGTAGACCACCTGAAAGCCCCACTTCACACCTAGTTCATGCCTGTTCTTCATTGAAGAGCTGAAAAAGTGACAACTATTGTTTTGCTTTGTGATACATTGCAAAGCCTTCTTGTTGCAAAGTACTTGGTTTGTGTCCTGGGGCTCTCAACTGTGGAGATTTGATGAATGGCTCACTGTGTCAAGTTTTGTAGCTCCTGTAATATTTCATCCTCCTGCTGGTACTGCTTTAACACCCCAATTCCTAGCCATAAATCTAAGCCAAAATTTAACTATGTAAACTAGATGTAGGTATTTATTATTAATTGTAGAAGGTGCAACATGTTTTTCTTTACTGTTTTTAAATGTTTAAACTGAAAGAGGATAGATGTAGATTCAATATTAGGAAAGAATTCTTGACTGTGAGGGTAGTGAGACACTGGAACAGGTTGCCCAGAGCAGCTGTGGCTGCCCCATCCCTGGCAGTGTTCAAGGCCAGGCTGGATGGGGCTTTGAGCAGCCTGGTCGAGTGGAAGGTGTCCCTGCCTGTGGCAAGGGGGTTGGAGCTGGATTATCTTTAAGGTCCCTAAGGTCCCTTCTAACCCAAACCATCCTATGATGTATTGTTTTTTTAAAAAAAAAAAACCAAACAAAACAACCCCACAAACTTTCCCAGACTTTTTTTTTTTTTTTGATACCTGGGTTACCTTGATTGAAAAAAACAACAGTGAGTGGAATACTCTGATGTTTACAGTACTAACCCCTGGAGGCCAACAGGCTGTCAGAATTCTTAAGTTCTGCAACATCATTAACAAAATTGATGGTCAAGCCAGTTCCAAGCTTAAAAGCAGGTTATACTGATTGTAGGGCTGATTCGTATCTTAAGCAGAATAGCTGAGTAAACTGCTAGGGTTAAGTAAACAATAATATATCAGAATGAAAGGTTTCCAAATAAACTGTATGTTGATAAATTACAGCATATCGGAGTCCACGTCAAAAATGGTGAAATGTGAGCAAAGAAAGTGGCAGCCTGTAATCTGATTTATACAGATGACTGTCATTGAAAAAAGCTTACGCTGTAAAAGAAGTATCACGTATTTCAAGAGGGAAATTTAGGTAGAATAAATAATTACTGGAAAGGAGGTGGAAGCAAAAGGGAAGGTAGTTCATTTGCGTTTTCCAGTGACACACTGCAAATCTCAGATTATATTTATGCTACTAGGACTGAGATGTCCCTCTTCTCATTGAAATCACCTCTTCCCAGATGGTGTAAAGCTGGCAAGTCATAGATGTGGCTACTTTACTACTTTCTGGTTGTCATGTATAGCAAAATAGAGGTTGTACCATAGCTCAGATTTCTTTGCATCCACGGTGTTTTGGGAGTGCAATGATGACTGGAAGGAACCTCTGATCCTTCCTTTCCTGCCTCAAACACGATTATAAATGATAACAAGCATGAGTAAATCTGAAACAAATCTTCAGTCTTGGTACTGCTTCCTTTTGAGACAATGACTACTTTTCTGAAGATCTCAACAGAAAGCTGTAATGCTTTTATCAGTTCTTTGTTTTTCCCCAGAACGACTGTTTTAAGAAATCTTGCTTTAAAATCATCATTTCAATGTGATTTATGTAAGAGCTAACAATGCCTATAGAAAGACTGATCATTGTTTTTAAGTAAGCATTTGTACAATGTCATTGTCTTGGATATTCTAGTCAGTTGATTTTTTTGAAAAATCTGGTTTTCAGAATACTGGGTTTTAGCTTGGATTCCACTTTTGTTTCCACTGTGTACTTCATTCCTACAATTCTCATGTCATTATCCTATTAAAATCAAAATATTTACATGAAAATATGTGTATGTACCTGTGAACAAAGAATTTACAACCTTTTTTAAAATAGTTTGCATTAGCTTCTGTAAAGCTTATTTTCTGAAACAAAAACTAAGTAGAGTTTTAAGTGAAGAGAGTAATAAGTGCTATTAAATGTAAAAAAGAAAAAACTACTACTGCTACTTTTGCCCCTGTTTTTACGTCTGTCTATAAAAGTGGTACAGTGTGTTTTTCTGCATTCCAAAAATTTCAGTAGTTTGTCTTCCGTGTGAAGAGCGTGCTGTGTGCTGTGCAGGTCCTAGTTGAGAAAGGCTTTACCCCCTTTTGGTTATTCGAGCTATTATAGGCTTTTCTTACAATTAAACAGCTCAATTCCTCATTTCTACTGTCAAACAGCAAGGATGTGCACAGGAGAGCTCCTTGCTGTACCTTTTAGGTAAAGGGAAGGACAGGCAGGTGGCGGAGTCACTGGTACCGAGTGGGAGCTGCAGGTTGCAGTGAGCTGCGTAGGTTTATCCTGTGGCCAAGGGATACGTGTCAGACTACACAGCCTGAAGGCCAAACTGGGTGTGCAGCACAGGCCTGGTGGACTTACTCAGGGTAACTGCTTTATGGGTCACTAGCACCTTGATGTACAGTGGATTTCTTCCTGATGAGGATCACTACTGCACATTACGGGTTAAAGGAAAGAAAAGGATCTTTTGAATGGCTTTTAATGTGTGTGAGCTTCCCTCCAAAGAAATCAGCATTAGTTTCGTTAGTATTACCTGTATTCCTGCTTTAGCCCATGTTGGAAACAGCCAGCACCACCCTATCAAAGCGTACATATTGCTTTGGGAGGCCACTGCTATTTCTCCTGAAGCAGAGATGCTATCTTGTAGTTCTGCTACTTGGCTTTTGGAGTTAGGAGCACGTCCTACAAAGAAGTCTCTGAAGGTGCTCAAGAAAAATTAAAAATTGTGAAGCAAATCTGTGATACTTAAAAAAAAAATCCATTGTTATTTTTGAAAGGTGTTAGGTAGTACTGAATAAGGTTAAGAAGTTTTTTTCCTAAAGCAGTGTCAAATTTCTTTTCTTCTTTCATTCTGCATAGGACAAAAGTTAATCTTTTAATTTTTGCTCACTCAGTTGAGATACAGATGGACACATAAACACACATCCCTAAAATTGGATTTTTAAAATTTATTGTATGTTTTTTAACAACTGACCTAACATGCTTTATTTCATGTAAATTCAACTCTTGGCATTTTCTGGTTTAGGTCAGTGCCACGTGGGAATTTTAGAGGGGCTTGATGTGCCCGTTCTGCTGTACAATCTAGATTCTCTGGCCAGAACGTACTTCTCACAATACAGAAGAAAATTCACAGCTCTCCAGGCAGATGCTGTCTTCCTGCATGCTTGACCTTAGAAGGAATGGATGTTTGAATTACTGCTTAACTTGGTAAATGTGCTGATTGGAGATACATTCAGATTCAGCGTGTAATAAACTAGTTGGAAACAATGTTTCAGATGAGATGGAGGAAACAAAATATCATAGTTTGAAATTACATATAGTTTTCCCACTGGAAAATTGGCAGTTAACAGCTGCATTACTTATCAAAAAATCCTTCAAGCAAAAAGCTTAAGTCAGCTCTATTTGTACAAAACTAATGGTCTAAGATTTTAAACAATTTTCTAATTACTTCCCATCATACATAATGTATTGCAGAAGCCATACATATTTGAATGTAAGAGAACTGCATTTTTGGAAAGTGAAGATAAAGACAAAAATAGAGATTGTTGCTGACTTTCCAAATAATTATTTGGTAGTGAAGTTTTTAAAGCTGAATTTTTTTATTGAGGATATTCAGTTTTCTGTGTAACAGTGTAGCTACTGAAAACAACAAAAAGGATAAATATTTTTTTAGTAACAGGGAGCAACACCTTCATTTTTTGACTGTTCATTCCTTTATGCATAACTTTTCACTTAGGCAGGAACTTTAATAAATAACTGCAACTTTATATTCAAATCCTTTTGGTTTGTCATCAGAGTTTGAATTTCATGAGTACCACAGGACAGTTTCTGTATAATCCCACAGAAGGCAGCGGAGTTCTGTGTCACCAAAGCTTCATTCATATGAGAGATTGTGGGCATTTCAGGCATTAGGCAATATGGAGTCCCTTATATTCACACAGAAAAGTATTACTGCAGTTGTACTTGCTTTTAAGCAGCTGACTTTTTGCCCTTTCTCCATCCTTTGGTGGCCTTCAGTTGGGTTATGTCAGAGCAGAATGGGACAAGGCAGCAATAGGAGTCCCTGTGTACTGTTGTTCTTCTTGCTCTCCTCTTACCTCAACCATTGTATATGCAGAAGTGCTAGAGCAATGAAATGTCTGGTGCAGCCACAAACTACCAGTTGCTTTTGCACTAGAGGAATTTCCACTGAAGACTGTCTTTGGGCATAGGCAAAGGAAGCAGATGCAAGGATATTAGGCTTCTGGGAGCAGTCACTGTCTGTTCCATCTGTGCCAGAGCTGCAGCACTGTGTAGAGCCTGTAGTGCCTTCCTTTCGCTGCTTTGCTGACATTAAGGGAGGAAAGTGTTGGAAAGCACAGAATAATTGCTGTGGAGTTGTCAGTGGCTCTTCCCAGCCATTAATTTCATGCTATCCTCCTTTTCCTCCTACTTAATGGCTTATGCAGCTACAGAAGTAAAACTTGTTTTCTAAGAAATTGCTCTGACTTTCTAGGCACAGCTCTTTTCCTCACCCACCCTCTACCTCTTTCATATGACAAGCTCTTTCTGGTTTCTGGAACCTCAGACGGTATGGAAGTGTTGTAAGATAGATCTGGGGTTTTTTTTTAGGGAAGAACTGCTTGCAGGAGTAATAGTAGGAAGTGCTTATGTAGGAGTATGGTGGGAATTTAAATTTGCTCTAACACAGTAGTGATTGACAGTGAATGATGCTTTGCGTGATCTTTTGTACAGCTAAAGTGGAGTTACACTGGTTTTGCAAGAGTGGAGATTTCCAAATACTCCCCCAATATACATACAACTACAAGGTGTCACCACTGCAAAGAAGTGACAGAACAAGAGGCAATGGGCACAAACTGAAACATAAAAAATGTTTAATGTGAGGGTGGTCAAACTCTAGAATGACTTGCCCAGAGAGCTTGTGAAGAACCTGAACTCATATGGCCTGAACAGCCTGCTCTAGTTTACCTTCCTTTGAGCAGAGAGTGGACCAAAGGCCTCCAGCGGTCCCTTCCAGTCTTAACCAATCTGTTAGTCTCTTGTTGTAAGAAAAGCATGCAGTAATCCTTTTTAAAGTGAAGTGGTGATCCCCTGGAATATTGTTCTGGCTTCCCACAATTTGCGGTTCAGAGATACATTCTGTTGTCACTTTGGCAACCTTCAGTTATTACAAAGGATGTAAGTGAAAATTACACATGCAAAAAAAAGACACCAAAATCATTGTTAGTTAATAGCTCCAGTTGTATAGTCATTAATTAGAAACATTTTGAGAAGTAATGAGACAGATTTTGGTTTCTTTGAAGTCTGTAGTTAAAACTTCCATTGACTTCATGGAGCTTGGAATTGGACACGTTACATTTTCTGTTTCACATAAAATATGAACTGAAGCAAAGTGAACAGCTTAGTTATATATTTAAGCGTTCTATAAACCCAAACCCTATTATAATAGGAAGTCTGAGTTGCTTCAGCTTCTAACCGTCGAGCAGCTATCTGCGGTCTGCTCTTTGTACAGTCTCGTAATTGCTGTGCACCAGCTATGTGCATTACTTGCTGGCGTGGGGATCTGTCTGTTTGGCAGGAGGGGAAAGCTGGGAAGCTTCATTATTCTGTAGAAAGGCTTTTAAATGTGCAGAAGCAGCCTGGGAGTGCACAGTTGAGGAATGGGCTCTTTTATATGACAAGCCACACTTTGTACTTGGCTGTACAAAGAAATCTCTTGATTTTTTTTTTTATGTTTGAGAGTGGAAAGTACTATTCTCCTGTTTAATAAATGAAACTGTATGTCTTCCAAGCAAGCATATAAGTAATAGAATAAATGTATTTTCTCACCAAAGGGATAGTTTCAAGAAAAGAGGATTAAAATTCTTGGAAAATCAGCGAGGCAGCTACAAGCGTCAGGTGATTGTATGGCCTTATGTAAGTGCAGTGTTTGGTGTCTAGCCAAGTATTTCTAAAACTTATAGGGCAACTTGTGTTCACATTTAGGCCAGCATAAATCTGAAAGCACTTCAGAAATAAGCAGTGAGCAATGTTTGCTTCTATGTTAGAGCTTTTTTTTTGAAAAGAGAAAAAGTCTGTATCAAATTTCTTTACTACAGGGAATTCCCATAAAGGGGATGTTGTGGTTAAAACAGAGGCTTGCAGGAATTGAATTTTATTTCTGCCTTTCTTGTAGATATCCTGTGCTGTACGGGGCAAGCCATGCTTGTGGCTCCGTTTCTGTCTGAACCATACCAAAAGTATTGTGATACTCAAACAATACAGTGTGTGGGTGTTTGGTAGGTACATTAGCTATTTGTTGTATGGCAGTATGTTAAAATAATTTTGTTTGTTATTGGTTTTGTTTCACAGAGGAAAAACTAGTTGAAACTAATGAGGAAAAAACCTTTTAAAGTGAGGGGGGTTTTGAAATCAAGTTTTACACCCTTTTAGTCTAGCAGTGCAGGTGGTAATAAGCTGCTTCTGAAGTGAGCCTATCTTAAGTAACTCTGTTATTGTTTGGTAGATTTTTAGTGTGTAATAATCTTTCAAAGGCTGGTTTTTTTTTTTCCAAGATAGCATCCAGAATGCAAATTGTGTTTCATAACGTTATTTTTCTTGCACATCCACTCTTTTTTATCTCATGCTTAGTTTTTGTGCAGTTTGTATTGCATTAGTTTTTCACTTCAGGTTTGAAATATCTTTAAACTTGGTGATAGACATAGTACCATAGAATAATTCTCTTTGACTTATGCAAATCTTCAGGTATTTGGAATTAGAAAATCAAGATCTTACATTGGTAGAGCATTGTTTGAAGTGCTGGAGATGACTGGCTAAATCTGGTGAGTACTAATTAGGTAGAATTTGTCAGTCTATCAAGCAGTCAGTCCTACAGATTTTCCTGATCACGTGCTGAACATAAACAAAGCAAGGGAGTAGATCCAGTGAGTTCAAGAATTGTCTTTGGAATGATGCTTCTTTCAAAAGAGGTTTACGAACTGATGTTCAAACAGAAGCATAAAATGTTTCCAGATGACAACAGAATGAAAGATGTCAGAGAGATCTCGGGAAAGGAAGTCAGAATAGGCAATAATGTATTTGGAAACGTGTTAGCTTTTGCTGAAAGTGCAGATTTGGACATCAGAGAAGGCCTGGAATGCATGTCAGGCTGTATTCTCTGTCTCCCCTAGGCTTTTAGCACTGTAGTTGCCCACCAGGCAGTATCAGATGAATCATTATGAAAACCAAGTAAGACAACTTTACTGGAGGGAAGGAATATGAACCCTTGCTGAGACAGTCCAAGTGCCATCTGTATGTTTTTTCTGATGAATGGCATTATCGTATCTTTCTGTGCCAAATGAGTAGATTATTTTCACCACACAAATACTGTCTACTCCAGCACATGTTACATGCAAACTACTGAGCACAAATTTCAGGGTGATCTTTTCAATGTGAATTCACTCTGTCAGTTGGAAACCTATCTAGCGAGTTCTGGTTGGAAAACTAGTGCCAAAAGAATTGTAGGCCTGTGATGAATGTATGGGTCATCAAAACCCACAGCTTTCCAGGAGCTTATAAAACACAACTGCGTTGATCACTGCCAAATTAGTAAGTATGTATTAACAACCAGTTGACTCACAGATAGATGTACAAGCTCAAAACGTGTAACAAAGAAAAGAATGATGGCAAATAGGATGGTATGCAGAAGTGTTTCAGTGAAGAACTGGAAGAGAATAAAGAAAATAATTAAGATGTTGAGGTATCCTCTAGTGCTTTACAGGGACCATATAGTTCATCTAACCTGGTTTCAGTACGGAAAATAATGCTATTGGTTTATGTTCTATTTTATTAATATGAATGTGTTCTGTACTTGTAGTAAGAACTAGTTTTAATCAATATATAATCTTTATAAAACAAACATTGTTTCATAACAAAATAATTAGCATAGCTAAACTATCCCTCAGATAAGCTTTTGATATTCACAAAGCCTAGAGATCTTTTTTCTTACATAGTATTCACTAGCTCAGATGTAGCAACTTTCAGGATCTTAAATTTTGGCTCATTGAGTGGTCTTTCTTTGCACAGCCTGTCTTCCCATATAATAAAGCCTGCTCAGAGATTTCCTAAAGCCTCTGTGCAAATCCACAATTTCTGCCAGCTCATGTTTATGCCATGATAATGTGGGTTTAGTGGAATAATGTTAGTAAAGGGCCAAAGGTTGCCTGAGTGAAACTGTGGAAAAAGAAAAGTTATAGAAAAACTTCAACTTTTCATATCAATTAGAGAAAACTAATTTTCAGCAATAGATTATAGTCAGAGTACATGTTATGAGTATATAAGGGAAACAAAATTACTTGTTTGACAGGTATCCTTCCTGGTTTTGGTGCTGTTTAGTGTTTCGTGTTGTTCTGTCTCACACAGCACTGTTTAGTACTAAATACTTCCAAAACTAGAGGGTATCAAATGGTGTTAGTACATTCCCTCTTCATAAAACTAAGTGCAGCATTGAAAAATGCTGCCATTACAGAGCAATAAAAGTAGGATTTACCATGAAGAATACCTCCATTATACAGCTTTCAGTAGTAGTACAAAAGGACTTTCTGAAACTGTGTCGGTATGACCTCAGACTTTGAAGACACAGCTAGGATTTTGCTTATGTTTTTAACAGTACATACTGCCAACTGTTGAGAAAAAGTTTCACTTGTTTTTATTATTTCGTTGTGTAAGATGTGTATTTATCTTGCATTCTGTATGCAGCTTTCATCTCAAGATATATTTAGTAAATCATTTATGAATCACCGGAGGGTTTTTGCCCCCACTTTTGGGTGGAACAAACTGCTGTATATCAGCAACGTGACTTTTTAGGACAAGAAGTGCAATGTCTAGTTGAAATTGCAGTGCAAAGGTGAGAGACAAAAAATACACCTTTACATGAGATTCACCTTGACATTGGAATGGAAATCTCTGCTCTCCCAAAAAATCATTAAAACTTATGAAAGTTGTTAGGATAAGAATCTTGGTCTCATCTCGAGAATGCTTGTTTCTGAAATACTGTTTTATTAGAAATATTACACTCTGACACTGATGGAGTAGAGGCTCAGAGATTACCTAATGAATTATTTATGTCACTTCCTGCTGCACCTTAGATTTACATGCCAGCTCCTTTAGATGGGTATGGGATCAACTGTTTAACTCTGAGAAGAATAAATAAGCAAACAGGAAGATTACAAGGTGTAAATTTAAAATGTACGAAGAGATTGAACACTGTAAATTTAATCCAATTTGGAATATTTCACCTTTATAACAAATAAAGTTAACACAACTCATTTTTTAGTATCTCAGGCTCATAAGGCAATGATTTGTGTCTTGAGGGGGAGAGATATTTTTTTTTTTTTTAGGCATTTCCTGATACTATCAGCCAAACTATTAAATAAGTTACTGAGTGGTTTCAGGGCTCAGTTATTGTACAGTTCTTCAGTGTTAATATATCACTCTTTCATCTGGAATGGAATTACCAAGAAAATTATTTCTCTTGATACTTTCTTGGAAGCCGTGATCATTTTTTGTGTCTCATGACAGTTGAGTTCCATGATAGTTATTGAAATGTGTTTAATTTTTTTGAAGATCTTTAATCATTTCCACATCATTTCTTTGTTTGTCTTTCACAAGAACCTCTAATATTACCAGTAGCAGTTATGTTTCTCTGTGGCATTCTTTGCCCTGTTAATTACCTCACTGGCTCTCCCTTGCCACAGGGGAATCACATTTTTCTTTCAAATTGTCCAGTCTTTAAAAATAAGTAAAATAAACTGGGATAAATTTGTTCAAATCCTTATTTATCCTTTCAAGCCTGAACAAATAATTGTGTGCCCTAAACTTGTCTTTTTTTCAAACTTCGGGTGGTCTTGTAGAACATACTACTTGTCCCACAAACCTTACCTTACTTTCCTGCCAAGCAATCTGTATTCTCCAAGGGTATGGTGTGACTAAAATACAGCTGAAGGAGGAATGTGTCTGAAAGCACTAGTGAATCTTTAACAGTTGATTCTGATTCTTCGTTAAACCTGAGAGGCGAGTGGGAGGTTGCATGCAGTAACTCTCTGCTGTACCATCATGGGATACAGAATGGGTCGTCTTCTGGTCCTGCAGTCCCTCTCTCTGCCATGCAAGGCTGTGCTCTACATTGAGTTGGAGTTCAGCTTTTGAGCTTTAAATGTCCCAGGATAAAAGTTGCAATCAGTTTCCTTCAGGAACTGTCCCTTAGCAAAGTCCAAACATGTAAGAAACTTTTTCCTGTTCTTCAGACTAAGAATTATCTACCTTATTTTTATTGAATTCCTCTAGTTGTTTTCCTGACTACAATTCTAAATGTTATCTCTGCAAACATGTATGACCTTGCTAGTTGTTGCTTAGTCAGTTGCCTTCTGACAGTGTATTTAATGTCCAAAAAAGTCAAAGGGAAAATCATATTTCATTAGTTACTCTGCTTTTGCAAGTCATTTTCTGAAATAATTTTTGGCATTTTTTTTTTTTAATAAAACAGAAAGTCTTTGTAAGGCATAAAAGGCAGCAATAAGAATTCATATTTTTAGTTTGTTGTAACTTCTGCGAACTGTCTACTGTATTGTTGACTCAGAGTAGCTTTCAAAGTAGAACTGGCTCTCAGCCATCATAATTACATAAGAATTTTTTTTTTTTAAATAAGCAATTTGTTGATCTTCAGTCCTCTGACTGCCTAGATTATCCTTACGATAACCTTTGTAGCCTTTGATTAAAAAGTGAAGCACAGAAGCAAGTCTGCCTGCTAACAAAACTTAGTGTACTTGTACTGGAAATTAACAAACATGGCTGATTACTTCTCAAACCAGAATAGTGAATTGTGTTACATCACTAAGAAGGTTGATACACAGAGGTAAACCAAAGCAAACCAAGTAATTAAATAAGAAATCTTGAAATTCAGATTAGTTAACTTATGATATATGGTAGGTTTGTTAATTCATCAGAATGTTGTTATTTTTTAACTTAATGAGCACATGAGTCTGTTTATCACATGCGTCTATAAGTAAGTGTCTTTGCAGATGTTTTCTCTTTGTTGAAAATACTTTTTGTCCCCTCAGGGCATGCTACACAAATTAAAAAAACTGAATTTACTTGCTGATTAGAGAAGACACTTAAGAGTACTGTGGCAGGCGTAGCACTGGCATAATTTCTTAATATCTATTTTAAGAACTATTTGCAGATTATTTCATTAGTATACCACTGATATATTTTATCTGGCAGAATTTTTCAATATAAATTTTAAGAACCATTTACACATTATTTCAGTAGTTCATTGATGCTGTGTCTGGTTAACAAAAAATGATTAGCTAATTTTCATTGATCATGGTATCTCTGTTAATACAATAAATATAACGAGTTCACTGACAGTTGAATTGTCTGGGTCACCTAGGCTAATTTTACTATTCTAATTAATTATTAATTATTTTCCCATCCTATCCATACTTCCTATATCTGCAACCCCTGTTTCTTTCATAGTGTGGTTCAGATTGCAGTTATTGTCTAACATCAAATGGCGTGTTGTCAGTGCTACCTCAGCACGCCCGTCTGTTAATGACTGTACAATTTCTTCCACAGACAGAATAAATATAATCACAAAACTATTTCTCAAAAGGTTTTGCAGAACTCTAAAGAGGGATAGATAGGTGAAAAATCAGGAGTTACTGTGTAGTTTAGGGGAAAGAAAGGAATTCTAAATTACAAAATATATAGACTGATATACTCCCATTTAATTTTTATTTCAGCCTGTGAGAATTCATTATTACTGTGTTTTACAGTGAAATACTAAGATCACTTGGAAACTTACCAATTAGTAAAGAATAACAACAGCTTTCATTTCAATGTCCTGTTTAAATGTGGTACCTGCTGAGTTCTCAGCAGTGAAATTTTGCTTTTTTTTTTTTTTTAATTAAAATGTTCAAATCTGAGTCTGCTGACTAAGCTCACACCTAGAGAGTTAAATATTACAAACGCAGAATGTCTTTGCTTTCCAGTCAAGGTTGGCCTGTACTGATGCTTGCAGTTACGCAGTTGTTGCATCCTCTAAATATAGCTATCTTGCCTGGGCATAAGAAACATTCAGCACGGTTTGCATACACTGTAAATTACTGTGGGCTCTTTCTGAAGAAAGGTTCCTTGGCATAGTTTCTAAGAGGCATCCTTCCCACATTAGAACAGTGTAGGGAATTCAGGTACAAGACCACAAGAGGTGATAAAAGAGCTCTAAAATCAACTTTGTATTTTGTGATAATGGCTGCGAAATCCTTCCTCAGGTGGTACAGAGTGGACCTGGTGTAAAATCACATTGTAAAAGAAGCTGAGGCTATACAGAACAATAACAGAAATCCTGACAGGGCAGTGTTCTAGCACTCCATTTTGTAGTGGCCAAGGATGTAGCTGCCTTTTGCAAAGAAATACCCCCAGGTATTGCTGGTACCATTTGTGTACCATCTGGTTCCAGTAGATGGCCTTGGTTTGAATCAGTCACCAACAGAAGAAAAGGAAGAAATGTTGGGCATGTGTTTAGCTGTGATAAGTTACTAATGTTCATGCAACACAAACATCCATCAGACAGATACTCTGAAGGAATGGAATCCAGTGGTTCAGCTGTGGGGATGTGTTTATGTTGGATTAGCCTGTGCTAACGCGGGGTGTGATTTTCACCATTTTAATCATGCCACTGGAGTTAATCTCTTGGAGATGAGCTGCATTGCAACCTTACTGCTGTGGACTATGACATGAGCTCTTTTCACATGTGGAAGTGGTATCTATCTTCCTGTATCTGTAGTAACTAACTGCTGACATTTTCACTAAGTGCTGTACCTAGGCTGAGGGTGCGTGACTGTTATTACTATCTGCTTTATAACTTATGCCAGAAGGGACGTAGTATGTAGTACCTAAATTAGCTTGAAAGAAAACAGTTCATGATCTGAAGTGTTCAAGCTGTGGCAGCAAAGATGCTCACAAAATTTAATTGACCCTGCCAGAAATAACCTTCAGTATGTATGGAGAGATCTTTGGGCACCATAATTTAACTTTATTGATCTGAGTACAGATAAACTACAGTGGCTGCGTGGGCTATAATGCCCCCGGCTCCTATTGCTGCCCTGCCAGTAGACATGCCTTTCAGGTGGTGATACAGTAATGGGCAGTTGAATTTGTGTTTTCTTCAAAACATTGTTTCTAACTAAATGTGTGATCTTCTCACTGGTGTCTAGTTCTGCTGAACTGTTTCTGCTCAACTCATAAATATGCCTTTGCACATTACATATATAGCACTAAGTGTAGTGGCAATTACATATGGTGAAAGATTACTCAGTAACAATGTCTTATCTTACTTATGTGTGGAAGACCAGATTGTGAAATTCCATGCCAAACAGTTTCTTAATGATGAACCTAAAAATTCTGTTGGTTTCCTCCTATGTTTTTGTTACTATTGTCTCCTTTGGGTTGGGGGAGTAAAACATGAATGGACTTGGGAGTAAAAACCATGGGGGAATTAGTGGTACTGCAATCAATATTACTTTGTTGATATCTTTGCACCTTTTCAAGTTAAAGTAATGAGGAAAATATCTCTCTGTTTCTTGTCACCTTCTCTCTGTCACCATTTCACAACATGTATTTTGCCATTATAGTCTATTTCTTAGTATTTAACATGTTACAGAGCATGGACTAGGGTTGCAGAGCACTCGGTGCTTATGTTAAGTTCCATGCTGTTTCTTCAAGCATGTGTTGTGTATGTAGAGAACTGCCATAACCTAAAATATTTTGATGCCTTAAAAGCAGACAATATAAGACTTCTTATATATTATGAATCTGAGGTCAAAGTGAAATTAACGTTACATCACTTTGTAAATGGTGTGGGTTTAAAACCCTGGTTGACAGGTTGTTCTGATATTGACATTCCATAATAAAGTTAAATGAGTTTTTGAGAACAGGGCAGTATATTCTCTGCCATGCTGAAGGTGAAAAATACAGCTCCAGGTATTGGAAGTTCCTGCCAGACTACACAGTTTGTATTAAATCATCCAACCCTTATGTTGATACTTTGCTGCAATAGTCCTTTGCTCAGTTCTGCCCTGTGTGGAGGTGGTTAACAGAGATTTGTCCTTGCAAGAGAAGGTAAGAAGGCTAAACAGAGTCATCCCAATTTATTGGTGTAACATCAAGGCGCTGTAAAATCTGCAAACAAAGCAGATGGGAGAGGAATCTACAGCTTTCCTAATTCATTCATGTAATCTTCAGCTTTTTAGCTCCATTTTAGGTATTGAGCACCTCATCATTTGTATGTACAATCCCTTACCTTTGCCATGCATAGCATTTTAGAATTTTTGGAGTGTCAGGATTCCTTCATATCTCTAAATATATTAATTAAGAAATCTCTTTTGACTGGCTGAAATTAACCTCCTAAACATCCACAATTACTGATGGTTGTTGGCTAATTTTTTCATCATTGTTGATAAAACAGCAGATGATGAATGATCAGACAAGTATTGCAGTATTCTGGCAGGAATTATTTATTTACTTTAAATCATATGTGATAATCCAGGGCTTATGGAAACAGTAGCTGCTCTGCTGTAAAGGGTACCCTGTATGGGTAAATCTCAGTTTATATCCCCTCACTGCATGCAAAATTCCTTAAATTCTATTAAATATGAGTTAAGATTTGCATAACATGTAACAGCTGGCCTTTTATAAATTCATACTCTAGATTATGCAGAGATAACATTTTGGAGTTGAAATACCAAGAATTTGGTTTTTCAGTCTTGCCATAAGTCACACTCTCAAAAGTCATAGTTCTCAAAGGCTTGGAAAAGAAGTTGCGTATGATTTCAAACGCTGCTGCCTTGCTGACAAGGCATAAGCATAGAGCAAAGAGGCAAGATAACACCAATCAGCAGATAAGCAGCTTCTGGCTCCTCCCAAGTTTCGGCTGTCTTCTTACCAGACCTGTGAAGCAAGCTGTAAGAATTATCTTCCTCTAGGCACTAGGCAGCAGTTTTCAAGTCAGCTTGCTCCACAATGCCTGCAGAAACTTGATGGAAACAGCAGATTTTATCTTGCCTGGGGATTGTAGTCTGCTGCCTAAAAAGATGGTGGTGACAGTCTGTTCCCTATTAAAAATGCAGTAGTACAGTATACAACTTACATAATCATCCACTGTGAGGACAGTAACAGAACACTCCAGAGCATGTCCTTACCAGTCTCCTTTTCATATAAGCAGGGACGATAGCCCTGGGGTTTTATCTGAGTACATCTGAAGAACAAATTCTGCTTTTGGGATATCCTTGGCTCATCAACTTTGCTTATTCATTCACATTTGTATGTCAAATATGTTGGTTGAAAAGTCTCTATTCTGGCAACCTATCTCCTTGTACTAGGGACTGCATTGCCTTGCATTTGCAAAAAAACTGTTTCTAGTCTTACTGGATATCAAACAATCACAGAATCATTTCGTTTAGAAGGGAACTCTTGAGATCATCTAGACCAGTCCCCATGTTCAAGCAGGGTCAGCTAGAACTGGCTGCCCAGGACCATGGCCATCAGATTTTGAGTATCTCCACAGATGGAGATTCCACAGTCTGTCTGGCCAACCTGTGCCAGTGTTTGATCACCCTCAGTAAAAAAAGTGTCATCTCCTGATATGATGGTCTCTCCTGTGTCCATTGCTTCTTGACCTGTTGCTGGGCACGATTGGAAAGTCTGGCTCCCTCATCCTTGTTCCCTCCCATCAAGTATATGTAGAATCATAGAGTAGTTTGGGTTGGAAGGGACCTTTAAAGGTCATCTAGTCCAACCCCCTGTGCAGTGGGCATGGATGATGCTCTGTCACTGAGCTATATACCTGCCTGACCCCTTACACCCATTGATGAGATCCCCCTGAGCCTTCTGTTCTTCAGGCTGAAGAGTCCCAGCTCTCTCAGCCTCTCCTAATGCATGAGATTCTCTAGTTTCTTAATCATCTTTGTGCTGGACTCACTCCATTAAGTCCATGTCACTCTTGTACTGGGGAGTCCAGACCTGGTCACACAGTGCTCCCAAGTGTGGCTTCACTACTGGTGAGTAGAGGGGCAAGATCACTTCCTTTGACCTGTGGGCAACGCTCTTCGCCATACAGCCCAGGATGCTGTTGGCCATCTTTGCTGTGAAGGTGTATTGCTGGTTCATGGTCAGCTTGTTGCCCACTAGGATCCAAAGGACCTTCTCTACAGAGCTGCTTTCCAGCAGGTTGGCCTCCAGTGTATGTGGCACCTGAGTTTATTCCTCTCAAAAGTCCTCTTCAGGACTTTGCACTTACCCTTATTAAACTTCATGAGGTTCCTCTTGACCCAGTTCTCCAGCTTGTCAAGGTCCCACTGAATGGTAGCACAACCACGTGGTGGTTCAGCGTTCCTCCCTTGAGGAACTTGCTGGGGCTGTAAACGGGATTAGCCCCAGTAGTGATCCCTGGGTTACAGCCCTTCTGACTTGCCACCCGTTGGACTTCCAATTGGACTTTGTGCTGCTGATCAGTACCCTACAAGCCTGGCCATTCAGTCAGTTTTCAGTCCGTCTCACTGTGTAATTATCTAGCCTTTCATTTGTCAGCGTGTCTATGAGGATGTTGTAGGGTCAGCCTTACTAAAGCTGAGATGATCAGCATCAGGTGCTCTCCCCTCATTCGACAGGCTAGTCACCTTGTTGTAGAAGGTTATCGGGCTGGTAAAGCATGATTTCCCCTTGCAAACCCATGCCGACTGCTCCCAATCACTTTCTTTCCCTTCGTGTGTTTGGAAATGGTTTCCAGGATGTTTTTTTGCATCACCTTCCCATTGATACAAATTGCTGCTGGTTGCAGCGCCCAGATATTTGATAGGAAAGCTGTTCCATTCATTTTTATTTTGAACACCTTATTTATGAAATCTCTAGGTCCTGGATTTTCCAGAATGTCTCTGAATTATCTCATGGACAGTAAATGAATTTTACCTTGCAGCCAGTGACTGGGAGGAGGCATAAAAGAGGAGCGAGCAGAAATCCTGTAGAGAATTGCGGACGGCGAGGCTTGGAGGGACTGAGGGGAGAGTTTGTTTGGGATGTGTGGACAAAACATGGTGTTAGCAGTGAATGCAAAACTGTCTATTTTTCCTGTTTTCATGGTGCCTTCTGCTATTAAAGCAATGCTACATCAAAGTGACTTGATTTAAAAAAAAAAAAAAAAAAAGAAAAAAGAGATGTTAACATTCCCATTTAGTGGCTATTTTTTTTTTTTTTTAAGAAAGCATAATGAAACCCTGAAGAGTGACAGAAGACCAGTGGCCTTATAAAAGTTCGGGTAGACTGCATAAAACTTTTTCCTTGAAATTATTTACTTCTGTTTGGCTTTTGAAGATACATATGGATAGGCCAACAGGAATGTGTGAGGCCAGTTCCCTTCAGCTGGATATCGCCTTACCAGGAGAGGATCTGGAGGACACACGGGTGGTTTTATGTGGGCAGGTGAGATGTTGCCTACCAAGATAATCATGACAGAGAGAGAGAAAAAGCTCAGAAATCTGTCTGAAGATGCCTCAAAGCAATGCATATTCTGATAATAATTTTCATTTGCTTCCTAACAGAGGAGGACAAAGGCATCCCTGCTACTCAGATGATGTTGTTTTTTTCTTCAGTATTTCCATCAAACATCAATATTCATTTTCTTTTTAGATGTAAGGAAATCAGACAAGAATTTAGGTGGAAAGGCAACTGGGAAAAAGGAAAATGTGAGGCTTTAGAAATAATCCTGTTTTGTTTTACTGTTTTTATCTACTAAATATATTTGGGGAAGTTGTGTGATTGGATGTGTCATATGTGAAATCGAAAGTCTAAGAGAAAAATTGAAGAAGACTGTCAAAAGCTTTTTGCTCTTGTGACTGAAGACTAGAAAAAAATTAGTTTCATTATCAGCACCTCCTTATCAACAGTATTGAACAGCCTGATTACTGCAGCAATTAAAAAAGATTATGAAAATTAGCCTGTCTGAAAGAATTCTAGTAAGAATTCATTACACTGTCTCTTATGAGAGCAAAACCTTGAAACTTCTGAATTCTTTCTTACTTCTTTTAGTTTTTAGGTCCCTCCTTGCAGTTCAGAATTTGATCAGGGAACTGGTCCGTGTATTTTCAGAACTGGTTCTGACATTTCTTTATCCTATTCTGATCACTGTCTTTGTCCTGCGTTTTTTTGCAGTAGTTTATGACTTACCTCAATATTCCATCTGCTCTTGCTTTTTAATGTGGGGTTTTTTTGTAAGCGTTTCCCTGTAGTACAAAAATATATAAGCAATGCATTTGTCATGTCTTTCGTGCACAGCTCTTTTCTATTCCACCTCTTCCAAAGTAGTCATGGAACTAGAGAGATTATCAACTGTGATGAGGTTCTTCTGAGACAAACAAACAACTGACAGCTGAAAGCTCATCTGTTACAAAAATGGTTTATCTGATGGCACGAGTCACCTAGGATTTTGAATGTGGTAGAGTGACTGGTAGTTTAAGGTCAATCCCTATGTGAAATTCAGTGCCTGCCAGAAAATGCCTGGAACGTGCAAGTCTGCTTTATCTGTTTTTTTTCTGTTTGTGTGCAGTTCTGCTTTGTTTTGAGGAGTTTTGTTAAGGCATATGTTACTAGACACTCTCCAACTAGAAAATATACCGAGTCTGTAGTGTGAGGAAATGGCTGAAATGGTGCTGGAGGATTCTTTTTTTTTTTATTATTATTATTTTATATAAGTTCAGAACTGCATAGTATGCAGGCATTGCTTGATGTTTCTGAAAGCCTAGCTATCTTTGATTCAATACCATCCTAAATCTCACAATTTGCTATTGTGACTACTACCATGCTTGCATATCCCTGCTTTATCTTTTAGGAAACTCAGTATGTCTGTTTCATGTGGCTGGTTTCTGTTTTCATTCTAGCAGCAGAAGAAAGAAAAGAAAGAATCATTGTTTTGTGATGACTTTTGTATCTAGGCATCCTCAGAAGATGGTGTTTCTTTATATAGTGACTTTAGAGAACCATGTTCCTAACTATCTCTAGTGTACAATATCATGTGGGAATTTTCCTAATAATTACTTATCTCTCAGCCCCATATGCTGTCTTGTTTCTGTTAATACTTTTAATTTTCATTTTCCCATAACCACAGTACAGGATTAGACTGTACAGGCGTGTTCTGAAATTATTTGCTGATTCACCTTTATTTTGCTGTGTGAGTGAGAGGGTGTGATTTTTGAGAAGGCTCAGTGGTATGGCTAGAAACCTACTTTTTTATCAGATAGTTTTGTGTAAGCAGCTGTAAGGTTTCTGGAATAGGTTATGTCTTCTCATGCACGCTGTTGTTGATCTAAACCAGATGTAATCTCTTGGATCTGCCTATCCAGTATTTTAATCACTCAAAAGAGAGGTTAACTAACGTGGCCTTTTCTGTTGTTACCACCTTTGGCCAGAGCGGTATCACTCTTTAAGGAATTGGACTGATGCTTACAGCTGAGTCTGACTGTAACAACATGCCAGTGCTCACTGCCTGTTGCATCCTTGACTCACTACAATGCTTTTTCTTTGAGCTTTCTGTGGTTTTAGGCCTGTTGTGCTTCTATTACTGTTGTAAGTTCTGGGGCTATTGTAGCTAAATTGGAGCTCTGGCTTGCCTGATTTTTCTCCCATTTCATTTTGCTAGGAAGTCTCGCAGATCTTAAATCCTTATCTGATCTGATTTCTAACACCAGTTGGAGATTAGAGACTCAGTTTACTGGAGTTAGATTGAATACAAGAGCATTTTCCCCTAGTTAATGCTCTCTAATATTCACCCTGAAATACAATCAATGTATTTACATTTTCTTTGGAAGCCTGATTGTGTTTTTAATCCAAGTTGTTTACCATAGGACAGAAAGGAAAAAAGGCAATGCAGAGCCCAAATACCATTCCCACTCCCATCCTGGATTTTTTGCCTCTTTTAAAGCATGTGTACACAACACTCAGTAGAACCCTGAAGGAACTAGGACCTTGCAAAGCCAAAGTGCAGAGAGTGGAAAACGTGTCTATTTCATTGGTGTCGCATGCATGTTGGGAGGCTGCTTCCTCTCCTCTTTCAATCTCCTTTTAATCTGTCAGTCTGCCAGGGCCACTGCTATTGTTTTTTGTCAAGGGAGCCCTGCCTTTGACATCGATAGACTTATGATTGTATCTCATAGATTTCAGAAGGACATGCCAAGCAAGTGCAGTTTGCCTTACTGTTTGCTTATTTGTTTGAAAGCCTTTCCATTTAAATGGAAAAACAGATGCGTAATTTGTCCAGCTGCTCAACCTTGTCATCAGGGACATGCTCCAGGGATAAACAGGATTTAGCAGAGGTTAAGGGGGAACATTTGTGTAAAAGCTACTTGTTAATATATTAGTGACCTATCACAGGAAGATTCACTTCGGGCAGGAGCTAAGTGTGGGCTTGATACATCAGCTGATCTCTGACAGTCTAAGCTCCAGTCTATACTAGATCTTCCAATCTTTTGAGGTTCATCAGTTTCTAAAACAGTATTTATTACTTTTGAAATGATTGAGTAAATACTTACACAGCTAAAGATTTAATGGAGGAAGTCCAGTATTCATAGTCTTTTTCTGACCTCAGGCAAAGTGTAGTTGAACTGCAATGTTAGCTTTTTAGTACCTTGACAGCTTCTTCAGAAATGTGCTTTGGCATAAGCACTTGACACGTAACCTGTGTCAGTTATGTCTTGCATATTAACTGCTTACACAGGATGTGATATAATGAAACCCAGAGCATATCTGAATTAAATTTGGCATTGCTGCAGAAAAGAGCCAGTTAATGTCCTTGTGTAATGCTTATGTAATAGATTATATTCTCTGCCTGCCTATTCTAGTTGTCTCTGGTGGTATATAAAAAGCTTGCCACCTTGCTAATACTCAATTAGCTCATTCGCCACACGTAAACTAGTTTTCTAGCTTATAGGAGGAAAGCACTTCCAATCCTTTAATTGGTTTATGCATATAATCTTTTCCACACACCAACAAGTGCAAAAGTTGACTAGCTAATAGAATCGCAGAATAAAGTGAGAGAGGGGAAAAAGATAAAGATCTAAACTCAAGCTGTGTGGACAACTTATACAGTAATAGCACCATTTGTTATCCCTTCGGTTCTTTTTGGTTACTTGAGACGACAGGTAAATCTTAATGTAGATGAGGAGGCATCATAGTCACCTGGTGAAAGCAAATGCTTGATTTTTTTGAGATATACAGGTGCTGTCAAACTCTCAAACCAGCTTTGTGGTGTATATATTATATTAATGTTCTACATATTTTCTTCGTGTTGTTTTTAATGGCTGCAAATAGGCTTTACTTATTACTTCTCAGTTTGTAATAGGAAGTTGTACATTTTACAAAACTTTAATTAGAAATCTGGTAAAAGAGGAAATTCTGTCTTCAGAAAGCACATTTGGAGGTAGCATAACAATGTTCAGTTCAGGGTCATTGAGAAATTATGCTGTGTAGCATCTTTGATGGCATAGAAGATGACCTTTTAGGGTTTTTATCTGAAAAAGATAATAATCTCAAGATGATATTTCTAGCAGACCTACTGAGCAGGGGCTCTTGAAACAGAATTTCTTGAAGTCTTTAACTGTGGTCATTGTCAGGCCAGAACCAAGACAGTGCTGGGCCTTTGTTAGTTGTCTGGTTCCGCACAGGGCAGGGGCTGTGTCAGAGGCAGAAGCATTGTGTCTGACAAGAAATGTCATCCTGGAAGGACATATACCCTCCAGGCCTCAGCTGCTTCTCTAGCATTTCTTACTCATCTCTATGACCACAAGAAGTGCAACAGTGCCTCTTCTAGAATTAACTAGGGCTGTGGTGATGCTCCACATCACCATTTAAATTTTGTTACGCAGACCTTTGCCTAACTTCCCATCAGTTGAGTCCTACCACGAATGAAACTGGAAATTCTTGCTCTAAAGTATTAACCCTTCAATACTAAGGAAAACTTGGATGTATTGGAAAGCTCTCAGTAACATCTACTTCATGTTCCACTTTGTTTGCTTTAAATGGTTCTGAAAACAGCATGATCTTCTTTTGAGGTGCTGAGATGTTTTATGGATATTTTGAATCTAAATGTACCTCCTTTAGCCTGCTATAACTATTGCATGTTCAGAAACTTGTTTTACATATGAGCATAGCAAATAATATAGTTTTTAGTTTATAAACCCATTTGAGAATAAATATTAACTGAAGACTTAATTCTCCTACCAGAGTTTAAGCAGCTCCTTGCCACATGCAGAAGAGAAAATAATTTCCCTGAAAACTTTTGATGGTCTTTCTTTAACAATTCAAATTTGAAAGATTGCACCAAGGTACAATTGAAAACCTTTATTTAAGAAATGAGGAGCATGGTTTCACTTGACCTACAATTTTAGCTTCTATTAAACATGAAGAGGATAGCTCAGAAAATAGGTTGAATTATTAAAAAATGGCCCGATCAAAGAAAAGATATAGTTTCCTGTTGTAACATGACTAGGTACACTTGCATTCTGCCAAAAGCTTTGCCCCATGCCAGTGAACCTCCTCTGTTCATTGCACAATGGCTTTTCCACACAGGCGATTTATGTAACTGTTTCCCAAGACAGCCAGCGTAACTGTGAAAGAACTGTACCTTCTGGGTATTCTCAGGCTGGACACCTAGTTCTGGCTGTTACTGAGTAAGAGTGCAATGTCTTATTGTTTATCTGTTCCTCTGAACCTCTTTGGTGCCTTATAACCTCAGAAACATTGATCAAAGAAGCTGGATGTGTTGCTTCTCCCCAAGCACGCCGACTCTCTGAGGCAGAAAAGAGTGGCACCTTGTAGGGTCTCTTTCTGGTACTGACTCAGAACAAATAAATCAGAGCTTTCTCATTTCTCTTTCCAAATGCAGCTGTAAGTACTTTCTTTTCTGCAGAATGAGATGGTGGCTGAAAGTGATAATGACCTTAATAGCACTCCTCTGGCTATGCTCTATTGCTGAGGCTCTTCCCATGACTCAGGGTGCAGATATTCCTTAGAAAGCAGCAACAAGGCTGGTGTGTGTAAGCATAGGAAAGGGGAGTGGGGCTGACCTACAGTATGCCAAAGAGCTGAGAAATTTGCAGTCTTCAAAAAACAACCCTGAAATGGCTGGCCAAAGCAGGCTTTCTAGGTATGGAAAGGATTTGAAAGTTAATTGGAAAAAGCACTTTGGATTCACAGTGGACTGCTATTGTAATTTTTCTTCAGCAGGGTGTTACAGCTTCAGAAGAGCATTCATCTGTGGAGCTGGAAGCGTGTTCCATGTTACAAAAGGCTAAATCACTGGTTTTGTACAAATATCTTGTTTTGCAGTTCAAATCTCAGAAAAGTTGCCCATTGGGTTTCACTTCAGTCAAGAAACCACACATCCTATTGCATATTTTGTTTTGCTCTGTAAGAGCAACTTGAACATTTTACGTATCATCCACCCAACTATATACCCAGGCCATGTAGCTGGTCTTGGGTCTTCACAGAAAGTTGGCATCCTGCATAACTTTGCGATGAGTTTGTCTTACAGTCTCAATGAACAAAAGCGTCGGAGAGCAGCGAGGGCCAGCTGCTGCAGTGGGCGGTGAGCCAGGAGCCGAGGCTGGCTACAAGGCCAGCAGAGGGAAATGCCTACTAGCCAGGGTGCAGGACTGCGGTGCCTGGGCCAGGCGAGCAGCATGGGTCTGGTCAGGGCATCCAGCGTAAGGCACAGCTCAGCAGTCACCGGGCAAGTCCGTAGTGACGAGGCAGGGCTGAGCCAGGCCAGAAAGCCAGCCTGCCTGTCAGGATGTGAGTCAACAGGGCTGATGGCCAGGCACAGTCACGGCTGCAGTGCAGCGGGATCCATAGCTCATGTGGGAGACAAGTGGTAGTGGCTCGGCTTAAAAGCAGCTTGTGTGGGAAAGGGGAGTCAGCTCTGGCAGAGGCCTCCCCACAATGCTGTCTGGAGGGCTCTGTCAAGGTCACCAGCAGGAGGGGGACCTCCCTCATCTAAGGGAGTGCTGCATCTAAGCTGGCCCCAAGCCTAGGCACCCAAACCTCTGAGAAGGGATATGCTCTCAGGACCCGTACAGAGGGATATAAATGTGTCTTTACTAGAACATTTCCAGTGATGGATGTGCCTTTCTGTGCAGTGTCCAAGCCTCATGCCTGTTTAGCAGTTTCCAGCACTGATTCCATGCTGAATTTGTAAGACTGCCAAAAGGTCAGGTCACTTTCTGGATATTATGGAGAATGTCCATCACTGTGGCAGAATGCTTAGGAGAAAACGTAAACGCTTCGTCGATTAAAAGTTCAGTTCTGCTGGTAGATATGGAAGAAGCTATATGAAAGGCAGATTCAGTTTTCTGCAAACTGTTAGTCCAAAGCTGTCTGCAAAATCTGAAGTTTTATGTATTAGCAAACTGAAGAGCTTGCTAGAAATGATGCTCTGTTATGCAGTCCTTGATATCCAATAGTATGGAAAGGTCAAATATTCTCCTACAGTGCAAAAGTGAATCATGAGGCTTGCTTTAAGGTCATGCATTGCTTTATCTGATACTACTGCACAATATATTGCAAACAGGATCAATCCTCAAACACATCCATCTTTCGTAATGCTTGTCATAAGGAAGAGGTCAGATGGATTTTACGAGCCTGTGTTCTGCCAGGCATTGTGAAGATCCCTCACAGCTGACAGAAACATTTTTGGACTGCCAAATCTTTTTGGAAGGTTCCACATCCTCTCATATTGTCATAGTTAATCTCTATTTATCATAGTTTAGCAGATATTCTTTTAAGAATGCATGGTGTGGTATTTAACAAGAAAAATTGTTAAAATACATTAAATTACATTTAAATATTCAATTCAAATCATACTAGCAAAATATCAAAAAAAGGTTTGCAAGTTTATGATGCAGACACTTCTGTGATGCTTTTATATGGTACAGGAAAGGATTACAAGAGCTTTCTGGTTTTTGATCCTATGTTATCTTACCACTGTCATTTACAGGTATTTGTTTGGGTAGAAATCAAAATTAAAAGACTGGGCTCTCCTTTGTTTAGTGTCTGTGCCCTGGAGAAAGGGATTGGCATCCATGAAATTTTTCAGAGACTTCTGAGAAGGAAAGCCTTTTATGAAGAGAAGTCAGAAATGCTAACTGTGGGCTTAAGAATATTTCTTGTTTATGACAGAGATTTGCTTGAGATTCTTTGTTGAATCCCAGTGAAGAAGTTCAAGCAAAGTCCTACATACCACAAATACAAAGATGTGATCAGCTTCCAGCCAAATCCTTTTCATCACGCCTACGTTTAAGAGGAATTCATTACTATCAGTCATGAATTTCTGGTTCTTTTCCTCTTCCTTTTTCAGTTGTTAGTGTTTAATTAGTTTACTGTCTGTTTAATTAGATATTTGTAGACCTGTAAGGCCCTATGCAGACTTGGTGTACTGCCACTAAAGGATCAAAGCAAGTGGATGCTTTTCTAATGTAAATAGTTGAATTGATTTTCAGTTTAACACATATTTATGTTTTATCTTAATTAACACAAAATCTGTAGAGTTACCAGTAGTTTATAACTATGGCAACAAGTACAGAGAAGATGGAACAATCTCTTTTCAGGGTGTAATAAGCAAATGAGTCCTGTGTTTTTTTTCCGCTACAAATACCCTGTTTGCAAGTCAGAAATCTTAATGTGTGGTATCTGGAAAATTTGACAGTTTCATTACTATGAAATGAATACAATGGGGAATCAGGAGGTGATTAACAGTGGATGTTAAACAAGTTTGTGATTTGCAGAAATAGTCTACAAAATATTTTGTGAAATTTGTGTAATCACAGAGGACAGCTCCTTGTTATGTACATGATTGAAAAACAATAAAACCAAATAATTAAATCAGTGCCAGATTAAGCTTTTACAGCATGAAAGTATTTGTATTTTTTATAGCAACTAGCAATAAAATAGTCACAAATTCCAAGTTATTTTAAATGGGAATTAGAACAGTATACCCATTCTACTGCATAAAACAGAAAGGTCCATCTTCAAAAATAAAACTGGTTTCTTATTGAATTGCTCTAGTGAGGCTGATGAAACTTTAAGCCCTTTATTTCTTCTCAAAAATAAAAGTTGTATGAGTGATTGTTGTCTCATTTATCGTGGTTCTGGTCTCCTCTTTTAGAGACTGTTTTCCTCCACTGAAAAATACATTCTGTACGATCTAGGTCTCTCCCTCCGTGCTGCCTGCCACATGCATAGGTGCTCTGGAAGCTGTGGAGTTCTCCACCAGCAGAACCTGGTTGCAAGGGTCCACTGGCAGTCCAGCTATGCCAGGTTCCAAGGTGACTGCTCAGTGAACTGGCATGGAGGAAAAAGAACCCGCAGTTCTGTCTGCTGGTCACAAATACTGGAAATTCTTTGGCATTTCATCACAGATATGCTCTCCCTCTCAAACAAAATACTTCTTCCGTTCACTTTTCTGTGACAGTTATTTTTTTCCTTTTTTATCACCGAGGAAACAAAAGTCTCGCTCTAGCGCCTGACAGCTCTTCTGTAGCCATTGCCCAAGGCCGTCTGTGTTTCCCAGCTTGCTGTGATTTCTTAGGAGATTCCTAAGGATCAGGCCAGAGTCCAGATCAGTGGACTGAAAACATCCTCCCACCGGAAGAGAGAAAGCACAAAGCCTCAAGTGGAGCAATTCCACTGTCTCCGAACCGCTGCTTCTGAGCAATCAGCCCTTGCCAGTGCGGCGCATGAGCGTGAGCTTACCCAGGGCTCAGGGGAAGGCAGGACCACTGAAGGGGGTTCATTCATCTCTGGTGCTATGC
>JAVJGJ010000001.1:59684838-59694953 GCA_035590215.1 Microhierax caerulescens
TTAAGTTCTTCTTTCTGGAGTACCCGTAGCCTCTTTTGACTGGGAAAGTCTTGGTTAAGAATTAGGGGAATGAGTCAGAACAGTGTTTGAGAAGAGAATCAATAGCTAAGGGGTGGGGGTGGGGGGGAGGGGGATGGATGTGTGCCACGTGTGGGTGAGGGAGCTTGGCCTTTGGGCTTTTTTTGTTTTGCTGAACTTGTCAATAGGGGTCTTGGCTGTGACTTTAGCATACATTCAAATAAGTGACTTACAATACAAATTTTTTATATAATGGCTCAATATTTTAACCTGTTGCAATACATTTGTAGTGCACATATAAAAAAATAGCTTTAATCACACATTGAAAGTAAATCGGTTTTAAATTCAGCAATACAGATATTGGTAAGTCGGGCCAAGATGAGTTTGCAGTGCCAAGGAAAAGTCCTGTTAAGGTGTTTTAGCTTGATGGTGATTAAAGGATTACAAATGTGTAGGAAAGTGTACAAGTGAGACGTTTCTTGCCTGTTTCAGAATTAGTCTCAGGTAAAAGTGGATGTCTACGCATACGGGTGCTTCCTGGAATTTGAACAACAAAATGCTTAATTTTGTGCCTTTTATGTAACTATACTGAAATGAGATACACTATGTACCTTTACATTTCAAAATAACGGCTGCTGAATCTGCTGAACCTCCCGAGACAGCTGCCCCCCCGCCCAGCCAGCTCTGTGCCCTGCCGAGCCCCGCTCCCGCCGTGCATTTGCGTTTGCGTTTGCGTTTGCGGTGAACCGCCGCGTGGCAGCTTCCAGGCGCTCGGCAGGCGTTCTGCGGAGCCGGGGCCTTTTTCTCGGCGGGTGTTGCCTTGTAACTGAAAACGTGACTTGGGTAGCGGTACCCGAGGTGCTAGTACTTTATGGTTACGCCTGATCGTTTCAGGGTTATTTTCTTAGTCGAGGAAAAAAAAGAAAAACATTATTCAAGCTTTCAGTTAATCAGCCCGCACGCTCGTGCGTGTTATGCATTTCCCGTTGGAACTGCAAACCCAGGATATAATCACAGGCGAGGAGGGAGATGTAAAGTGAACCTTAATAAGCGTTAATTGTGGCAATTAACCTAGAAGCGGGAGTACCATGCCTGCGCTGCCCGGGACGCTGCTGCCGCCCGCTGGCGCCTGCCCGCGCCCCCCCCCCGCCCCCCCCCGCCCGTACAGCTCCTCGGAGTGCGGGGCCGCTTCCAGCTTCTGCTTTTCCTTAACAGTGGGGAGCGTGGTAGGTGTTTTTGAGACTCGACGCAAAGCCAATGATGAGACCCAAATGGTACTTTCAGGAATTGTGCAGGAAACAGGTATAACTTGTCTGAATCCCTAACACGTGTTTGGTATTTTCTGTTTAGGGTTGTGGATTTATTTTTTTTTTTTTATGGATCTCTTCCTTGCATTGTTGCAATGACTGCATTTTTGGGGGAGTAGTTATATATTAGGGCTAGTGATACTTTATTTGCAAAAAGCTGCTTGCTGGAATCTCTCTGGTTTACTTCTGTATGAATATACACTACCACTTGTCAGTATAAAAAGGCTGTCAGTTAGTATCTGTTTAGACAGTAGCAAGAAGTCCACGCCAGAGCAACACAATACCAGTGAGACCCGAGAAGGTTATTTCAGCTGTTACAGAGACCTTCTTTTCCCCTCCTCTTTACCCAGATGCCTCAATCCCTCTGAACTCCAGAGCATATGGATGAGCTTGAAAGCATGTTCTGAAGGTCAACATGTTTTGAACCTCTCCAGTGAAAGTATTGCAAAATAAGGCACATGGTATCAAACGTTCTGCCAGGATCTGCCATTCTTTGTAGGCTGACTAAGATTTGGCTGGGCACTGGCCTCGTTTTGCTGCGCAGCGTCACTTGGGCCTCAGTTGCTCTTTAGAACGTTTTATTAGGATGTCTGTGGCTTAATACAAAGATGCACATCCATTTAACCTCAGCATGTACGTGATCTTTGTGGCTTTTTACTGCTTGTTATCTAGCCCATTTTAAAGTGTTCCTTTTTTAAAAAAAAAAGGTTTGGCAAGATAGGATACAGACTACACAAATATGAAGTATTAAATATTGTAATTATTAACAGCTAGTTTTTAATTAGCAACTTTGAGCTGTCTTCTACTTTTTTTGCATTAAATGTCTCAGCTGTCTCAAATTTCTCAGTCTCTCTCAAATTTCAGTCGTATCCTCTGCCCCAGACACAGGCTTATGTTATAAGCATCCGGGCTTCTCTTCTTATATGAGTTGTTATTAGAGGAGACAGGTAGGAGATGAACAGTAGATCTTTCTGGAAACTAGGAAGGAATATTTCCCTACAAGTAAAGACTGGGAAATCTACTTTACTTGCAGGGTGACTCTGTTACTTGTGAAGCTTTGATCTAGTAAAGAGTAAAATGACAATAGAATCCAACATAGATATCTTTGTGAGTGAATCTTTTTTTCTTTAGGAAGGAACTTGCTGTAAGATTGAGGTTACTCTTCCTTATCATCGTTTCTGGAAGGTAACTAAAGCAGAGGTGAAGGGTAATGGAGAAATTATTGACTTTTTCATTTAGCGGAAATAACATTTTCCATTTCTACTGAAATCACCTTTTTGGCATCATTTCAGTGTGTCGTAGTCAGGGAGAGCTTAAAATTTTCTCAGTGTATGAGTAGGAGAGTTCAAGATGGAACTGGTGTGGGAGCTGACTTGCTACTCTCCAACAGAAATAGATGAGGTTCTGGGCATGCTAACCTGTTGCATCTCAGTGTAAAAGATTTTATCTTTTATACCCACAGCGAGTGCAACTGACATCAGTAGGACTTCTTGCACAGTTTGCAGCATGTCCTGGTCTGACTGGTGTAGAGAGGTGATAGGAGGGGGCACAGGAGGGCTTGGCAGCCTCCCAGTCCTCCCATGATCACACGTGGGAGTGCGTGTCACACCAGGCTGTGCCAATGGAGGGGAAAAAGGCAACCAAGGTGCACCGCGTGAGTTTGGGCAAGTTTCTGGGGCTGGTGGGTCTTGCAAATCACGTGGCGCGGATAACGGACGCTGTGGTTGGAAGGCACAGATTGGCAAGGAGCATGTTTTAATAAATGTATTTTGCATAAATATAGTCTTTGTTTGTTTGTTTGTTTGTTTAAAAAGCAGTGGAAGAAGCCACTCGCAAGGAAATCGTAAGAAAACAGACGTAAACGAGTGGAGGAAACGCAAGTGAACGGCGGCGCGCTGTAGTTCGCCGTTGGGAAGGTGCAATGCTGCGTTTCTCCCACGGTGTGGCGCTGAGTGAAGCTGCAAACGAGCAGGGGCCCAGGGGTGGCTGCGGGGTCCCCCGCGGGCTGGCAAGAGCGGGGGCGACATCGCCCTTGGGCGAAAGAGCAGCTCGATGCTGCTTGCTGCGACAGGCCGGGAGAGGGAGGGACGAGGCTTTGCAGCTTCTTTCTTTCTCTTTATTTTAGCTTATTCATAGGCTGCACCATCAGACACTGAAGAATTTATTTGCTATAAATAGGATGAACGGATTAACTCTTCATTCTTTCATTTGAGCTTTTCCTTCTTGGTAGTAGATTATTCCATTACATTACACATCCTTGAGAAAAGGACACTGGTGGCAACTAGAGCAAGAGATGGATGTGTGGGGTTTTTGTTTGTTTGGTTGGTTGTTTTTTTTTTACTTGCTAATCATACACTTTAGTATAAGCAGTAAATCAGTAAATCTAGACTCACAAGAGTGACTTTTAAAAGTTGTGGGATACTGGCTCAAGTCTTTCTGATGGTTTTGTCACTTTACTATCTTGTTTTTCTGTTGTTTTCTCCTCTTCCTTTCAATGACTGGTCTTTGCTTTCTGTCTGCCTTAAAACTGTAGCTTTAGAAAAGATTTTACTAGTGGCTAATCCAGATACCAACCCTGGCCCCCTCCCAGTTGTGCATTATCACCTCCTTGCTGGCAATTGCTGCCCCAGCTGTTTATTCTGCTACAATAGCAGTTTATTTGATTGTTCTATTTGCTAAAGTTTTGCAATAATAATAATAATAAAAAAATCAATTTTATGATGGGGATTTTACCTTATGCTACTCTTCTGGTTTTAAATCTAAAGTAATTTCACATGTCTGTTTAGGAGAGTGGTGAAACAAATATTAGTATTGAGCAGAACTGAGATAATGCTAACTTCAGCAGCAGGCTGAAGGCTTGGTTACGTCATAATTGGTAAGAGGAGTCAAATAGGCATTTCTGTTCCCTCTATATGACCCTATATTTTTCCTGTATATTCCCTACATGTGAAAGTTTTTTGACCTGTGACAATATTATGTTCTAGTTCAAGGCCAAATTTTGGCAAAGGAACCTTACAGCTCTTCACAGGAATTTGCTCGCTGTCAGAAACGACATTTGTGCACTGTCAGAAGCTGCCATCCACACGGGACACACTGTGGTGGTGTCCCAATCTTTTAAGCATCATGGGTTAGGTATTTGAATCATTTCTGTGTCTGCAGACGGGAGACAGCCTTTCTAAGCCTTTGCAATGCTGATACACTGGTATTGTTTTTCAGGAACAATGAGATATCATTAGGACCTAGACCGGCTGAAAGTCTGTGTTGGAGATTGCTATAGGATCAGATTTATAACAGATGCAGTGGTGAATAATAAGGTAATCCTCTGCAGTTTTGATCCAAATAACATTGACTATTGTTAGGATAAGTCATGGTTGAACCAAGATTTCAAATTATGCCTTCTCCAGATATCTAAATTGTTACTTTTTATTTTGGATGTATACCTGTGACACTGCCTGATGAGAGCTGTTTGATTGTTGATAATTTGTCACAAAACTAGGGGTTTTCTTCAGCTTTAAATTGAGAAGACCATGCAATGATTCTTAAGACAAACATACAAACAGAGATTATATGTATTTTCTCTGAACTGCTCACTGCAGAAATCAGTTATATAGTTTATTTCATGTTGGCCCTTTTAAAATAATGAAGAAACTTCTGAAATATGATGAATTTTTCCTTCTTTCAGTCCCAGTGACCGTGAAATGGGTATGCTGCTTTCCTAAATACTTTTTTTAACATCAGCAAGCTCCATTCCAGATAGATGAAAACATGGAGAGTATTTCTATATAATATATTCCCAATGTTTACCTTTCTTCTCAAAGTGCATAAGCTTTGAAGTTCATTTAATGAAATCTTAGGGGGTTTTTATTGTTTGGTGCTATACTAGAGTTGTTTTATTGATAGAACTATGCGAGATTGAAGTTGTCCTGATACTTTAAAGATAAAGAAAAAAATTTATAGTCTAAACAGAAAGAATTAGGAAGAATGTGCATGAATTTATATTGGCTAATTAAGATGCCATATAAGTGTTGAAGCTAACACATCTTTATGTTAAAAGTAGAACACTATGGGTTTCTATTTTTTAAGAACAGCTGAAATTAACTTGAAGCTGAAATTTCAGATACATGTGAGTCCTGAATCTTAAGACAAACTTCACATTTCCTTGAACGTATCAAGTACAATGGTAATACCTATACAGCCCAATCTGTTGAAATCAGGGAAGAAGCAGTTCCCTCATTCTGAAATGCATTCATTCACTGTTCTTCCTCTTATTTTGTTAACACTGACAGGGACTACTAATTGTAGCTTTGTAAGGAATAATATTTTCTTCTTCCATGCATAGAGCAAACAGAACTTGATTTTGGACTGTGGGTGTGTCATAATCAACCTTGCCTACTTTAGTGGGTGAAAATAAGCTTACCAGAAGCCATGGAATAGCGCACAGCAAGAGCATTTACACGGGGTAGTACAATATTCCTTCCCTTCTGTGCCGTGCCCTTTTATCCTTTATCTGTTTATCCAGCCTCATAAATTTCTTGGAAGTAGTAGTAGCAGTGCTAGTCTACGTAACAATTTATAACTTATTTGTAGTCCTTCCTACCTACCCTCCAGATACTGACTGATGGTTAACTGAAACATTTGCCTCAGTTTACATTAAATTCTCGGGGCATTACACTAGTATTTTGAACAGGCTTTAGAAACCTCTGTACATACCCAAGTTAGGGTTTTTTTTTTATTTGAGAGCATGCTTATTGTAGGTTTGGAATATTGCTTCTGGGAATTCATAATTGAGTATTACTGAGAAAATTAAAATTAATTTAGAGGCCAATCCAAGTCTGATTACTGGATCCTGTAAAACATAAGTGCCTTTCTGGTAAAACTTCATTTGATGTATGAGATATATCCCATTGATTATCTTTCAGCCACTAGACGTCTCAATTTTCTTGGTAGCATTACAATGCAGTCTAAGTACAATGTACATTACAAGTGTAGTTTATCCACAGTTATTTGTCTAAAATTATTTAGGAACTTTTCCTAAGCCAGAAATATTACCAGGTTACCTATGTTTTTCTTTTTTATGTCTTTATCTGACTCACTTTCTGATTGATTTATACTGGTATTTTTAGCTATGAAAACATGCAGGTCTTTAGAAGAGCATGAACATACTGACTGTTGTCCATCCTGTCACTGACATTACTGCCTAAGATAGCATGCACTTGTAGCTGCATTTGGTATTCGGCATAAACTTCACAAGAACTCAGCTGTCAGCGTACTGTGTAACAACAGTTGTCAGCTTTTATTGCTTTCTACTGCTTTTCTTAAATCTCCTTTAAGTGTTAGATTTGAGCTTTCTGATCTTCCAGAGCTCAGTAAAGTTGTTGTAACAGGAATGGGTTAACTTCTGATCTGGTTGCCACTACAATATTTGAAAGTGTCTTGACCACTAAGGCAGTTTCAGACTTTTCAGGTGGCTTTGATGGTCAGAGAACAGTATTTTGCTTCATGCTTTGTCATTCTTCAGCTTTTTCATATTAGATCCAGAAAGGATCTAACCTGCTATGGGCTTTTGCCATTTATTGTTTACTTCTTGTTTTTTTTAAGTAAATGGATTTTTTAGTAAATTGGTTTTTCAGCCAGTTAGGTCACATATTACATCAGATCTATACTTTTAGATGGTGCATTAACAAGGAGACAAAGTTGCTGCTGATCAAACAGTAGAAATTCTGTAAATGCTTTGTGAGTTTAATAATAATCTGCAAGTGATTCCACTTGGCCTTTTGGCACTTGAGTTGCTTTGGAATCTAGCCAGTATTTCAGAGCTTCAGTGACTATAAGCAATTCAGTGCTGCAGGCCATTTTTAGGATTTGAAAATTACTGTGGGTGGCTCATGTCTGTGTGGATATTCAAGGGGTATATAATGTCAGAAACATTTTCTGTCAGAATCATAAAAATTGGAAACATCAACAGCAACATTTAAACATTGATTGAAATTAATGTGATTGATCAGAGCAAAAAAAAAAGATTTTCTCTACCAGATTAGCACAACTACGAAAACATTCCTGGGGCAGTCTGTCTTTCTGCAAATGTATTTCCTATTAAAGATGATATTGCACAGTAATTACCTTAATTTGTTTACCCCTACTTGTGTTGTCCCCAAACTAATTTGGCAGTAGGTAGCTCCCCATCTTGAAGGCTATTTGGAGGTACATGTTAGATCAGGGCACGGTGAGTTTAAGCCAATCAAATATATCTGATGGGAAACAGTATGTGGTAAAGCAAACACCCTTGTTTGTTGTAGAGTTTATTGGTCTTCCACTGAAATACAAAAACTCTTGTAACAATAACAATGTTACTATGATGTTACTACAATGATACTATTGGTACACGATTGTTTCCTATTTAAAACAATTTTTGAAAATGACAGGAACAATCCCTTTTTTAGTTGAACAACTTTCTGGAAATACCTTATTATTCATTTCCGTTCAGCTCTTTCTAGGATATTTATACAAAGGCCTATTAATGTTAGCATTGTTAGGAATGAAATTACTGTTAATTTTACCCAGTCCTTTCAGGAATCTGTGCCAAGTGGTACTAAAAGAGGGAGGAACCTCTTGGATTTAATTTACCTTCTGGTTAGGCACTTGGCTGCTCACAGCCAAGTGAATATTCATTCACAGCAAATGAATATGCTGTGGCTGTGAATAATGGTTTTGTTGCACCTAGAACAGTCATGTAATCTTTCCAGTTCTGGAACTGGAAATACAGCTTCAGTTCAGATGTCTGTACTATGCTTCTGGTTTTGGCATGGTTGCATAGAACTGCATGGGCTCAGGAGCATATATGTATATATGATATGGACATTCTTAGAAGAAACAGAGCTGCTCCTCTTACTCTCTTTGAAATTATCCATAAAAGAAGTTTTTGTATTTGTTTTCTTATGTGTAGCTTTTACTGATTATGCTCTGCATAAAGTCATTTTACAGAATATACTGAACATTATAATTAACAAAGCTATTCATTAAAGATGATGCAGAACTGCTTTTGCACTAATGGAGGGTTGGAGATTATCTCTCATAGCTAAAGTGCATTTTGATATAGGTTCTAATTCATAAAACACACTGTGCTGTGAGGCAAATGAAGTTCTCCCCTCCATTATATGCCACATGTGCAACAGTTAGACAATAAAAAGTTTATGCATCAAACAGTATCAGCTGTTACCTTATCTTGAAGAAAAAATCAGGTCTGTGCTTCTCTGTCAGGAAAAGCATGAAATCGTGTGTTAAGGGCAAGCCCCCAATTACTAACTAAGAATTAAACATACCCAAACCACAACTTTTTCCTTACTTGCAAGAAGATAAATTAATTTTTTAGGATTTCAATAATTCCAGTCAACAATTAAACTGAATTTTAAAAAAAAGTAATTTCTTACAGTAATCCTATGAGATCAGTTTTACAAGGTCGTTGTTTGGTGTGAAAGCCCTTTGAAAGGTTCTTGCTCCTCAATACAATTTCCCACCCTCTCAAGCTGTGATTTTGAAGCCATGCTGTCTGTGTACATAGCAAGGATGCAGATAAGGATGAGGAGCTGGGAGCAGCAGAAACAAGGCAGGGATGCTTTTAGCATGGAATTACAGCCTGAAGGATTCTATAACTGCATTTCGATGTTACCTTTCCTTTATACTTCTAGAGTTTTGTTCTTGTTTTTCTACCTCCCTCTCATTGAAACATTACCTGGAAAAGCCCTTCTTGTACTCTTCTATGTAAGACCCAATCCGCTCTGTTAATGTTAGAATTGCCATTGCCTTTCATAGAAAATACCATATTTACAATAGGGACTTCTAGTAGCTACTGTTCAAACTGGTCTGCTAGAACAGAGCATCTCTCATTTCCAACTGTAGCCAAAACATCAAACTCTTCATATCAGAGGAGGAAAATTCAGGTTTTGAATAGATAACATGATGACAGATGAGTAAATGTTAATATTTCTGGAAGAAACCCCGTGTTCTCCAAGCCAAAAATAGTGAAGAACATTGTTCATGGTTGTTTCCATTAGACAGGACTATGTATGTCCGTGTTGAAGAATATTCACCCTGGACCTCACTGGCTGCATCTGGTGTCCCTCTGGGATCGTAAATTTTTAGCTTGTGTTTTTTCTGGTGAAAATTCCTGCAGTCATGTAAGGATTGTGTCAGGGCTGCTAGACTGACATTTTTATAAGATGATACCAGGGTTATGTACTGCATGCATGGAGCATGATATGTGAGTGTATAGGGCTTGCGTGGCAAGGTTTTGGTAGTGGGAGGCTAGGGGTGGCTTCTGTGAGAAGCTGCTAGAAGGTTCCTTTATGTCCAATGGAGCCGATGCTGGCCGGCTCCAAGACGGACCCACCGCTGGCCGATGCTGAGCCCATCAGTGGCGGTGGTAGCGCCTCTGAGATAACGTATTTAAGAAGGGGGAAAAACTGCAGTCAGATGAGAGGAGTGAGACTGTGTGAGAGCAGCCACTCTGCAGACACCCAGGTCAGTGCAGAAGGAGGGGCATGAGGTGCTCTGGGTGCCACAGCAGGGGTTCCCCGGCAGCCCGTGGTGAGGGCTCACGCTGGAGAAGTTCACGGAGGACTGTGTCCCGTGGGAGGGACTCCACGGTGGAGCTGGGACAGAGTGTGAGGAGCCTCCCCCCCGAGGGGGAAGGGGTGGCAGAGACAGCTGTGGTGGACTGACCCCAGCCCCATTCCCCCTGTCCCCCTGCAGCTGCTGGGGGGGCGAGGTAGAGAAATTGAGAGTGAAGTTCAG
>JAVJGJ010000001.1:59695053-59709867 GCA_035590215.1 Microhierax caerulescens
AGGTAGAGAAATTGAGAGTGAAGTTCAGCCTGGGAAGAAGGGGTGTGGGGGGTGGGGGGGGGTGGGAAGGTGTTTTTAAGTTTTTGTTTCTTTCTCATTATTCTACTGTGAATTGAATGCTAATAAATTAAACTTAATTTCCCCAAATTGAGTCTGTTTTGCCCGTAGCTGTCCTTACCTTGGCCCACAAGCATTTAATTATATTTTTCTCTCCCCTGTCCAGCTGAGTAGGGGAGTGATAGAGCCGTTTTGGTGGGCACCCAGTGAGGATAGTAGAGACACATTTGAAAGTACTTGGTCTACTGAGGATGAGTCCATTGAAACAGTGTTGGAGGACTATGTAAGGAGGAAAGAGCCAGCCCTGGTGTCATCTTGTCCTTACTACATCTATGCTGAAGTCCTCAGAAAAAGTTACCTCTGGACTGCACCTAGGCTTTGTCTTGGAGGAACTAGTCAGTTCACTCCAAGTGAGAGCCTAGGCAGAACTCAGATGCATGCAGTATGAGTAATTAAGGGACCAAGATCTTGGGACAAGCTGAGATATGTCATTTGATGATATAAATTAACTCCATGTACACTTCTGATTATCCATTATGCATATATTTCAGCTGTGAGAAATATCTCTAGTCTTTATCTGTTGGGTGCAAGGACTCATTAATAAAGAACATCTGTCAAAGTAACAGATAATTTTACGAAGGCTGGGATATTAAAAGAAAAATGTGTCAAGGGAATATCCAGAAAGATCAAAAGCTTGTTTTCTTCATAATGCTATTAGGCACTGAAAGTAAACCAATAAATTTTGCATCAAAGTACCACGCTGTGGCATTGCAGCATGAGTAAAATCCAATCTGATTTACAGCAAGGTTACTGAACTGGTGGCCTGTGAACTGTCTGGCCTGAAGGATGAATTTGTCTCAAGTCTGTATAATTTTGAAACAGTTATGTTGAGCATGTAGTTCTGCAAACTAATGCTGAGTCTATCCATCTCCAGGAAATAACGTTTGATTTTTAAAAGTCCCAAAACTCATACCAAACCACAGTTCTTAAAATGCTAGGCAGCCTTGATTTAGAAGATAAGCTACTTTGGTATAAACAACATAGCAGCTGCTTTTGCTTTTAAATGAAAATAAAATAAAAATATAAAAACAGAATACTGGGCTACTTGGTATGTCATGATGCAATACGACAACTTGACATAATATAAATCATATTATGCATTGACAGTATCCAATAACATATATAGTATGTACCTGTAATAGAATGAGATTAAAAAAATAAATAAAAGCATGCAAAAGATAATTTTAACATAGCATTTTAATTGTATTTCATTGAAAATATTGAGAGTACTCAGCTTTGTTCAGAATTGGAATGAGGTCAGATTTTGAAATGCCTTTGTTTCCTGTGAAGTGGAAAGTTGAAGTGCTGATCAGCTCTATTTTTAGGAGAACTTTGTAACTGATTAGATCTCAGACTGATTATTAGATCTTGTTTTAAAACATCCAGAAAAGGAAGCTGTCACTTTGAGTTCCTGAAAGTAGTTTCTGTATGTGTGATGCAGTTTGCACATCTTTGTAGTCAATCTATTCCTAGGTCAGTCATCTGTATGCATATGTAAATTTGTCTTTGTTGGTTACCTGTTTTCCCCAGTCATAAATAATAGATATACCTAACAATATTTTCTTCATTACTTTTGCACCTACCAGCTGTACAGGAGAAACCATGCTAAAACTGAAGTTCTTAGAGAAGTCAGAATCCCCAACTGTTAGGCTGTAGTTACTTTGAAAGTTCGTGTAACGTACAACAAGACTGAACAAGATGAAACCACTAAAACCTTCTGTTCTGACTGATTTACCTGATTAGCCTGCATGCGCTTTTCAAGGTTTGACCTTTCAGCTTCAGTTTAGATAATTACATTGACTAAAGATTGTTAAAGCTGCTACTGTGCAGCTTCCTTGTTATAGACAATGTCAGAATGAGTTAAGAGATTCATGTTTGCGTGTTCTCGGATTCTGATTAAATGAGATATAAGTCTCAAAACTTCCAACTAGCATTTCAAATTATAATTTACCTTTGCCTATAGGATGAGGAGATAACAGCAGAGATAACAGCACCTCAGTCTAGCAAGGTACAGCCATGTCTTGTGGACATTTTTGCATTAGTTCATTGGCACATGTCTGCTGATTTTTTTATTGCTATTACACTGAAAGAGCAACAACAGCCCCCCAAGAGACTCTGAGTGAAATATAGCCAATGGAATCGGAACTTGGAAATACTTGCATAGTATTTTAGAAAAAATGCCAGCATGCTGAGGATTCATTAACTGTCACACACTGCCAACAGAGGAATCGCACATTTTCGTTCCCTCCAAGCCATGTAGGCCAACCCTATGTCTTCATCTGACAAACCAGTGATGTGTTCAGGCTCTGAAATAATCTATGGTAATGTGTTTTTCTCAACAAAGACAGCCTAGTGAAAAATTCTGCTAGTTTTTTGGTCTCAAGGTCCACACTTTGTCCTTTAAAATCTTTTAGGGAAATATAAAGAACATGTCAGTTAGTTAACAGTTTGGAAGTGCATCAAGTACATCCATTTTTCATACAGAGTAAACCCTTGCCAGGAAAATTTAATAAAGTAATTTGCTGAAGCAGAAGAATGCTGATAATGTTGGAAGCACTCAGCATATCTTGCCAGCCTACAATACTGGTGGCTAATTCTTTTTTCTGGATAAACAGAGGATCTTAGACCTAAGTGTCTAAGTGATTCATATGTGCATACGTTTAAAAACATCAACATGTAGGATATCATCACCTGTCAATTAGAAAGAAACTGATCCCATGGTATCTTACAAGGCATCTTAGAAGATTTTCTGTTAGCATTCCCATCATTCTGCATTTTCGTCCACAATAGCAAAACTGAAAATTCCTGTCAAGTAGAATTCTATGGCAAATGCTTTATAGTCAGATAATATTAATTCATAAGAACTAAAGGCTTTTTCTGAAAGGTGTTGGTTCTGCTGAGTTGTTTTCTCGGCTTGCAAAGAAAATGAAAATGAAACAATATTGTTATTTCAAAAAGTATTTAATTATATTTAATATATATTTATATAAATATTTATGTTAATTATAATTAAAAATGGTCAAGACTTAGAAGACCTGATCAAGATCTCAAAGGATAGTTGTATGTTAAAATATCATCGCTTTTGTGAGAAATAATCGATAAACAGCTTTTTCTGATCTAAAATTAGTTTAGTAAGGAAGCTGCATCAAAACTGAGAACAGGATTTCAAATAATATTGGAATATGTCAGTATACTTATATGCGTAGAATAGGAAATAAATACTAAGAAATTATATAGCTATACATACATTTTGATTACAAAACAGGAGTGTGCAAAAGCAGAAGAAAAAGAGTTTTCAAGTATTTGTTTTTGTACCATATGTCTATGGTAGAAACCTATGCCAAAAAAATGGACAAATTGTGATTTTATGTTTTCCCTCTTGTGCAGGGATGTGTAAAGCCCAGACTAGAATTGTTGTAAATTGGACTTAGGTGATGTAATAAATGGCAATATAAATATGCTGTATCTAGAATTTACTAACATGTAACAATCTGAGTATTCATAATGAGTATTTTCATATATTTTTCATAGAGCTATTTGTTTTAAAAAGCTGTGGCAATTAAACTATTTTCTTACCAACTTAACCCATGGTCTTTCAGATAATTTGGTGCATTTTTATGCCCCCACCCCTTTTTTTTTTTCCTTGTAGGTGGTTCTCTATCAAATTAGTTGATACTATTACTGGAAGTTTTAATCCATTCAAGTACATTTAATTTTTATTGTCTAATTCTTTTATATATCATGAGATGCTTTATATTGTAATCCTTTATATACTGGGACAGCAGGCCAATAAGTATAAAACTTTTCTGAGGCAGGAAGATGAGAAAGATTCCCAATCAAGCAAAATGAAGACAAGCAGCCTTAGGGAAAACTCCCTGCGAGAAGCTGCTAAGCCTTTGCTTTGTTAGATTTTGTTCTCTTCTGTTTTGTTGGACTGTATGTACAGTAGACTTACATGTATACGCATAATTAAATTGTGTCAGGCTAATTATCATGAAAGCCTTATCTTAGCATTTTACAGCTGTAATCATCACCTATTTTAGGCTGGATGGTAACTTGATGAAATGCTTAGTAATTTGGCAGGTTAGTGGTTTAAGTGCTAACTTGATAATGTTCATGCTATTAAAATATTTTCTTTCCAATGATCAAATAACCTTGATAGATTTAAGTAACCTTTGAACAGTTTCTCAAGCTGGCAACTTTAATTGCTCTGTGGGTAGTTGGACTGATATGGAAGCACACTGTGCAATTTTTCCGAAAAGGCTGATTTCATTGGCATAATTTCTCTGTCCTTCAAGTGCCGGGGTATGGTGAACACAGGGAGGTGAGTACTTGTTTAAGCAGCTGCTGCCAATAATGTGCTTGTCTGAATGCTGTGCTAGCTGCTGGAAGTTCTGTAATCGTATTACCACAGAATGTGCTTTTCTTTGGGAGTGAGGAAGCTGTGAAGCCTTAAACCTGGGATCAACTATGTCCTATTTGCTGTTGCAGACTTTGGCCAGGCTAAATTGTAGTTGTAGGAGCTGTTTAGAAAGCAAAACATGTCATGATATTTTCACCACATCCATTCAGATCTGAAATGGGTCTCGGTTGTGTAGGTATATTCTAAAGAAGAGGAATTCAGAGTTGCTTGTTCACGTCACTCAAACTGAGAGACTTTAATTCGATATAAGGTGTTTAAATCTGGCTATTGCCTACTTCACTGTTCTGGAGCTATAACATGTTTTCTGACTCAGACCTTTTGTCAAACACTCTTCTTTGGGAGGCCAACTAACCAACTCCATGTGGCAAGTCCTATGGAGCAGGATTTGAATCCTTTCCTGCCTTAGGAGCCCCAGTCTCATTCATGCTCCGTCAGAGTTCTTGTTCAATCATCTGAAGGACAGTGCAGTAGTAAATAAAATAACATCTCAGCTACAACTGCTCTCCTCTCTAAGGACTGGAAAACCTCAAAGGAAAAAGAATTTCTAGTCTGATAATAGCTCTTTTGGATCTGTCTGCAGAGTTTTCATGGGCAGGATCATTTCCTGATGGCAGTTACATAAAGCTTAATTGACTTGTTCAGTGGAAAGCCCACTCCATAGATACGTATTCTCCCTGTTACAGAAGTAGTGAGAGTTTGTGACAGCAAACAGTCCAGGTATTACGTTATGCTGAAGCACCTTATGCTGCATCTAAGCTGGCTGAGTGTCTCTGCTCCACTGTGCTATGCACACGTATCCTGAATGAACAGCAGAAACCAAAGGCCAGTGAGGTTGATTGCAAACTGTGATACACTGAGTAAGAAAGAGAATTGCCGTTTCAGATTTTTCTTGCATGGTCCTGTTGTTTCATAGGCTTGAAAGAGGAGAGGAGATAGCTGAACTGCTTGCGTTTGATAAAAATTGTTTTGTAGTTTGGCAGTAGACTCCAACTGAAGCAAGAGCTATACTGTCATAGGTGCTATGATAGCTCACCTCTACTGCCAAACAGTCTTTTAACAGTCAGACGAGAAAATCTAACGGGGTTAGAAAGAAGCAGATTTAGAGAGGTGAAATTACTTTCCTAAATCTTGCAGGTCCAGATTCTTCTACTTGAATGAAACTAGTCTTTCAAGACAGCAGCTGTATTGGTTCTCTTCAGTTTTTCCAGCCATGTGTTCCGTGGGTAATTAAGACTAAGTGAAGTCAGGGGATGAAGTTTTTAGGTATCTTTGGAAAAAGTATTGTTATAGAGGCCTGATTATGCAAAACAGAAAAGAAGATTTTTCCACTTTGCAAATAGCAATTAGCTTTCTCAGTGGCTCAGTGCAGGAGTTCAGCATGATTTCTGTATTTTGAAAATAAGAATTGCTGAGAGATTAGAACAACATGGATTACAAAAAAACAGGTATCATGTTCTAGAAATTATTGTCTTTCCTTCACAGTTTTGAATTAACAGAGCATATCATAAATGGTGTTAAACAAATGTTTCATTAAAGAAAATAGAATTGCAAATAGGACCCTTTTTTCTCACTTGAAGAATTTGCGAATTTTTCAGTTTTGTTTTGTTTTAAATATTTTTCTTCAGGAGCATGTCAGATGGAATTAAACTAGTCACCAACACTATACATTTCACTTACTTTTATGTCCACTACATCTGAAGTTAAACCCACCTTGTGTTTTTCACCATTCATTTGTAAAACCTGCTACATTCATAGTTTATGTTTCCCCAAAGTGTAGCCAGTGAAAGGAAGCTTTACAGTGTGAAATGCTTCTGCGCAGATGTGAAAACATGACATGAGCTCAGAATTTCTGGCATAGATTGCATTTAAATATAACTCAGCATGATTGAAAATCTTCTCAGTGTCCTAGATTTGCACTTTAGGTTTCAATTTATACTAGGCATGAGTATGTTGTTAGCTGCATGAATAATGCATCGTTTTCTTCAGCTCAACTCATTCCCTTCACATGTTTATTCATTTATGCTGTTTAAATGAACAGAAATGCTCATATCAGTATTCACTGGTGTTCTGACAAGCTGCAGGATATATCAGTTTCCTCAGGCTTAAAAAAAGCACAGAACTGCTTACCCAGAGACCATCTTTTCAAATGATCATTTATATTTAGTTGTCATTTGCATTCAATGACAGAAACCCCCTTTCATACTTTTATATCATTATCTTGAATAAAATTCTTGTAAATTTATATATATATTTCTAATACATTTCTGGTGTCAGGAATACTTGTTGAAGGAAAAAGTAGTTTTACAACAGAACCCAAATATACACAGGGTTTGAGGCATGAGGATGTGTTTTTCCCTTAAACACGTAATGTCACCATCAATCCATACCTTTTCCGAATTCAGAGAGTCCATAAACAAAGGATTGGATCAACAAAAGGTAGAAATAGGGTTGAATTTGTCATGTTTCCTTGCTAGATAAGCTGCGTGGGTCTGTTCATGTTAGTTCACAAAACCAAATTTGGGCAGAAAAGCAGCTCTATAGAGAGACTGATATTATCTAATTTTAGATTAATAGAGAATAATTTTGTCACTTGGTGATTTATGTTTTATCATTCTATAGTTTAAATGTCACAAACAGTTTTCATATTATGTCAGTTATTTAAACTTATATGGATACATATTTTATTACTGTCTGTATGCAGGTAATTAGTGTATTTCTTTTAGATACTAAGATTTAGTAGTATTTGTTAAGGTAGCACATTTTTATTGTGCTTGTGGTGGTTTGACCCTGGCTGGACACCAGGTGCCCACCAAAGCCACTCTATCACTCCCTTCCTCAGCTGGACGGGTGCGAGAAAATATCATGAAAGGCTCAAGGGCTGAGATAAGGACGGGGAGATCACTCAGCAATTACTGTCATGGGTAAACCAGACTCAGCTTGGGGAAATTAGTTTAATTTATTACCATTCAAATCATAAAACCCACCTTTCCCCCACCCCTCCCTTCTTCCCAGGCTTAGCTTCACTGCCAATTTCTCTACCTCCTCCCCCCCAGCAGCTGCAGGGGGACAGAGCATGGGGGTTGTGGTCAGTCCATCACACGCTGTCTCTGCTGCTCCTTCCCCCTCGGGGGGAGGCTCCTCACACTCTGCCCCAGCTCCACCGTGGGGTCCCTCCCACGGGACACAGTCCTCCGTGAACTTCTCCAGCGTGCTTCTTTCCCATGGGCTGCAGATCTTCACACACTTGCTCCAGCGTGGGTCCCCCAGAGGGTCACAAGTCCTGCCAGCAAACCTGCTTCAGCACAGGCTTCCAGTGAGTCACAGCCTCATTCAGGCATCCACCTCCTCTGGGGTGAGGTCCTCCATGGGCTGCAGGTGGGCATCTGCTTCACTGTGGACCTCCATGGGCTGTGGGGGCACAACCTGCCTCGCCATGGTCCTCACCACCAGCTGCAGAGGAATCTCTGCTCCAGCACCTGGAGCACCTCCTGCTTCTCCTTCACTGACCTGGGGGTCTGCAGTTGCTGCTCTTACATACCTGCTTTCTTCCTTTGGTGCAGATTTTTAATTTTTTTCTTTCCCTTCTCAACATGCTATTACAGAGGCGCTACTGCTGTTGCTGATGGGCTTGGCCTTGGCCAGTGGCAGGTCCGTTTGGAGCTGGCTGGCATTGGCTCCATTGGACATGGAGGAAGCTTCTGGCATCTTTTCATAGAAGCCACCCTTGTAGCCCCTCTGCTACCAAAACCTGGCCATGCAAACCCACTGCAGTGCTCAAATCATAAATTTAATCTACAAAAGGAGCTTTGAAAACATATTAGTGATAGTTACATGCCATACAGCCATCAGCTTCCATAGCACTTTTTCCTCAGTTTCTTACAGTCATTAATGTAATCTCAGTCCTTGTGTTATTTATTATACAATAGGTACTGGGAAATGTAAATAACTTGCAAAGAGTCACACAAGAAAATCTGTGATAGAAAGAGACCTTAATTTTTACGATTTGAATCCAGGTTATTGCCTGAGTTCTGTTGCCTGGATACTACAGTACCACCTGTCAGTTTTAAACCATAGTTGTGTCTTTGAAAATTACCTCTAAGTTAAGACTTACTACCTATTGGAATTATTCAAATGAAAAAGATGAGAAGAATCTGCTTTTTATTTAATCAGTTCCCACTTTCTGTAACTGGTATCCCACAAAGACTTCTTAAATCAAAATCAATTCAGTAGAGTTGTTTTTATGTTTAGTTGTGGTTCTGGGTAGAATTTAAATTTTCTGTATTATGGCAAATATAGCAACTTTGTAAAATTTTGCCATTGTGAATGAGACAAACCTAGAAAGTTTTAAAATTTAACCCAGAATGAAAATGTGAATAATTCTTTTAGTTTCTGAAGCAGAATTTCTTTGAAATTACACAAGTAGCTTTTGGTAATATGGGACAATTTTCCAAAGAAAACTTCCTGATTAGTTTATATGTTATCTCTCCATCTTCCTGAGACACATGTAATGTTCTTTAATCATGTATAGAAACAAGCAGCTATTCCATATTTATGAAATAGTAAGGCTACATGAAATAGTGAGGCAATGAGAACTTTGAGCTATTGGGAACTCTTACTGTCTGTCAGTTTAATAAGACTTTCTCAGAAATGAACAGTTTCTAACAGCGCAGAATATAGATTTTCCGTCAGCAAATAGAAGAACCAGGAAATTTCAGAGAAAAATGTATTTAACATGTGAAATGAAATAACACAATGGTCACAAAGGTTTATGTACAATTCAGTGAAATGGCCTTAAAGAATAATAGATCCAGGAGCTAGAATCTCATAAAAAAAATCCCGTTTTTCATGGCTTAGGCTTCTTGTGCCAGTCAACTTAAGATTTTAGAACACATTTCTAATGCTTTTCCTAGTTATTTTCTGAGATGATCAGAAACATTCTGCATGAATTGGATCCCTGGACTTTGGAACTCACATGAACTCAACGCCTTGCCATATCTGAGTTACAGAAGAGCCATTGGGTTGGGTGACAATAACTTCTAGTTGCTCTTAGCCAAGGCTGGATCCAAATCAAATGTTTTTTAAAAAGTCTGTTTCACTAAGCTGCCTACATAAATTACATAAAGCTATTTGTTAGTCTTGATAGCAGTCTCAGACATCGGAAGTATTCCTTTGCTCCTTCCTCCACACACGTGCTGCCTTTTTATCAGTATTGGCACACGCTGCATAGAATGTGAGGAAAAGCAGCTGTCTGAGATAACTGGCAGTGTAATAAATGGGAATTAGCTGACACTAAAATAGGAATGCTGGACGAGCAAATTCATGAAAATAAAGGAAGACTGGGCTTCATGAAACAGTAACAATATGAAAATACCACTTCTTTTTAGCAAAATAGTTCTCGTGACTATTTGCTCTGATGGAAACTTACTTACTGGAATAGAATTTATTTCTGGTAAATGATGTGTGCAACTACCCTGTTCTCTAGGGATATAGCTGTGTCAGTGTTCTTAAGACTAAGTTCCCTTGCTCTCCAAATGTGTTAGTCACAAGAACATCTTTAGTTTTTCCATGAGAGCACCTGCCTGGTATTCCTTCAAGTGTTATCTAGTTCTTAATGTGCCTTCCAGGGCCCATATGTGTGTAGTACTGATCTGCATTCATAAATGACTCCACCTGGAAGGCCCAACTCTTCTAGCACCTATCTCAGTGGTCCACACAGCATTGCTGAAAACATTGTTACATGCACCAGTGCTGATACTCTCTCACCCACTGGATGCTTCTTTGTTACTGGGGAAGAACAGGAGGCAGCAGTGATATCCAGCAAGGAAAGAGACTGTGACTATGTGCTATATATATGATGATTTTTAACAGCTTATGTAGTCTGTAATGTGTAAATGTGAGAACTCAAGCATGGCAGTAGCAGATGCGGTTATGCCTTAGCAATACTTAACTATGCAATACTTGAGGGAGAACAAATGAGATAACTGTGAGATAACTATGGCAGTGACATTGGATAACTAAAATAATTTATGAAATAACTATGAAAATGACAGTGGATAGCTGTAAGAAACATTAACAGCATTAGCCTTTGAGCCATGACCAACACAGTGTTAATTACAGTTGTGGTAGCAACCCCCTGCATTGTCCCAGTCCACTAAGGTACTCAATACCCCTCTCTTGGCCCTCAGAGCCCACATTCCTGGCACAAAACTCCCCAGGTTGTCCCCCCTGCTATGCTGAGAAGGCCTAGGTAGCTGTTCGTCACTGTGACCATTGTTTCTTAGATGGTGGGATCTTCAACACTTCAGCTCTTCTGCTGATTCTACCTTGGTAGTCTTTAATTTATCTTTTTATACCCTCATGGTACTCTGACCTATGACCTTCTGTGCTTCACTGTGTACTTCTGTACTTTCTCAGAGAGATTATTCATTACTTCTGTTGAGTCAGTTCAGTCTGGAGACAATTGGTCACTGTGTCCTCATCCTGTAGCTGTTCCCCTGCAGTGCTGATTCCATGAAACTGTCCATCTGCCCTCATGCTGCAGCTGTCTTAACTGCACCGTTATTGTAAAATTTTCCTTTATTTTATTAATGGCCTACAATCAGCAATTTGTTAAATTAGTTTATTTTAGTTCAGAATTGCCTCTGTGGTTTTTTAGATGTACTAAGGTCTCACACTTGTGACTAGCCATTTGGTTAGTCCTTATCTTGCCACAATGCCAAATATGTTTGTGCGGGGTTAGTAAAGTTACATCAAAGCCCATCTTGACTCTACCAATACACTATACTTTGCTGTGATATTAGCAGCATTATACTGAGGCCTGTCTTGGCTCAGAGAGGCCTGACTCAGCTTGGATATTTTCAGTTCCCTGATACACACGCAAGACCCCCTTCTTGTTTTCAGGTTTTCCTCCTATGTTCTGTGGAAATTCAGAGTAGGCAACAAGCTTGGGTTCGTCATAGTGCAGAGGTCTTGCCAGAAACCCAGTAACCTGGAACCTGCTGTTTGTGGCAGAAATGGATATTTATCGAGTTGGCCCTGGCTTGTAGCCAGGCACCCGCACAGCCCCTCACTTGCACATATCTCCCTTCAGTGGGACAGGGGGAGAAAATAGAAAGAATAGGAGTGAGAAGACTTGTGGGTCAAAGTAAAGATAGGGAAATTGCTTACTTGTACATGACAAGTGCTGTCATGAACCAAACTCAATTGACGTGGGGAATTTAACTTTATTTCCGATTAACATAAACTTTTGATTCCTGATTCAGGTATTACAAAACAAAGCCCCCAAACATTGATACACTTAGAGAGAAAATACCCCTCTTCCTTTCCCAGCCTTAACTTCAGACACCTCTCTCCCCACTTCTAGTCTCCACTTCACTCCTGCGCTCCAGACATCTATCGTCATAGCACTCAGGCCCTTCAGTGGGGTGACAGGTGGTGCAGGGGGTTCTCTGCTGGTCCTTCTTTCTCCCGCATTTCATATGGTTGCAGCACCTGTCTTCATGAGCTAGAGTCCCTTGGGTTGTACCTGCTCTGCTGTGGTTCCTCTATGGACTGCAGTCCCTTCAGGGTGTACCTGATCCACTATGGAGCACCTCCTTCTCCTCTGGATTTGTTATTTCCTCATTTTCTTGGCTGTTTCTTACTCTTGTTTCCTCCTTCTCTCTCTGTCTGGTGTTTCCTGAACTTTCTTAAACACTTTTTCACAAGAATGCCACAAACTCCTCTGAGTGGCTTAGCTGTGGCCTGCATCAGGTCTGTCATGGAGCCAGCTGTGGCTGGCACAGGCCAGTCACTGACCTTTTCCCACAGAGGCCACCCCATTAACCCCTCATCCTGCTACCAGGACCTTACATTTGCATCCAATACAATGGAGACTTAAGATCTTTTTGGGTTTTGAAGATTGTTTGAAGGATGACTTGCCAGCTGACACCAAAGGCTAGCTGACACAGACCTACAGCTGTGTCAGTGACAACAGCTCCCATTTGTGGTGGAAGTTTCTCCAGCTGCAGATATGCATTGCTCCTGGTTGTACCTGCCAGGGCATGGATCCTTTCTTGGCAAGCTCCTGATCTGAAGGGTATTTCTGGGAAGGGTGAGGGAAACACACTGGGCACTGACCCTTGGCTGTGAACCTGCACTTCTAATAGATATACCATTAAACGGATGACACCATCTCTCAACCAGGTGCCTATTTCCTGAGCACACTTTTATCTTCTTCCCACTTCTAAATCACCACTGGACATCACTGATCGGTCTATGTAACTGAGGATTGTCATTTGAGATAATTAGCCTCATGAGTTGATCCTAGACCATGCCAGTGACAGCCTTTTCCTACCATCTTTGTGGGACCTGAGGGGCAGGAGGCAGAGCACAATTGAAAAAGGAAGGATCTGCAAGTGCGTTGTTGCCCTTATCATTTTCCCCATATATCTAGCTACAATTTCGCTTGCTGCAGCTTGTGCCTGCTGCCTTTTGTCCTTTCACTGTGCATCTCTGAGAAAATTCTGTCTCTGTGTTTTCTAAAACCCTCATTAAGTAGCTGAGTACAGCAGTGAGATCTCTCCTTAGCTGTCTCTTCTTGAAGCTGAACAAACGCCACTCTGTCTCTCCCTGTACGTTATGTTTTTGCTGGGCCCATTGCTGGGCTCACTCTAGGTGGTCAGTGTCTTTACTGTACCAGGAATCCCACACTGGGTGTGTTACTGCAGGTGCAATCTTACAAGTGACAAATAGCAGAGAATAATTACTTCCCTTAATGTGCTGACCACACTGTTAAAGCAGTTATGTTCTTAGCATTTGTTGCTGCAAAGGCACACTGCTCATTTCTAGACATCTTGTCCACTAGAGTCTCCAGGTCTTTTTCTGCGAAGCTGCCTGCTAGCCAGCTGGCTCCCAGGCTGTATTACTGCATGGGATGCTCCTCTCCAGGTGAGGAACTTTCCGTTTGTCTTTGTTGAACTGAGAGGTCCTGCCAGACTTTCTCCAACCTGTCAAGATCCCTCTGAAAGGCAGCCATGCCTTCCAGCATATTGACTGCACTCCTCCCTTTCTCTTTCCAAACTGCTGCTTTGCTTTTTTTCCCCCTTTGCTCATTTTCTAGAGTTTTGGAGGGTGTGAGACATTAGTAATAGAGGGCCATTCGGGGCCAGTTGGCCTTTATGTCAGAGAACAGTCAAGGGTACTTTTAATATACTGGTATAGTTGTATTCTGCAGTTCTGAGGTGAAAGAGAAGCACAACCAGATACCGCTCAGAGCTGCAGTGCTACATGATCATGTGTGCTCTGGAAAAGCACGTGAGGCTGTGCTCCAGTGTTGGGTGCTGGGCTGTGGCCAAGCCCACATGTGTCCTGGGAAGATGGCTTTGGAAGCACTTGGAGAAGAGGCTCCTGTGCTGTGTTTACAGTGGTTAGTGAAGCCATGGGAAATAACGGGAGCATTATGACAGCTGAAGGCCCCTTCCAGAGAATGCTGGATTGGAAAGGTGTCTTCTTGATGATCTTGGTATATTTAGGCATAGTATTTGGCCTGAAGGCTCTGATGTTTGAGAGCCCAGACAGGGTGTACCCAGATGGTATATTACTTCACACAGTTCCACTTTGATGATGCTGGCAGTGGATTTACTGACACAAAACTGTTTGTGCCATGGATGAGAGATGTAATAAAATTTCCTGGCATCAAACTGACCCGCTTCTGGGACAGGGTGGATGTGAAAAAATGAGTGTGCTGCAGCACAGGAACTAATGCCAGCTCGTCACTCAGGACTGTGCAGTGGCCTTATGCATTAGATATTAATGGCCCCATAGTGGTTGGTCTGCAGCTAGTGGATGATAATGTGTGCGTCCCCCTGCTCCAAGTGCTGGTGATTTGACATCTGAACCAGTGTGCCATGGCCTTGCGAGTGGGTGGTCTGCACAAGGCTGGAGCTAGAACTGATCGTAACAGACCTGACAGTCCAGCTTCCAGAGCCCTGCAGGGGCAGCTGCTCAGTATTTCCAGTCGGACCACCACCATCCCATGTAAAGGAGCCTCATTTCTCCACTCACAGAAAATTAAAATTGTAGTAAGATCATCACATATTATTATGTTATTAATTAATATTAGGTTATTAATTACAAAATATTAATACTGTGTGGTTTATTATTACATCATTACAACCCACAGACATAAATACACAGCAGATTAATTATTTTAAAATTATAAAATCTTGAAAGTCTTGATTTTAAAATCAACTTGACAAGTTTGCTAATTGAGGAAAAATGCAAGTTTCTGGCTA
>JAVJGJ010000001.1:59709967-59738463 GCA_035590215.1 Microhierax caerulescens
AATGCAAGTTTCTGGCTTATTCCAGTGAATAAAAACAGTTTACAAATGATACTACCCTCCTTAAAGAACTTTCGTATTCATCAAACATTATTAAGAGCTGCATTTCACCTTTTGAGTGCCTAAAAAAGTGAAAGTGATATTAAAATAACATAGAAACTGGAAATAAGTTGTGGAAGTAAATTCTTAATCTTGCAGCTACCAAGAGTCATTACTGAGGAAGTGTTTATATACTGTAATTGGCGTATTGTATAAAATATAGATTCATAAATCTGTTGAATAAAGTAATTCATCATTACACTTATTTTACATAAAACAAGTGAGCTTACCACAGTAAAAACTAAAGCTACAAATAAAAAATCTGAAACCCTTCAAAGCTGGATTAGTTCATTGATCTGATTTGTCACCTCAACTCACAAACAATTGTTCTGGTATAGTGATTTGGGCAATGTGGTGTCACCTTAAATTTGCACTAATGGAAATAAAAAGGTATATGGAACTAGCTGGCATTTGTGGTTTAATCTGTTAATTTATTGGTGTAATACTATTAAGATCCTGATTCATCAAAACACTTAAACCACGTTTTACTTTTCACCAATGTCACAAAATAGTCACTTTGGGTTCATTGCACTTTTCTGTAAGTATCTTCACAGTGCGCCCTTTATTTTTGATGAAAATGTCTTAAACACATTTTTCTGCTGTCATGCTTTAGACAGTATAGCATTGTGCCAAAGCAAAAAGGAGATTAAACTGTTTATCTTTTCTGATAATTTTTTATATTGAAATGAACCAATATTACGTAGGACAAAAAATAAATTTGATTTTCAAATGTTTCTGTTTTAATGAATGATGGCAGCTAAAGGAGTAGATGTGAATATTTTGCAATCTTTTAATGTACCAGTAATAATTTGTAAACATTGGGTTATACCTTTCTTTTGTCAACACTCATCCAGCATCTCTCATTTTTTAGCTTATACATTCTTCAGAACACCCTGTGTTTGCTCTGTGTCTAGCACAAGAGGGCTCTTGATCTTAATTGGACTCTTTGGCTTCTATGGTAATCTACTCTATTAGGGAACAATAGCCTACAAGATGGCTGGGAGTATCAGCAAGGACATCTAAAAATGTCATTAATGTCAGTTAATCTTTATCTATCATATGAAAGGCCGTTATTACTATGAAGTTAAAACCAGCATTGGTAGATGTTATTAAGCTTATAAAATTAACTTTGCTTTTGTGGGCTAGGATTTTAATACCAGCAAGTTACTAGTTTACAATCTGGATTCTTCTGATAATATACTGAATACTAACTTGGTAGAAGCGTGTGGGTGTCTGTCACTTCCATTTATCCTTTCCATCACCAGTGACCTGCAAACTCCAAACATATAATGCTTTAGGGGATTCACATTTCAGAATGAAATAATTCTTGATGTATGGAATCACGATGATACTTTCTTAGACATTTCAACATTCTTTTGCTGTCATAGTGGTAAAATTCCTGATGGGGTTGAAAATGGTAATAGTCTGTCTGGTTCTTATAAGAAGAATAAGTCAACAAATTTTGGTTTTCTTAATAATAAACAAATAAGAACTATTTTTTCTTAGTATCTGTTCTTGTGTTTTAAAGATTTAGCGTGGCTTTATATAAAAATCAATCTCAATATAAACAAAAAGTATGCAATTACTGTTCTTCTAGGAAGAATCATCAGGTCAGAATGGCCAGGGTGATTGATATGTGTAGCAGGAAAATGAACAATTACATTGCTTGTGTATTTTTAGTATCTTTTGCACCAGATAATTTCCTTTTTTATGCCCAGAGTAGAGTGGAAGGAAATATTGTGTTTGTGCAATTGTCAGATTGCTTACCAAGATTGGCCTACATAGGTTCCGTAAGGTTTGCATAAGTTTTTGCATACCATAGCCACTGTCCAGCATTCAGCTGTCAGTTGAGGATGGAGAAAACCAGCCTGGGGAGGCTTGATAGCAGGCAGAGTCAGAGTTGCCATCTACCCTCTGCTCTTTAAATCTGTATCTAGTGTTTTAGGAACTGTCATTCAGACAAAGGCAAAATGTTGTCCTTCCTCTGAAATAAATGAACAGCCAAAATGCAGTGCTGTTAGGATCTCATCCTGTGTGCTGTGTGTCTTTAGTCACAGGAAATCTCTAAGATCATAGGCACTGTGATGGAAAATTCAATTTGAGATGAGCAGCACAGCTTTCATAAAGATCAGAAAAAGGAAGCACATATATATTAATTAAAAGCTAATGATAATAAATAAGCAATAATGGTAAAAAAGATTGTCTATAAATAACAGTTAATCAAATATTGTTGTATATGCATATGTTATTCTGTGTTCTTACTGTCACAACTGTTGATTCTATGACTGCGTCTCTTTTTTAAGGTCTTGTCTACGTTAAAATACTCTTGGTATTGTTTAAAAGACTCCAGCTGGGCTATACAAAGCAGTTTGTTAGCTCAGGCTAAAACATGCTTACCTTATCTAAAAATCTGTAAATCTTCCAACAACCTTCTTGTCATTTTTGCAAATGGGTAAACAAGTTCTCATGTTGCTGCTTTAACTTACCAGGCAAGGCAACTGAGCACTGCAGTGCAAAAGACCATGGGATGTCCTCACAGCGCAGAAACAGTGAGGTTACAATTATTTGTGCAGGGACTTGGAATGGGGGAATCTGTTACCAGGCTAGGCACGTCCTGGGACTCAGGTGAAGGCATGCTCTGTGGTGTAGACCACATCCCTACTCTAATCAGGGTAGTCACATAGGGCTCAGTTTCCTCTTAGCTGGCGGGCTTCTTCCATCTCCTTTTTTAGTGATCTTGGGTTTGTATCTTCTGGTATGCTATCTTCAATCCTTAGAAGAGTTTTCTTCCAACTCCCTTTCCAAGGTTTGCTCACATCTCTGCCCTCAAATCCCTTGTTGAACCATTGCTCATCCAGGAATCATGTCTTCTTGTGAGAACTCAATTTGAGCTCTTTTTTTTGACAGCTAATATTCTGTTTCTTTTTTAAAGCAATTCCTTTTCTCCCCAGCCTTTGACTATTCTCTTTTGTAAGAAGAAAGTGTAATTAGTTGGAGAATACAATGTAAATAAATAAAAAACACTGTAGACAGGCCTGGATTTACAAGAAAGATCAGTTACTTGCCTGCACTTCTAGGTAGGTGCTATGACACCACCTGATTGTGCATCCCTCATTTCCTCCCCTCTGCTCCCAATTTGACTTTCAATAATAATGTGATTGTGTCCAGTGTCAGCCTAACTGCTTTTCTGTGATAGTTGTAGCTTGTGAAGTTACTGTACTTATTCAATAGGAAGAAACTTCCAGACTTAGATAGAGCTGTTCAGTGACAGCAAGCTAAAACGAAGACCAAATTTATCGCTAGGCACCTGTTTTCCACTTCTAAAGGGGGACTGTCTTGCACAATGTGGCTCATCTCAATACCTAATTTATTTTAATTAGCTTAATGAGGGATGTCCCCTGAAGAATAATACTATACTTCTTGTCCTTGTTTTGTTAAATACATCACCCAGTGGCATATTCAGAAGTCATCTAAATTTGATAAGGAGTTGTCTGCTTTTTTCTCCTCGGTGCTCCAGATAAACCAGCTGTGAGCACAAGGGTGTTATTTCTAATGCAGGAAATGAAGAAGAATCTTGTCTTCATAACAAGCTGGCATAAAAGGAATGAAATATTATTTAACTAGATGTTCAGGCAGAACTCACAACTGCAGTATCTGAATATCTGTTTAACAATGAAGGCTGCCTTGAAAATGGAAGATCTTCTAATGATTGACAAGGTTGTAAATGAGTTGTTTCTTGCTGTAATCAGAGCCCGACATTATAAGCCTGCACATACCTCAGCACAGCAGGCTAGCTTGGGTGTTGCAGTGATCTTATATTCACAGGTTGTGTTCCTGCTGGAACAATATTAACTCTGAGAGTAAATAATTGAAAGCGTTAACTCTGAGAATAAATTACTAAAAACACCATTGCATGAGGCAGTTTACTCCGTTTCCTGTACTCCACAGTGATCTACATGGAAGAGTTATGACTGAATGGTGAACTGGGCTATGAAGGTTAACTTTCCAAGCAGACTGACCTTTAGGGACACCTAAAACGTTCCCCATACTTTCTACTGTAATATGGAATTCATCCAGGGAGTTTTATGATCTGGTCAGTTCCCTCCAGATTTGTTCTTTAACATCAAATTTAAAGAAATGTAAAAGAGGAGATCATTATTTGTCTTCTAGAAATACCTCTAACCATTAGAAGTATTGATGTCATAGCCTCAGATTTATTCCCTAAGAATCTGACATGATTTTCAGAAAGTTGTCAGCATGTCACTAAGACTTACTCAACATTGTTTACAAACAAGGGGTTTATATCCTCAGAGATAAGCATCATCCTTTCAAGTTGGTGTTTCAGACATCACATTAATATGACTAATGATTAAAGAGATTAATTAATTTTATGCATATTAGGGACGTTATCATTGTTGTCACTTTTTACATACATTAATGTCAACATGATGGTGCAAAGCCTGAGTAACAGGAAAGAGAAATGAGCTCTGTCCAATCTATTAGAGCTCATCTAAGCAACTAGATTACACCACCACCACCACCACCACCCCCCACCCCCCATTAAACACACCAGTTCTTGTAGGGTCAGTTTTTGTTTTCATTCATAAAGAGAAGGAAAAGAGAAGAAAATTCCAGAGAACTGTTTTGTATCTTAGGGATATGAATGACATCCCATCTTTTGCTTTGATTATTTAGGGGATTTACATGAGACATTTTCAAGCATTCAGTGTCATATTAATCATAGAATTTTTGAGTCTAAACCAGAGAGCCAGTAGCTGCCAGGTGAATGCAGTATTTTAGCTTACACAAGGTGGTCCAAGTATGGAATGACAAGACTAAATGCCAGAATCTCCTGACCATGTAATTCTCTCAGCTGGGTATTGAAAGGAGCAATTAATGCATGATGCTTGCCTAGAAGAGGAAAAAATGCTGTCTGTGCCAAGTTTGGTATTTCCCATGATTGGAATTTTCTTGTCAAAAATACTCCTTTAGCACCTTTTGTTTTGGCTTACAGAAGTTAATGTATTTCTCCTGTCTGTATTCTTAGGAAAAATGGTGGTGTTCCTTTACTTTGGGATTGATATTGGATGATAGTGTATATAGATCAAGTCTAGTGAGTTTTTCTGAGGCAGTGTAACAAAAAAAAAAAGTCATAGGGATGCTGAATTGCGTCATTGATTAGCACTGACAATTTTTAAGACACAAAATGACAGTGCTCTTCAGGACTAATAGAGGATTGTTACAGGAGAGAAATAAAATAAAGAGAAGAAAAATAGTATATTTTCAGATGCCTATAACAAATGCATTTCAGCAGAGTTCACACCAACTGCCAATGTGTCTGATGAGTGATTTTCTATTATGCATGCAAAAGTCTGAACCAGAGGTGTCCTTTTAATATTTATACAGAAATGAGTTCATTGTTTCCAAGGCAATTTCCTTTAAATCTTTGTTCAGTCTTCAGGGCTATGCCCTGTCGGACGCTTGGAAAATCCTAAAAGCAAGACTAATTTCTTAGTGCCAGAATTTTTTTCTTGGGGAATATCTGTCCTGTTTTAAGAGAATATGTAATGCCCTCTTTTAAGGATTTACAATGTAAAAAACCAAACCCAAACACACAGGTGTTTTGGGAATACAGAAGAAGTTAATTGAAATTTCTCAAGATAGAGAGAAGCAATGTATTTTCACAGAATTAGATTAGAGAGGTGATATATTTCTCTTGAAAGAGAAATGAGCCATTCTGGATGAGGAAATTGAAAGGTGACTTGGCAATAATTGTATGCCTGCTGAAGGATAAATAAATACATAAATAATGTATATACATGCAATTGAAAAAATCCCTCCTGATTTGGGGCTAGTACTATCTTGCTCTTGAAAAGCTAATAGAATAACTATCCTGGGAAAAGCAACAAGAAAATAAAGGACTGGCAAGTAGCCAGCTGACTAACACATGTAATGTTTATAGTGCTTGTGATGAAAGACAAACTATCATTTGGGCATTATTCCTAAAGCAGCTGTTACCTTGACAACTGCAGGTAATGGATGGTTATAGTGTTCAGCTCTTTTCAGATTCACTTTTAACTACTAATGAAAAATTAGAGCAGCTTGTCTTACAAATGGCTTCATGTGGCTTTCCAAAGATTTGGTGCTGAAGTGATTAATCTGTTCCAGTGAGTGGCAATTTTGTAAATAGAAGTGAATTTGGGGAACTTGACACATAGCAAAGATGAACAGTTATATATGAGGTCATCTAAATTTGTGGCTACCTTAGTGGGAAAATCTTCACATTAGGGAAATAAAGCACATTGTTTCTATACTGTATTTTGAATGCAGATCCTCAACCTGTGTCTGCACCCAGACTCAGCTGATGCTGTATTACCTGAACACAGGCAAGCTGCTGGTGAGCTCACCAGCATGGATGGGCTCATATGTTTCTCTCAGTGGTATGGGCACATTCTGGCCATGCCTGCCTGTTCAGGTATCTCATAGTATCATAGAATGCTAGAACCATTTAGATTGGAAAAAACCTTTAAGATCATCAAGTCCAACCATTAACCCAGCACTGCCAAGCCCACCACCAAACCAAGTCCCTACGCACCACATTTACACATTCTTTAAACACCTCCAGGGATGGTGATTCCAGAACGTCCCCGGCCAGCCTGTTCCAATGCTTGATGATCCTTTCAGTGAAAATTTTTATCCTAATATCCCATCTAAAACTCCTCTGGTGCAACTTGAGGCTGTTTCTTGTTCTTCTATTGCTTGTTACCTGGGAGAAGGGACCGACCCCCACCTCACTCCAACCTCCTTTCAGGGAGCTGTAGAGAACAATAATGTCTCCCCTCAGCCTCCTTTTCTCTCCAGGCTAAACACCCCCAGTTCCCTCAGCTGCTCCTCATAAGACTTCTGCTCCAGACCTTTCACTAGCTTTGTTGCCCTTCTCTGGACATGCTGCAGCACCTTAACATCCCTCTTGAAGTGAGTGGCCCAAAACTGAACACAGTATTCGAGGTGCAGCCTCACCAGTGTCAAGTACAAGCGGACAATCACTGCCCTGTCCTGCTGGCCACACCATTTCAGATACAAGCCAGGATGCTCTTGGCCTTCTTGGCCACCTGGGCACACTGCTGGCTCACGTTCAGCCAGCTGTCAACCAGCACCCCCAGGTCCTTTTCCATGGGCAGCTTTCCAGCCGCTCTGCCCCAAGCCTGTAGCATTGTGTGGGGTTGTTGTGACCCAAGCCCAGGACCCGGCACGGAGCCTTGTTGAACCTCATACACTGGCCTTGGCCCATTGGCCCAGCCTGTCCAGATCCCTCTGCAGAGCCTTCCTGCCCTCCAGCAGATCAACGCTCCCGCCCAGCTTGGTGTCACCTGCAAACCTACTGAGGGTGCACATGATTTCCTCATCCAGATTATTGATAAACAGAGCTGGCCCCAGTACTGAGCCCTGGGGAACACCACTTGTGACTGGCCACCAGCTGGATGTAGCTCCATCCACCACCGCTCTCTGGGCTCAGCCATCCAGCCAGTCTTTTACCAGTGAACAGTGCACCTGTCCAAGCCACGGGCCTGTGTGAGGTGGTGTCAAAGGATGTACTAAGGTCCAGGTAGACAATATCCACAGCCTCTCCCTCATCCACTGAGTGGGCCATCTGGTCGTACAATGAGATCAGGTTTGACAAGCATTTGTCTGCCTTTCATAGACCATGCTGGCTGGGCCTGATGCCCTCGTTGTCCTGCATGTGCTGTGTGACGGTGCTCAGGATGATCTGCTCTGTAACCTTCCCTGGCACCATGGGCAGGCTGACAGGCCTGTAGTTCCCCAGATCCTCCTTCCTGCCCTTCCTGTAGATGGGTGTCATGTGTATCCCCCATACTGCATGTTGGCAATGTCACACGGCGTGCTGGCTGGGGTCCTTGGGGGAAGAAGGCAACCTCAGGCAGCAGTGCAGCAGAAGATATGCCTTGCAGCATGGTCGTGTGAACAGTGCACCAAGGAGTATGTCATATTTTAAATTATACTCAGCAGCGGCTCTCTCGGTAACCGCCTTTTACTAGCTATTCTAGGTCAGCGTGGTCTGGCTGGTGAAGTGCTGCCTTTCCCTCACAGGAGATAGGGAGTGGCCATCTTGGCATTTCATGCTACCCCAACAACCGCCTGCTTCCCCCTGTTCCTGCTCGGAGCCCAGCAGTTAGAATACAAGCCTCTGCATATTTCTGACCTTGCTTGTGTGAATGTGCAGCCTCAGCCAGACCTGGATGATGCCTTTGTGCACTGTGAATGGAATCTCCAAACTGGAATTTGGGCGATCCACCTATGATATACTAATCAGGTAACAACGGCTGTACCTTATAGGTGTTCTTGATTGTGCTTAGTGATGACACTGTTAAAGTAAATATAATATTAAGGCTACAAATTTTCTCTGTGCAAACTGATCCTTGAAGCTATCCTTAGTACTCCAAATTGGATTCCCAGCAAATTCATCAAGGTTACCAAGGCTACAATTTCTTACTCAAATTGCAAACTAATATTTTCAGATATGCTGAAGTTTATAGTCAGTATATAGACCCCTAAAAACCCCTGGGCTTTCAAAGATCCTCAGGATTTGCATGTGTTTTGTCAGTTCATTTGTTTACTGTGACAGCAAAGGAAGCTCAGCAACAGAGATTGGATTTTGGTAATGAACTCACAATGACAAGTTATGCAAATATCCTTCTGGGCCTTTTAGTAGATTGTCCTTTAAGGAAAATATTTGTTAAATCATATACTTGGTTTTATCACACTGTGATATATATTTTGATGTTTATCTTCTCTAGCACAGAGGCGTTATGTTTTCAGCTGATGTACATCCAGTTACTTAGCAATAGAATTTAGTGTCTTCTATATTAATAGCATTGTTGGAAAGTGTGAACAGTCCTTTGACACAGCTATTAAGCCAGCCCTGGGAGCTAATGCTATTTTTATACATGAGAGATAAACAGAGAAAAATTTAATATTGATACTGAGAATGTTATTCTGATCCCTAGCACCTTATCTTTAGCTGCTGTGATGCATGGCATAGCCTCAGGGTATGAGCTTGACAGAGCTGTTCTCAGAAAATTGTGTAACAGCTTGCTCAGTTCCAGTAATTCTCGCTTTTGTCTAGGATTTATTAGCTTCTTAGGTATTTGTGCACTTTGTTGGTGTGTGTATGTGTGTACATGTTTTAATTTTTTGTTGTAGAAAAGCTTCTGCAATTTTCCTCTTTTTGCCAACACAAGAAAAAATATTCAAGGTGCAGGCCTGTGAGATTATTACAAAGCCACAAGTCTTATTCTTGGCAATGAAACAAAATTATGTAACTAAACACTACTGACAGTTTGATGGGTTCTCTAAGACTTTGTACAGTGGAAGAAAGACTTCAGTATCTTTTGCCTATTTAATACTTCAGCTGTTACTGGTTAGGAGAATACAACACATCTTATCCAGAATGACCAATCAAAAATCCGGCAAAATTCAAAAGCATCCTCAAGAGAATCAGCAGGGAAGCTGCTTCTCTCTTTCTGCCCTCCTCCTTCTCTCCTGGGATCATCTGCCTGCCATCATCATCATCTTTATCTGACCTTCCAGGGCTACTAGAGATCTGATGTTCTTCCTTACCAGTAGATTGGAGAATCTGATCAGTTGGGTGATATCAACATCTATGGGTACTGAATGAAAAATAACCTGGACATATATTGAATGCCAGTTTGAAGTCAAACGGGACAAAAACCAGCAAGACTTATCCTGTGTTGAAGCAGGTGTTGACAAGCTTAATACAGTTTGGAATATATATATATATATATATATAGTTAGAGATATTACATCACATCATTTGATACAGAGCCAAAGGAGGAAGAGATCTTCCTCTGTGTTACAATACAGTAGAAACTGTGTAACACATTTAGCAATTTCTTGTGCAAGAAAAAAATTGGGGAAGTAGTTATAGTATTTCCACTGGCCTTAATACAAGATGGAAATAAAGAGAGTTAACATCACCTACTCTGTCAGGTCACTGCAGAAGGCTCTTTGGCACTCTAGAGAGAGCAGTTTGGTTGCCAGGAGACGATAAGTTAATTTTGGAAGGTAATGCCCTCCAAGCAAGTAAGGCCATTGTTCTACATCAGAGTAAAATCTAATGCTCTATTGCCACAAGCTTGCTTTTTAAAAAGGATTTACCTCTCTACCTTACTGAGAATAATCAAAGTGTGCTGCTGCATTGTCTATTGCTGGTAGAATAAAATCCTGAACAGTAAAATCTTAGGGTGCCGTTAAATACTCAGCATAAAAAAATGCCTCAGCAGGCTCGTCTAGGTTAGGCCATCTGCTAACTGTGCTGGTGCATATGTCAAATGACAGGCTGCCAAAACTATTTTTCATGACCTTAAAATAAGAGGGAGACCAATGAAATGTTGCAGACATATTCAAGACAAGTCTTCAGCTGTGCGGCATTAATTTCACAATATTGGACATGGTAGCTAAAGGCTTTTGGGACACTAAACATTTACTGATGCTGTTAAAGTCTATAAGCAAAACTGTACTGATGCCTCAGAATGCAAATGGCAGCAGAGTGGTGTAAAAGTAAGAAACACAAGAAACTGTATCTCTGGCACTAATGCTGACTAGTGCAATGCAGAAAACATTTCTCTTCAGGCTAGCTGCAAAACTGAATCCTTGTATATTCAAAGTTGTCAGAGTTGTGGAGAGCACACAGAAAACAAGGGTTTGAGACAGGAATCACTCATGAAATCATATGAGCTTTTCTGGGTGGAGAAGGGGTATGTAATCATAGGGGTTGGTCTGAACTGAAAATCTGTTAATCACTGAAGAATTTGGGAAAATGTGTAAACAGGCACATGGATTGCAATGGTCAGCACATGTTCAGCTCTGATGCTGAATGATTTTGACATACGCTACTTAAAACTGCACAGAAAAGGTCTGGCAGAATGTCTGTATGTGCTTAAACTATTTGTAAAGCAATTCTATACCTTCTTATCTGTTCCTGAAGATGAGTGGGAAAATGAGAGGATTTTGTGGTATTTCTGAGAATGAACAAAATTGTTTGCTTGTGTGTGCATGTGTTTCTTTTCTTTAATCCACTCTTGCTTCGTTCTGGACTGGTATGCAAATTGGTAGTAGAGCAAAGGAGATCTAGAGAAGATATGAGGAACTACTTTTTTATAAATATGGTGCTTTTCTGAAAGTTCACCAAAGACAGCAAGTACTCTCATAGAGATTTTACAGATGGGGAAACTGAGGCACAGACCAGGTACTATGAGTTGAGAAGTTACATAGCACACAAGTGACCTAGTAATGCAGCTCTCCTTCCAGAGTATAAATCCACTAATCCTATTGATATTTTCCTGAGTTGTAGAAGGATTTCTGAAGAAAAATTGTCCGTAGCCCAAAGAAAACCTCACAGTGTAGCACACAGGCAAGGAATCTAGAACAGTTTGCACTAAAGCAGTAGACAGTCGTACAGCTTCCATTCAGCATCTGGGATAACCTTGAAAACTTTTTTCTCTACTAAACTCCAACTCTAAGCAAACAAAGACAATTACAAGCATGCAAGTGCTTCAGAAAATTACTTTTGAAGAGACTGTTGGGAAAGGTAAACAAAGGATGTCACCAGACACTTGGATGGTGGGTATCAGTGATTGTTTTTAACTATTTTTCCAGTCATCTTGCCATGTATTGCATGACACTGTGGAATCAATCCTTGCCACCATCATGAGATGTATGGGAGGGGAAGGTCCCTGCTTGCTCTGCTATATTTAACTATGCAATGTAGGAGAAGGAGATGGAAGAAGGAAAGAATGTGAGGATAATGGGAGAAGGAGATGGTGGCCAAAAAAAAGCAGAAGAGTGCTAAATAGAAATCAGGCTTAAAAGGTAGAGATTAAGAGGTAAGAAATATGGAGAGCAGTGAAACAGGGGGAAAGTATTCGTCTGAAGAGGAAGTATAAGTCCAAAACCATTACTTTCCTTTCTCTGTAGGAGAACAGAGACTAATGTCTCCTCTTGCTTATTTACACTCCATATTTTCCATTTCGTATATTAATGCTCTTACCAAAAAACATTGCTTATAATTCAGACTTACCCCATTTTTAAAGTTTGCTAAAAGGCTAGGGCAACAAAATCTAAACTGTAGTCTGCCTTTCATGCTATTCCTGCTTTTCCACAATGTGACAAAGCTCTATATTTTTAAAAATACCTCTCAGAATATGTCCATTCAAAGCTGTTTTGCCAAATCTTATTAGTCTATCCTGATACATTTTTTTTGTTAAAAAGAGAAGGATTTTGGAATTAATTGGCAGTATATAATTTCATGCTGTCTTTTCAGCCTGATATGTGGGGCAGAAATGGATCCGTTGTGACTTGTGAATCAAAACATTATCAGCTGTGACAAGTTCATAAGTCCATAAGTCAGCAGAATAAACTGAAACGGAAATAAAATGGACTGGAAAACATTATTTTTTTTTATTCCAGCGATCACTATGTTCTTCTGATGGGAAATTTTGTTGTTTCTGGAAAAACCCAAAAAGGAGGAGTATTAATTTGTCAGAAAATCAGTGTGGCCTTGGACTAAAAGGGAGTAAACTGGAAAATCATCTTCATGACAGAAAACTGAAAGTGCAGTGATAATTGTGGTAGCTATCATTTACAAATAGAAGTTTTTAGAATGTCTGACTAATTACACGAAACATGAAAACCTAGTAAGGGTGGAAGAAACAATGATGGGTGGGGGAACCCTGCTATGTTCATCAGTGGAAGCAGAGCATCCTGCCTCAGCTAATTCCTACACCAGGGGTCCTTAAACTTTTTAACCAGGGGTTGGTGCACGGATTCAGTGTCAGGAGTCATCTGCGGCTGCTTGGTTTCCCCCCCAACCCCCGGTGGGGGGTCTGTACATACCGGGGGGCGGATTGAGGACCCTGGGGGGCTGTATCCAGCCCACGGGCCATAGTTTGAGGACCCCTGTCCTAAAGGCTGTCAAAGGAGAGTGATTTCCCACTGGCTCTGGCCTGAAACCCATGCAGAGGAATCAATCCAAAACTCTCTTCCTAGAAAGCCATGCAAACTGGAGAGAGCGATTGCCTGAAAGGGTATGGGACTTGCTGTGGGAAAGAGGGGGAGAGAATTTAGGGACTAAGTAAAATTAATGTTTTAAGACAATTGTAGGAGTGTGTCAAACTTCCTAGGGATTGTTTAGAGGAAGGACCAAGGGCAGGAGAAAGAAGCGATCAAGGTGGGCTGGAGAGGAACAAATGTAGGGAAAATGAGATAAAAGGGTCCAGTCAACTGGACAGCTGCTTGGTGGATATACCTGACTGAGTATTGGACTTGACCCCCTCAGTCTGTCCTTATGAATCTTATTTCTGTTGCTTGTGTGTCTAACACTGTCTTCTGAGCCTCTGTGTGAGCGCTGGTGAGCTTCATGTCGGACCGGCCAGTGCGTTGGAGGAGGGTCTGACTGCCAACCGGGAGCCTCCAGGGTCGGTAGGTCCAGATGCCAACAGCTCAGCAGGCTGGGGCCTGCAGGCCAGCAGATGAGCAGTGAGAGTGCCTAGGGCTTGTGTCTGAAGAGACCTGCATGGTGCGTGCGTGTGACTTCAATCCGGATCAGCAACACAGGAGTGACAGGATCAGGCCGCCTGTGCTGTTCCTGTCTGTGTGGGTGCTGGTAAGGGCACTGCTCTCTGCTGGTGCGTGGGATCGGTTGTTTCTGCCAGGTGTACATGCCTACTGGGTATACGTGCCCAGCCTGGCCAGCATCTGGACTTTGGAACAGGGAACTCCATCAGCATCCTCCCATCTATTGGACTGGGGTAGGAGAAATCCCCTGGATCATGAAATTTACTGGATTTAGCTACCTTTTGCAGCAGTCATTAAAATGGGTCTTTTGCTAATTCTGTTTCCTTAAGGGTAGGTAGTAGACTACTCAATATTGTCATCAATGATCCGGAAATCAGTGCTGATGAAACCAACAGATACCACAATAATTGAAACAAAGCAGTCTGAATTATTTTCTCAAGTGGGCTACTCAAGAAAAACTAAATGTTTAATACAAAAAAATGCATGATCTTATATCTAGGTATGTGTCATAGAGTCATAGAATACCAGGTTCAAAGGGACCTCAAGGGTCATCTGGTCCAACCTTTCTCGGCAAAAGCACAGCCTCCACAGGCCTGTACAATAGTACTATTATACAATAGTACAGCCCTTCTCTAGAGCATGGCAGTGTGAAAATAGTAACACTTCAAAAGATGCAGGAGATGAGCAATGCAATGAATCCTCCAACTCAGATGCTGTGAAAAAGATTAGTGGAAGTTTTGAAGTAGTAAACTAGTAAGTAGGAGTAGGAAGGTGATATGACTTGTGTGTGTGGCGTTTATTACTTCCCACAAAAGAAAGAGGGATTTGAATTTTATACAATGAGTCTTAGCCATGAATGCTTCTTGCTGAAGAGCATTCATTCTGAAGCACCAGTACCTAGCCTATGTTCTGCCTTCCTAATGGTGCTGACTTGTGTGTACTCCTAATATCCCTTTGCACTTGATCAATTGCACATGCATTATTCCGTTTCTCTGCCAGAAATTTTTGCTATTTCAGATTAGTTCAGGACAGTTTCACAGGCAGGAACTCATGCAGTGCCTGAGAAAGTTCAAGTAAGTAAAGTCAGTAAGTCTACCTGACAGGTAATATGGTTGTATAGTGCTTACACGGAAAAATAATGAAACCCCAGGGAATAACTGTAGTAATTATTTGAAAATTAGAGAAAATGTCTTATAATGGCGTAATTAAAGAGTGTAAGATAACTGCAAGGTGACTTGATTATAGCACAGAAGTTCCAGGAAAATATCACCAGTTAGTAGTATGCTCTTTCAGTCCAAAAAAAGTAGCACCACAAAAAACCAATATCTGGGAACAAAACCAAAACAAACCTGTAATCAGATGTAAAATCAGATTTTTACCAGTGTGGATGATGAAGTATTGCAACAAACTGGATGCTTTATGAAGTGTGAGATTTGGTGAAGCACAGGTAATAGGGCTTGTTAGACAAGTAGGATTACTTAGCCTGTCATGTCCAGAGGGGTGTGATCAGATTACTTCTGGTGATCTCTGAACACTGTGTCACAAAAATTTTTTAAAGGTCTTTGTGCTTGGTCCACACACCCAGATGAAAACTATCTCACAGGATGCTAAAAAAAAAGCCAAGTTCATAAAGGGGTAAAATCTTTTATTAAAAATGGGAAAGTACAGTTCTGTCTGTATATGATAATTTTAATGTATAGTCTAAAATACCCTTTTAAATTTCAAAATCTTGAAGTATGAATCTAGTAACGACCTTTTACCACTTAAAAATGATTACAATTTTCATAAGTGACATATCTTTGTAGGTTATGCCAAGTATCAACTTTGGACATTAAATACTATGCTGTTATTTAAGCTTCTGTTCTGAGATGCATCTTTTGTTTTGAATACATTAAAATAAATAAGAAAACATTAAATTTATAATTTAAATAGACTTGCAATTTTTCAGCTTATGATTTTAGAACTAGTGTAACCATGGTGATTATTCCTACATGGAAAAGAATAAATTTGTGATTCTTGTTATTAGAATGCCTTACTCCGGCTGAGGCTTTTAGCCTAGAAATTTCCAGTTCGAGACAAGGATTGCTACAGCAGCTAGATTGACAGTTGTGATGGAATCAGTGGAGTTGGATAGATAGCGGCGAAGTTATTGTAATGATGTCATTTGGTCTGCTGGATAAAACAGGACGTAGGACTGTCCTGAATTATTTCCTGTTTAAACTAGTCTGTATTCCTGGGGGTTGTGTGTGTGTGCATGTGTGCATGCCTGCGTGGGGGTGTGTGTGTGAAATCTAGTTCTGAAGGTGGACTACAGCCTACAGAGAAGAGAATATAATGTGATTACTACCCAGCATTTCTTTATGGTGTGAAGAATCTGAGCCTAACCACTTTTGAGCCTAGACAGGTGTGTTGTTTTACCTCACCCATCCAACCAGAGTGTTGCAGTATTAGATGTTGCAGGGCTTACCAACAAGCCTTGCTTGGATGCTCTGTTTTAATCTTGAATGTACGTTTTGTGTGACCACTTATGCAAGAGCTGGAAGCCCAGAGGACATAAGGAGTCTAATACCCATTACATTCCAAATCAAACCAAACCCAGTTTCCTTAACTTGAACTGCAGAGTCTCCCGCTGTGAAACTTAAGGGCAAATCATCATTTAATATACAAGGATCTATTGTCCTTGTTCTTCCAGAGGAGAGAGAATTTACTTAGGAGAGCTGGTAGAAGTAGCTAAGCTTACACAAAACTCTTACATTAGAACAAGAGTTGACGGTGAACTTACAGGTGACTTGCAAATCATTTTGTTTTGAAATTGATCTTGTTCCTTCTTAGACAGGAGGCTTTTAAGTTGAGAAGAAGAAATCACATGGTAAATGGTATTACAAATTGTGCTCTTTTTGAAACAATATGATCTGAGGTTGCCATACAGTCTCTTGGCTAGCTCAGCTATCATCAACTCTCACACTTGAACGGATGCCCAGAACTTGTAATGCTATAACAAAACACCCGTGATGTTCTAATGTTAAATAGATACTAGCTGAACCTCCCTCCCCCACTCAGTTTTTCAGCTCTTTCCTTTCCACTCTTGTGCCTTCATTATTTTTCCAACTGTTACGGTTCTTACAGGCTGAACATGTTTTGTAGTTGTGATACCAAAGGTTAATCTCCCTGTGTTTTTAGTACATTTTAGACCGTTTTCATAATGTCAAATTAATCTAATAGGGCATAATTTCTTTAATTCCCTCTTCATTCTGAAGTAATTTTAAGGCATCTAAGTGTTAGATTTATTTGGTCTACTCTTCCCTTTTGGGTGTTACATCCACAGTAATTTTGAGCCTGTTCCCTCTCTTTTCCTCACTCACTTCTTACAAACTGTTGGAGAACCCCCCCAAAATTGTTGAACATTCGGAACTGGTATTATTTATTGTGTTTGATTATTTTAAATGCATATTAGTGAGGCCAAATCGATTTTGAGGGTAAGTGTTCTCTAATTACTATTCAAGAATATAGTTCTGTATTTGAATTATACTGGAGATGAATTACTTGCCATGTCCTCTATGTTGGGCTAAAATCTGTCTCCTTTAAAGTAAAAAGAAATTTTTACTTCAATGCAGGCAGGATATCATTCATTAATAACTGAGAATGAAATATTTAAAAGGTTTTCTCCAGGCATCTAGGACCCCTCAAAAACCTACAATGGAAAGTATATGACAGAATGAGCTCAGAATATAAAACAGGTTGTGAGTACTAGGATTTAGAAGTGCAAAATTCTCTCCTCCACTCTATTACTGCATGATAATCTAAAATAAAAGAAGAAATTGGACTCCTCCTGTTACCATGTGGATTTCTAATAAAAAGCTACATAAAATTATTAGGAAATACATAGAATCTCAAAAGATCTGAAGCAACTTTCTTTGTATAGTAATATCTGTGTCACCCCAACATAGTATGGGCATGAAAGTATTCTGCAATGGGAAAGGGTAGTTTCAGGAATTTTTGGTTAGCCAGAGATCCCATTAGAAAAGAAATGAATCCTTATAGGAAGGGATTATTTCATTATGATCTGCTAGATTTTAATTCTTACTTGTCTGGATTTCCACTTGATGGTAATTTTGTTCAAGTATTATCCAATATATTTAAATTAATATAAAAATTATTTAAGTCTCAGCATGTTGGAAGAAAATAAGTATCACTAGCTACAATGTTGTAAACAGTGAACCAAGTCATCCTCAACGAGAAAGAAATGTTAGATTATCATTGCTTGTTTATTTTTTCACATCCACATGACATAACAATCGCATGTTAAACAAGATAATGTGCAGTAACCTGTTAGCACTACATAGTATGTCTACTGTGACTGATGTTTTAAGTAGCAATAATGAAATTAATGAGTATTTTTTTCTCATATTAATGTATGTAAAACCATTTCTCCTGCTGATCTTCAATCTTGTACCAACCACAGTTTATCTTGGTGAAATAATTTAATCTTTGTAAAACACAGGTAGAAAATTTAAGAGACAAATGAGCTTGACTTTGACTTCCACAAAAAGCTGGCACAGTGCTGGATGTGTGCACTGAAGACACAGTTTGCTTTTGCCAGATAATACAGAGCTTCCAAGCTAAAATAATTCACGGAGCTTATTTATATTTGATACAATTTCCACTGTTGTTATTCAAAACACATTTAGAAGTATTGTTCAGCCCAGTGTAAGATCTGTGCAATCTGAGAGTAATTTGACCCACATGTAATCTGATTTAGAGAAATTTTGTAAGCCTGACAACTGCTGGGAAAGTCCTGATCCCTGAATTCCAGCCTGGTCATGGAACCTCTAGTTTTATGCCAGGCAAGGAGCTGCAATAGGAATGAGTGATCCCTCAATTTAAACTGGCATTTTTTGCCAATGACCGTAGTGTTTGGAAATACTTTGTTCATTAAATTTCTGTGAAGTCTTCTTGGAAGTCTGTTGAAAATGAACTCACATTTTAACCTGTTTGCAAAAATTATACTTTACTCTGAGTTCTGCTTGATGATAGATATCATCAATATTTTCATGTATGAAAAAAAAATACAGAAGCCTTAAGGGTTTCAAGGATTTATCAAAGATTCTTACGTACGTCAATGAAAATAACAGAATAATTTTGCCAGTAGAACTGAAGACAATATGCTCTCAGCTGCAGTATATAGAAACTGGTGTGCAGTGGATAACTCTCTTGATATTTTTTTGTCATGGAACTCTTTTAAAGTGTTTTACTCTTTTTTTTAAAGTCTTCAACTCTTTTGACATTTTTAAAGTGGCAACAGGTCAGCAACAGCAACATTTGTTCATCTACATCTCAAACCATGTATTTGTGCAAATTGTATTAGGTATTTTGACAAAGGCAAGATGCCTGCAGACCAGATATATAGTCTTCTTTATTGGAAGGTAAACTCTTAATTAACTCCACAGAAGGAATAGAAACAGTGGGCAGTCATATTGTAGCCCCACTGTTCTCAGTGCAGTTCTCTCTGGTTTACAGTGGGACAGGTAGGGATATAGGTGCTGTATGCACAAGATCAGCTGATGGAAATATCAGACATTAGGTCTAATTTCTTCAGTATTTGGGGGCCTAAGGGAACCACGCTGGTATAATGAGAACAAAGACCCTAGATAATTTTGAGGTGCCTGAATATCTCCATTCCAGAAGATATATTTGTTTTTATTAAAGTAGATACAATATGCAGATAAGTTGATAATAGCAGCATTGAGCCCTGAAATTAAGCAGCACAGCTAAGGGAGGACTATAAGGCAAAACATTTTTCATGTCTCTAAGCACAGACTTGAAAAAAACCCTCTTCCCCTGAAATCTCTTAAAGATTGCCATGTAAAGGGAATTTTATATAACTGGGTAGAATACTGGGTACTTTCAAAACATGTGTGGGAGAATCACAGTAATGTGAGAACCAGTAACTTTAAGGTTCTTGTGGTTATAATTATTCTGCAAGGATCACCTTTTCCCCGAGGAAATCAGTAGTAATCATGATGCAGCCTCTAGAATTATATCCAAATGTTTCTCAGTGTGTATCACCTGCAACTCTAGGCCTAATGACGCATTTTCACAATGTTTTTTCTATCTTCTTAATAGCATTTCTATTTTGCAGAACACAAATTGGAGGAATTGTCCTCCAGTGATGCTAACAGCCATTCACAGGGCTGCTTAAAAGGATTTTAACAGGAGATGCATATTCACTAGGATGTCTCACTCAATAAATTGTGATTCAAAATGTACACATGTGAAAAATCTTCATGCATGTGGGCTGCTTCACTTGAACAGTGACTATTATTTACCAGAGAGCTAAGATCATGACTCTGAAACTTTTTAGTCCTTTAAAGTTGGTAGTTATTTCTCCAGTATTGGTAGTTAGGACTTTGGGGAGTTTGAAGAGGAACAGAGGGTAAATTTAAACTTTCAGAGTTTAATTCTATGCCTTCCTTAATGCTTTCAAGTACAATAATCAGCAAAATATTTGCTGATGTGTTTTGACTTTGAAATATAGTCTTTTCCTCTGATCACTAAATGTGGCCCTGGGTCCATACTGTAGGATTGCAGTGCATTTATCAGGAACGTAGCGTGACACCTTGGAGAAGCAGCAGGAAGGAATCTGTTGCCTTCTGCCCACTTCTTCAATTGAGGCATTCTGAAGCCTGACACTGTGCTTCATTTCCATTTGTGAGGCCCCTCACTTTGCCTAGGAGGTTTTTCTTGGATCGGTAGAAGGAAACAGACATTTTGTGACACACGCATTTCTGAGAGAGGCCATGAGAGTCTACTACTTGTGTGCAGTAGGTAGACACAACCTGAAATGGGACCTGAATCCCATAAGGCAGCTCAAGGCCAATTATTTTTTAAAGGATGTATATGTCAGAAGCATGTGACGATAGGGAGCTGGGATGAAATGATGCGTTGTGGTTGCCTCTGCTATTCACTGGTGGGTTGGCTTGCAGTGCGTCTGTGCACGTGCTTTACTTGAGATGACTGTCGCAGCAGTACAGCTGTTCTGCCTTGAGGGACAGCTCAGCTGGTGCAGAACAGATGCTCTGAGTTGGAGCAGAGCCTGAGCTGTGAGGCCCGGCTGCATGCGAGCTGGCTCCTCGCTGGTCAAATGTCTTCTCAAAGCCAGGCATACTGGGAGGTGCAGCACAGAGACACACTTGTCTGAACAAGCTCAGCCTGACTCCAACTTGGAGTAATAGCCGGTGCTCAGGCCTGGCCCTTGTAGATCTACCAACAGGGTATTCGACAGTGACAACCCTGAAGCTCAAAGAGGGACAAGAACAAAGTAGCGGTGGTCCCCATACCCTTGGGGGGAAAGGAGATGACAATCTATTTTTGGTATGCTTTGCTTTTCAGCTTAGACAGTGATGTGTTAATGCACAGAACACGCCTGAAGCAGCACTATGGCCCCAGTCAGTGTGCTGGGAAACACAAAGCAGTGATGCCCAGGTGACTCTGCAGCACTGGTTTGTGTGTCACTCATGTACATCTCTCCCACATCCTGAACTCGTGAAGCTACCCAGGCAATTTCCTATGTAGGTAAGAAGTAAACGATTATTAAGGAGGTATTAATTCTACAGCAACTGAGGGAAAGGGTTTTCTGGTTATATTGGTTGTGGGTCAGGGTAGAAGGTAAAGGTTTTTTTATAACTGAAATATTATAGAATAGATGTGTTTGTTCTTTTTAAGCACAGTGCATTAAATCTGAGAAAGCAAAGTTGGCTTCTGTGTAGAGGTTGTATGGGAGACCTTTTTTTCTCATGGATTTAGCCACTTACCTTTAATAGCATTAGGTGCTGTTGAGACACAGTTGTCATTGGATTTGCTTACATTTTTGGAGAGCAGAGTGCATATAAGGTACTAGATGAGCACTGCAGCTTGGTAATACGTAGCTGTTATGTATCTGCCTTGCTGCTTAGCTTGAGCATTGCCAAAGTGTCTTTCAGGACTTTCCATAGATCCCTAGGATATGTTGTAAAAAACTGTACTAAGAACCTGTTTGTAATTCCCAGACAATGTCCAATAAGAGAGAACCACAGGATTTCTTAACACCAAAATAGTGCGCCGAGAGTAGGACGAAATAATGTAAAAAACATTTGGAATACTATCAAGAACTTTATGATACAAACTGCAGCATCTTGCTATGACATATTTTCATGTAAGAATTGAATATAATATGTAAATTTGGTCCTTTATTGTACATTTAAAAGAGTCTGTGTAGTCTCTACCATTACCAGGATTCCAGCCAGTCCTCAGCTGCCAGGAAACAGAAACATATAGCTCATACCTGAGTATGGTGTAGATATTGAGACCCAGGTCCTGTGAAGTTCAGTTTTCCACAAGTTAGCTACAGCATCCTCATTACCTCCTGTATTTATAACCTCCTCTACCTCTTTGCTAACTGTCTCAATTTCAGAGGATTTTTCGGGTATAACCTGTTGAGACCCTGGAGTTTCAGAAGCATCTGATCCATGTATTTAGTAATTGTCACACTTCTTATCAAGAAGGTTTTGGACATCTAAAAAAAAGCTGTCCTGCTCATTGCTTACATGAAAAACTATAGCATATTACAATTAAAATCTTCCTCACTGCCTCTCTCCCCTGAAAAATGCTGTGTGTGCAGCAGGTAGGCTATCAAGGAAAATTAGTCAGATTAGGAATTCTGCCTGCTTTGGTTGAGACTGGTCAAAGAAAATATTGGTTTGAATAGCAGATGATGTATAAGATATTATTTATTTTGTTTAAAGAAAAATAAATTGCATTAGCCCATCAGCTCCAGGCTAGTCTCATAAAAAGGTACGAGGACTTTCATTTTTTCCTGCAGTGAATTACATATTTATGTTCAAATCCATTGGACATCAAGAGAAAAAAAAAAAAGCAGAACAATTTGTCAGGATTGTCAGTTTCTTGCAAGACAGCTTTGCCACAGTGGTTGCAATTCCATTACTCCACTGCATGCCAAATCAATCAGAAAAGCTTGGAAAAACAATCAAACACACATTTTTAAGAGATTATTCTTTGTTTGAATTAGCCTCCAAGATTCTCTAAATAGCAAAGCCCACATTAGGATTTTTCTAAACTTGTGTTCATCCAGCCCAATTATGTTAGCTTTAAATAGGCTACATACAATAGCTTTTTATTTTTGCAAAGTACTATCAGAACAGTTAGAGCCAGACAGTATAATTAGCATTTCTTATTCCCTGGACAGTCCCAGTAAGGCTGTTACTAACTTTGATAATATTTTGGAGAATGACTCAGATACACTGGTAGATAATTCTCCATTTTCATTAGTTGCATAATTTCTGGCATAAAATAAGGCAGATAACTAATGCTTCATATTTTATCTACAGTATTTAAATCTTATTAACTCTTTCAGATACTTTTACAGAAATGATAAAATGAAACTGAAATGTAAACCTCTTAATTACTGGATATCAGTTATAAAAAGATGTGTCTTTCATGAAGATGCTAAAGTAAGCTTCGAGAGGAAGCTTACATAATAGGGCAAGGCAGGGAGTTTCGACTAATACCCTGGCAGAGAACAGTGCGAAATCGAGACAGAAGGCAGTGACCCTTAACAAAGGGACTTTGGCTAAGAATTGCAGAGGGGTTGCTTCCCTAAGGCAGATGTAGGTGTCATAGTGCTTGTCGCTGAAAGCTCTGCTCTTTCAGACATTCATCTGTCTCATGGCACAAACAGTTTGGCATCTGCCAAAGCTCATCCATATGGTGAGATTTAAGCACTTAAGGATGGCATTCATAGAAGATAGCACGTGAATCTTGTCCTCAGCTAGCTTCTGGAGGATGTGAACAATGGGTTGTGCAATTTTAGAAAAATCTGCCTTTCCCTTGCAGTTAGATTTCCAAATCTGAACTGTTTGGCTCTTTATCCTGCAAAAGCCTAGTCCCTTTATTTAAAAAAAATTAGCCTCGTATTCAGGGATTCAATAAAGCTGATTTCAGTGCTCTCCTCTGACACAGAGAACTGAAGAGAAAGCTTTGTGCCTATGTCTGTGGTGTCCCCTGAGGTGCAGTGCAAAGTTACCTAGACTAGGATGTAAGTGAGCTATCTCAAGTGTTGAATGCAGTCTACCTATGAGTGTGGACCTCCTTGGTAAGTAAATCAAACCCTGTGTGTTGTAATTCTGCTCAAGATGGTGAACAAAGAGGTTGGATACTGACGTCAGAGCCATTAGGGACTTGTAAATATATCGACAAGCAGACAAGGCAAAACCAAATAACTTGGATCCCAAGAGCAGTGGCTGTTCCTGAGAATGCAACCTTGTACAAGTCTGGTAGGAAGTAAGGGTTGAAAAAAGCAGCCCGAGACTGTAGGACAAGAGGTTATCCCTCAGAAACCACCAGACGGAGGGGAAGTTAAAACAGAACTGTTCTGTCAGATCCTAAAAATAGGCATTTTCAGCTGCAACTACAACTGAAGTTGCTGCTTTTCCACAAACGTTGCTGAAAACTCCTAGAGAAATGTGGGAACTTGCTGAAAGATGAGAGAACTCATACACTGTTTCTCTTGTTTCTTTCTTTGTCACTGATGCCTTTATACTTGGTGAACATTGCTGCCTATAATGAAATTACTCGTGTATCTGTAGATGGCTTTGTGGGTGACATCTTTCTGATTAAACCGCTTTGAACAATAATGACCAAAGATTGTGATATTTCCCCATGTTTCTGTTCTTCACAAAGAGAATTTCTCAGTCGCATTTTGTTTCCCCTTTCCAATGAAAGAATGGACTAAACTTGTCACATCAACCATAATGACAGCAAAGACTGCTCTTTAAGTCAGGTGGCAGCATCCTTCCTATGGGCAAGGAAAATAACCTCCTCTTTCTAGCTTTTATGTTTGTTACATTTTCTTTTTTGAGATGGTCTTTCCTAAGAAGTAGATGTGTATCACTTCCCCTTCCTTCTTGGCTAGAAGCTGATGCAAATTTTTCTCACAGAGCAGAGCCAGGTCTTCTGGATCTCTAAAGTGGCATATTTTACAAAGGCCTATATTTTAGCTTATCTCAAAGTTCTGAAAAGATTTTTGTTCATGAGGGTGTCATTGTAAATGATTTATGAACCCTGGGTTTTCATAGCATGATAAAAGTTCATATGACCATTAAATTTAAAATTTAAATATCTGAACTAGCTGAAACGCTTCTTCAGGCTTGTAATCAGGCAGATATATAGCACTATACACAGCAAGGGAGACCTGGGACTCGTATCCAGGTCATCAGATGTATTAATGTAGCCAACTCTCATTGATGAAGAGTAATTTAGTCCTTGGATAAAGACCTTCGTCTCTTCCTTTAATCATCCAAAGACAGAGTATGTTGGTAATATATGTTCATTCTCAAACAGCCTGATTTTGCTTAACTTAAGCTAAATTTCTTTAGGCTTCTTTGAATTGGCAGCCAGTTACAAGTTATTGAAATGGAAAGCGCTACCGAATGTGAGTGGTGGTAGTGAAATGTGACCCTGCATTTGCTCTTTGCTATCGTTCTGGATTTTGAAAGAAACATACAACAGTAGCTTTGCCCTTCATCATCTCTTTTAGTCAAATCACATAGCTTTCTTGAGGCTATATTCCTCTTTACTTGACCATAGCTGTCTGAACACTGAGTATGTGCTCCAATTTAGTTTGTTGAATTAGCCTTTCAGCAGACAGTATGGGGTAGCCCTGGAAGGCAAGTTGTCCCACCTTTTTTAGAGTGGGACAAACTGCCTTGTGGAGCTGTCTGTCTGTCTCTGTTATCTGTATGGGAGTCTGGACTGTTAAGTAGGTAAGTGCACCTGGTCAGACAAGTAGATTTGGGTACCAAGTTAACAGAGATATCCTTTTTGTACTTTTTTTAAAATGAGAAATAAAATAGGGATCTATAAGGTCCTAGTTTTGTATAAAAAAATATTGGCAAATAAACCCTTAAAATCTTTCTTAACAAATTAAAATTATTGACAGTGGTTGTAAACAGAGTGCTCCGTTCATCATTTAAATGTTTTACTGGGATGGCAAATCAAATATCTTTTGATGTGTGTGTGTGTGCTTATGGGATTTAATTTGCTAAAATCACTTCTCTGACATTCCTGGAATGAGAAGGCTAATAAACTGAAATGTTGCAAGGTTGCCAAAAGGAACAGCTCTTTAAATATTAGACTTGAGAATTTGTGTGGGCTGGAGAAAAACTCAAAGAGTTATATTGTCTTTATTGTATTTAAATTTGAAATTCTCAGGAGAGAGTCTTCTAATATAAAGGTCTTATAGTTTTGAAAGAACTGAGATAAAGGAAGGTGAAAATATTTACAGATAAAGCCCTCTTATATAAGAGAGACACAGCAATAACTGATATAACTGTAATTCAAATGTTTATATTTCAAGTGTTCTCTGCCTGGCTTTGTGCAAAATATCAAATATTCAAAGATATTTAAACAAATTGTTTACCTGACTCCAGAGAGTAAAGAGTTGCTGTTTGTTGTAGAAGTGAGCATAATCATTGCAAGTATGTGCATAAGTAGAAAAGAATGCACCCACTTCTCCAATATAATTTTATAGCTCATGGCTTGTCCTTGGCTGCAGGCTGATTGGAGGCATCTCCTGCTAAGAAGGGGCTGCTTGTGGAAGAAGAAGAGGAAGCAGAAGCTGCAGGTAGGCAGAGGTATCAGATAATGTGCCTTAGTTCTGAGAGAAGGCACTCTGGTTGTCACAGGAATGGCAGTTCTCGTCCTCTTGGCTGATGATCCTGTGCTTTTTCGATGTTGTCTTCCTCACCACGAAGCCTTGTTATGTCTGATGGGAGGCTGAGCTAGATGTGAGCATTTGCATTCACATTTCCTTTGTGATGCAAGGGTAATCAGGGAAACAGCACAACAGTGGCGTATTACTGACCAAACTGGGACCAGGTGGATAAAACTTCCCAGCAGCAAGAATCAGAATTCGCTAGCTGTGGCTTCCTTTAGGAAGATGTTATAAAGGCTACAGTGTTGATTAGAAGGGCCTCTCCATGGGTGAAAATCTTGTCCCTATCTCTCTTTATCTTTCAATCCTCTAGTGCCAGCCTGGGAGTGAGAAGGTATGAACTACTTTCTGGAGATGGGAATCTCCTATCAGGATAATGGTCACTAAGAGTGGAGATTGTTGCATAAGGAATGCGCCTGCCACCATCCAACAAGTGGCTTGTGTTGTAGACCAGTAATTTTTCTCTGAGTGAAGCAAATTCTTGCAAAACTTGCCATCTCTCCTACTCAGATAGGCAAACAGATAGGCACTGCTGAAATACCGTTTTCTTTGCAGAGCCCTGAAAATCCTCAGAAGTAATACAAAAAATAAAAACAGACTTCTGGGGCTTGGAGATGGAATGCAGGAACCTGTTTCATTTTCTCTGAACAGTCACCTCAGAAATATATATTGCCTTTCCATCAGTGATTTTTGAGGTAGGTCTGTACATAGCAGAATATACAGTTTGCATCCACCTTAAGTTGATCCTTTAATCTTGACAACTGAATGTCCTGAATGCACACCAGAATGTCTTCTGGAAGGGTTTGTTCACATAATCTTCCACCACAAGAGAACTACTTCCTTACAAAACTCTCGAATAAGGACACCCGTGCTCATGGAAAGGTTTTAGAGACTTTAGGGTATGCTTAAAAGGTGTGACACACCAAACCTTCCTGCCTAGTGCTGAATTCAGCTGCAACAACCTGGGGTAGCGGCCCTTTTGGGCTGGGGTGTCCACTAAACTCATCTCCGTTCTCAGATATGAGGTTGGGGTGCAAGGGCTGAGCTAAATAGACAAGGCAGAATCGTGGGGCTGCTGAATGATGCTGTACCCCTCATACTACTCATACGCTTGAAAAGGGATTCAGATGCTTAGATGATGAGTACAGGTTGAGAGTCTGTTTAGAACAGAAAAGCACAGTGAAATGAACAAGGGAGACAAGTATACAGGGCACAAACATTTCATTTGTAACTATACCAAACCGAAACTGGGCAAAATGTTATGACTCTTGGAAAAGAGCACTGAAAATGTCTGATTAATTTGTTTCTATTATTATAATATGTATATGTATAAATATTTTATAAAGCAAACTGTGAAGCACTACAAGTGAACTACTGTAATATAGTACAATGTAACTACTGAAATACTCACTGCAGTAAAGATGACTGATGTTATATTAAACCCCAACAAATTACACGCTTCCATAAATATGTAAAGTTAATCTGTATGTAGTACACTAAGGAAAGCAAGTCAAATTTCTAGTTGGACTGCTTGTTGGCATCTGTTAAAGCAGTGCAAGAATCTGAATCAGCCAGAAATAATGCATATTTTTTTTAAAGGTTAGGACTCATAAATCCAAACACTCCTATATTTGCCATCTGATCTGCTCCCTGAACTCCAGCTGAGTAAGTCTGAGTAGATCTCATATTGACTAAAGGGATCTTAGATCCTCACTCAAATGAAGATACCAGGGCTCAGTGGTCTAAGCATAGAGCATAGGCTTCCATGCCATTTGTGATGACCTAGGGGATCCTGTCAGGCCTCCGCAAACTGCTGCAGAAGGGCACAGATCTTGTACAGTTCCTGCATCGTGTTTTCCAGTCTTGTGGGGATATTTCAGGTGACAGGCCCCCTCTCTGTAGCCATCTAAACTGAAATATCTTCGCCTGTGAGGAAATACTTCCAACTCAGGTGACGTATATAAACATATCTTCAAACAGCTGGCTCAACAGCATTCGTTTGTCTGATTTAGAGGGAATA
>JAVJGJ010000001.1:59738501-59761523 GCA_035590215.1 Microhierax caerulescens
GGTCTAAAAATCTGTGCGGTGGATGCAGAACTAGTGCACAGCTATGTGACAAGTGTGATTAGTAGTGGTTAAACTGGTAGAAACAAAACAACTTACTGTGTAAGCATATCCAGAGAAGGTGAAGAAGTGCATTACAGTATGAAGATAGTCATGAGATAGCTGTAAGGATGGTGAATGATACACCATCATAATGCTTTACAAGCAGAAACACATTTTCTATGTGTAGAAAACAGGAAAGTAGAGTGGGAATATTCTCACCACACTGTTCTTTTAGACACGTAGTAATAGCTTTAATCCACCTCCATTTCCTCCTCCTGGTTTTCAACTAACTCATTGCTTTCCGTTAGTGAAAAGTTTTCAGAGCTTAGCATCTCTCATTAAGGCCATCAGCAATTGCCTCACTGGCACCCATTGGATCTGGAAAGAAAAACCTGGTTTATGGCACGTTTTACACGGCTTTTGTTTGTGACGGGTGGGCATGCCTGAGCTGAAGCTGTATCAGAGAAGCCACTGCCCACGATAGCAGGGCATAGGATTCTTCTCAGGTAAACAGGTCTACATCTATACTGGCAAGGATTAAAAAAAGAAAAGACACTTGGGCTTAACCACTGTGCTCGGATTTTCCAAACTGTTTAGCTGTTAGCATGCTTCCTGCGATATTTTGGCAGATGCCAGTTAGGATTTCACCAGACAATTCCTGAGCTTGGCTTAGAAGATGGCACAGGCTCGGGATTTTTCCTAGAAAACAGTTCCCTGCTCCCTGTGCTATGCAATAACACTCAACATCTTGGTCTGGGAGTAGGGAAGCAGTGGCCTTTCAAAAATTCATTGGTTTGAATGTAGTGTAGCATACCTCGGTCCTCTAACTTCTGTCCCTCCCTGGTACAGATCAGACATTTCCCTTCAGGTCTTTGTTGTGATTCCTGCCAAGACATGGAGATGCTAACCTGAAGTCTACTAGTGGTCAAGAACTTTCACACATATTTTTGATGTAAAGATTTTTGGGGGGCTACATTTTAACTGCATCTTTTCTACTCCTCATGTCAGGTGCTTTCCCTGCCGGTGGTCACTCTCTCAAGGCCTAGAAGCTCCAAGTGACATCAACAGAGAAACATGTTAGCTTCCTCTCTGTGCTGGTGGCGTTGAGTGTAACAGCAGTTTGCTTCCAGAGAAATCTGAAGGTCCTCAGAAAGCGAGTTGTATGGGTAAGCCTAAAATGGTTAACCATTTCAAAATCTATTAAAGTTCTGTTATGCATTTTGGGTGATCTTACCAGTATTAGGATCTCACTTCAGAGACACAAGAGAAGTGAACCTGCAGTGTTAGTGAACTAAAGAAGGTGCATTTTCAAGATAAGAAGTGAAAAGCAGAAAGACAGTTTGTTCTAGAGTTTTTCGTTTTTCTCTACTTGGGATGGGAAACCGTGCTGTACATACATGCAACTATCATGAGACTTTTCCTAGCTCTGATGCAGTTTGGGCAGGAGGATCTAACTGGAATGTGTTGCTTTTTTCTGTTCCTTGGTGATCAGAAGGAATTAAATTAGGCTAACCACCCCCCACCCCTACCCCCCCATGAAATGGGCTAATGGACAAGAAAACAGAGCCCAGTGCATTGGGTTGAGTTGAGCACATTGGTTTATTTTGTCCTGACAGTTATAGGATGTGGGTATATATGGGAAGAATAGGAGCCCTAGGGACTTAAGGAGAAAAGACAGTGGACCCTACAGCTCCAGAAAAATGGTTTCTGCAGGGATCTCTTGATACCAGAAGTCTGACATATTCACAGTACTTCTGGCAGATAGTTCAACTGAGAAAGACGATATTTAAGGCCCAGAGTACTCTGAACTCACCCACCATCTGAAGTAAGAAAAAGATGAAAAAGATGCACATGGTCTTCTTGTGACAGATGTGGTCTGCTGTGAACATGGGGAGGCTGTGGACATGCCATCTTTCAATACTGTCCACTGTGTAGCCACATGTGGCTACTGCCAGTCTGACACACATGCACAGCCTTCTTAGTGGCGTGCGATCCAGTGCAGGGAGAGGCTGATGGGATGCTCACCTACTGTATTTCTTTCTGTCCTGTGCACCAGATACTGGCTTTAAACAACATTCAAAAACATTTGTTGATGCCTCTGTTTTTACAGTTTCAGTCTTGCTCAATATACTAAAATCACGTGAAAACCGAGCCACATACACCTATTTCTAAATGGAATGTGTCATACTCTGCACAGTACGTGAAACTGATAGCAGTCATTGTATCTTTCAAGCTCAGAAATTCAGGCATCAGAAGACCCAGCTGCTTTTTTTTCAAATTCTAACTAGATTTGTAATGTACCTGGTAAATATCTGCCCTTTCAGAAACACAATTTCACTTCCGCCAAAATAAGCACTGAAAGTATTAACGCAGGTCAAGTGGTTTACTGTTGGTATGAGCAACAGCATAAGTAACCCATAATTTGAATCTAAAATGAATAATGAGTAGCTGCCATTGTATGATTTAAGACTGGACAAAACAGAAGGCAGTAAGGAAATCCAAGAAAAAGGTGCCTGAAAAAACAAAACAAAAGAAAAGAGCGTTATAGCTGAGTTACTTTTCTTGCTTTAGCTGTGACACAGGTGGGAGAGCAACTGTGGAGGTGAGTGGAGCCTCAGGTAAAGGATTAGAAAACCTATAAAACCTGACAAGAACAAAGAAGCCCTGAAACTCATGAACACTTTTGAGCTTAAGGAGCTACGTCTGACTGAACTACCTGCAGTTTCCCACATCTCCTGGGGTAGCTGGTCAAAAGACCCTGTTACTAGTGCGTGGAACCAAATTTGCCACCATATATAGACAAATATTTCTGTAGACAATGTGCACCGCACTGTTCTGGTCTGTTTTAAGCTCTTTCTAGGCTGAATGGCCCAGACAGTCTGGGATGGGGTTCAATGTCTAGAAAGATGGGTTGAGGGCTGGCTTTTTCATGGACTTTATGTGTGTTTTGGGACAAATATTTTGATCTCCTGTGACACAATTATTGTTAATAATTAATAGAGGAAGTTAGTTTATGCTTTCCAAAAAGAAGTAGGAGCATTAGAAGCCTGCATCTTCCTGACCCAGGAAATGAAAAGGATCTGTGTTTATTGTACAAGTGCACTATTCACTCTCTGTTTGCCCTCTTTTACATTTACTTGCCTCTAAAGCTGAATTTCAGTTCATACTGGAGGGATTCACTGAAGCGCGTTTTTATTATATACTTCAATTCAGATCAAAATGTCAAAACACTATAGGAAAATAATCTTTATTCTTAGCCACAGAGAAGAAATGCATATACTTGAAAAGCCTATCCACCTGCAATGTCTGCAGCACTTTTGCAGAGGCAAGATATTTAAGTACTGAGTGCTTTGTCCTGCAAAGAGACTGCCATTGAATAATAATTAGTCTGTGTAAGGTAAACAAATCCAACTCTCCTTCCCTGCATGCCAAATAGAGTCTTACACCTTCTGGATGCTGGGATGCATCCCAGGGTCCGGTAACATGCCATCCTAACATATATAGTCTTTGGATGCTGGCAGTCCTGAAATGCTGGTCTTCCTCTGCCTCCAACATAGTTAGGCACAAAATTATGTCATGTTGTTTCTCTTTGGCATTGTTATTTTATTAACAAATGCTCTGTCTCTTCACTACCACAAAAACCCCCAACTACTAATACTACTGAAAACTGACATTACAAAAAAAAGGAAAGGAAGGTTGATGCCAAAATGAAACTGAACAAAGCAATTGTATCAAAAAAAGGTATTCTCAACCTGATTGATAAAGACAACAGTCTCTCTGTGTTCATCTTTCTTCCAAAATAGTTACTTAAAATTTTTAATTGATTAAGCCAAAGCTAAAATATGTATGAAGTGCAACTTAACAGTGTACAGATTTTACTCATCCTTCCTGACACTTGGCAACATTTTCAGTTGGTATATAATTGATGTATTTGGTCCATCTATGGATTTGGGGTTTGGAGTTGTACTTCCTGGAGAACAGTCAATGGGTCTGCTTGGGTAAGACAGGACATAGATTCAGTAAGGGCACCTTAAGGAGCCCTGCATTTTTATGTGGATTTCTTGGATCTACTATTGCATTTCATAATAATTATTTTTCAATTAAATTTTCCGCAACACCATTACAGTTGTATCTCACTTTAGTCTCTGATAGTGCAACAAGAAAAGAATTTCACTTTGCTGTGGTTGGTTCTGTTTGCTTTACCTCTTGCAACAGCTATATTGAAATCACAAAGACTTATACTAGTGAGGTGAACATGAATTGTCCTGTAAAGCTTGGTTATAATGCTCAAGTATTAAATAATAGTGCTTAGCACTTATGCAACTTAATGCCTTATAATCTTCAAAGCACTTTACAAATCTTAACTAGTTAATCCCCACAGCAGCTCTGTGTGGTAGGTTATGAAGGCCACACATTAAAAATGTCCCATGGTATGAGCTGGCCTGCATACTAAGCTTATGTGAAAAAAATATCTGCACAGTTATGTCCGTGAAGTCATGAGTGCTAATGTTACTGGACTGTAACAAGCCTTACTTTCAATAAATTAGTTCTGCTTTCTTATCCCGTTCAAGGTAAATCTGTTATACTCTGCAGCACTGCTCAGCACACAGTATTATCACAATTTTGAGGGTATTTTCTATTATTAAAACTCCTGGAAGCAAATAAGCAGAGAATCTGAATTTTATTCAAGAAATAAAGTTTCTAGTGGCAGTGATTGCAGAGAAAATGCATGGGAAAGGGTCAGAAAGTCTCTAAAGACTGAAACACTCAGGAGAGTAACTACCATATTCAGCCACTTCTTTTGAAAACATGAGGTTTGTGATATTGAGGTTGGCTGCAGACAGAATATGCTTATACCCAATTTTACTGGGGAACTGAAGCCTTCAGAGACCCCACTTCATTCAGGAAATAGTACGTTTTTCTAGGTCAATTTTCTTTGAACTTTTGTGTTCCAGAAAAGAAGAAGAAGAAGAAGAAAAAAATAAGAATACTGAATAGTTATTACTTTAGCCTGTTTCGGGTCTAAAATTTGCCATGAAATGTCAAGACTGCTTTTAGGTCACCGTAATAACGCTGACTTAGTGATGTCACAAATGCCATTGGTTCCAGTTTTTGTTAGTTCTGCTGGAAAACTCTAAAACAACATTCCAGTTTGAAGGTAACATTGTAATTCTATGTGAAGACCCAATTCAGCAACCAAAGATGTAAGCTATTAGCTCATGATTACATCTTAAGCATCTCCAAAGAAAATAGAAGTGATTATCCTTTGTAATATATAGCACTGAGAGGAAACTATGGTTTTGACTGGTGAGCCCTTCTTCTAAGAGAAGCAGATAGAAAGCAGATTTTATGTCACAATTATTATTTTTTTTTAAATATCGATTTTCCAGAATGTCTACTGAGATAGCGTAGCATGATGTATACATACAGTATGATCCGTCCCATCCAAGACATCAGGCAACTTAATGCCTCCCTTTTGCTTTCATCTACAACTGTCTCGCTCTGGCTTATAATTTAAGAGCTGATCCTTAGTAAGAAGGAAGCTGTATGGTATCATGAAGACTGACCTCAATTCCTTATTTCCCTTCTGCTTCAACCTGAGAAACTTTTGTTTCCTTGTTTTTCACTCTCTTTCTTCCTGTCTTTGTCTTCCTTCCTTTTCTTTCCATATTTTCTCACCTCTGGAGAAAAATAACAAATAACCTTTGAAGGAATAATTAGCAATTAATCTGTGACCCTATGGTAAAAACCTTTACCTGATTCACTGCTAAAGTAGTTATCTAAGGATAAGAGTTTTAGACAGACCAGGCAAAGAGAAATTTCCACATGAGAGGTGTTAAGGGATGAGCAAAAAGACACCCTAGAAAGCAAAGGGGTAACAGGCAGAGACAAAATTAGCCACTCTGACATGCTTGCCACTACATAATTCTAAATGTTCCAAGTGGAGCCTGACATTTTGCAGACAAACTCATAATTAAATACAGGGTTGCAATACACATGCAGAAGAAGTCTGAATTAAGGTTTCATGGGTAGCCTTCTGGCTTTCCCAGCCTTTGGCCACTTGATTTAGCGACCTAAATCCTTTTTAATATAGAAAAAAAATATTTTAATGAGGTCTTTTAATTGCTTAGGGAGGAGGGCTTGTTAAGGACTGCAATTTATTATGCAATTGTAGATGCATAGTACTAGAAAGGAAAAGGTATTCTGTTTTCGTTCTGCCTAAATCTGTATACCATGCTGAGACCTTACTACCTGTGGTGCATGAAGCTACGTGACTGACATCTATCGCAAAGGCGTCAGAAGCAGGAAGTCTGCAGAGAATGTATAGGACTGGTAGATAATTATGGTTTTAAAGGGCATCCAGAAAAGATTTAGTTGTAAGGGGAAAGGCTGCATGAATTCACCATGGGGGAGTTTTAAGGGAATCTACATCACAATCTTTTTATAAAAAGGTTAAATTTGAGGCAGTTGTTTCAAACTGAAGAGCTTTTAAAACAAGTCAGTAACTCTGTCAGCAAATGACAGGGACCAGATGGCGTTCACAGTTGAGGAATATTTATGAAACTCAGGTACGAAGTTACTGCAGGTGCTGAACTCTACGCTGTTACGTCTGCTGAAATCAGCTTGGTGCTTGAAGAAAAATGAGAATGAGCCAAATATGATGGCATCATCCACAGATACCTGAGAAATCTGTGAATGGCAGACCCTCGTGACATCTGCACCAGTCAATTTAGCTGACACTACGTTACAGAGTTAAATTAGCAGATGTACGTGGAAGTATGGAACAACAGGGACAAGTCAGCATGATGTAGAGGACAGTCACGTCTTACAGATCAGTCAAAGCTCTTTGAAGAAGTTAAGAAGGTTAATTATGATTTAGCCAACAGCCCTGACTGTTGAATAACTTGATAATGAAGACCAAGAGCTTCATCGTTGCTCCATAACTTTGGTGTATTTAATACAATATTAGGTTCATATGTCTTTAGTGTAGTTTTTCTCAGCTTGTTCTTACAATCTTCCTGTGTTGCTGTTGTGTTTGTTTTGTTTGTTTTTTAGTTCAGGTGGAATTGCCAAAATAAAAGGAATGCATGATCCTGAGTGATTTTGGCAGTTTTGAAAATACTATCAATACATGGTCACGTTCCCACTGTTTCCTCATAATTCTGTCTCCAGGTACCTTCAAAGCTGGTTTGAGCAGAAGGCTACCTATAACAGTAAACAGTTCAGTACCTGCAGTACCTCGTGCGATGCTGTGCCGAGCTCCCTGCCTGTCATATTGGCTCGTATTGCTTCATCACAGTCTTCTCTATCTGTAATCTCTTATACATAATTTATAAGGTCTTAAGACAGGTCTATATCTGGCGTTTATATCACTAATAGTATCAGAGCCCTGGTGCTTGGCTGGGGTTCTCTGTACTTGCCTAATAAACACCGCTAAATATGTGAAAGTATAGAAGCAACCTGCCATTTTTAGACTGCTTTCATAGGAGCCGGTGCTGGAGTACAGGGCAGAAAAATTTCCCCCCTCGGCACTCGGGCTGGGAACCCTCGCAGGCAGGACCTAGTCGTAGAGGTTGCCTTTGAGCTTAACCTTTACATGAGCGGGAGCTAATCCTCCCCGGCCGCTTTCACCAGCAGCAGAGACAGCACGGCTCCCGTCCACCTCGGTTTGGAGGATCCCGGGGACCCTGCTGCTCCCCCCCGCCCTCCCCTTGACGGAGCAGCCCACCACCAGCACCGCCAGCACCACCAGCGCCACCAGCACCACCCTCCGCTCCTGGCAGGAGACGCCCAAGGGATGAGACGAGACCGCAAGGAGAAGAGTTAACGGGGGAACCGCGAACCCGGCCCTTCTCCCCCGCCCCCGCCTGCCTGCGGGAAGTGGGGGGTCGGCATCCGCCGCCCTCCCACCCCGCGGCACGGCTCGGCTCGGCACCACGGTACGGCTCGGCTCGGCTTGACGCGGCACGGCTCGGCACCACGGCACGGCTCGGCTCGGCTCGGCTCTGCTCGGCACGGCACGGCTCGGCACCACGGCACGGCACGGCTCGGCTCGGCACGGCTCGGCTCGGCACTGCTCGGCTCGGCACCGCGGCGCGGCACGGCTCGGCACGGCTCGGCACTGCTCGGCTCGGTACGACTCGGCTCGGCGCGGCCAAGAGCCGCCCCCGCGGCGGGATGCAGCCGCCGCCACCGCCCCGCGGGTGCAGGTAAGGAGCGGAGCAGGGGGCGGGGGTGGGGTGGGGGGGGGTGCAGGGGGGGCGCGGCCGCCGCGCTGCGCTGCGCTGGGGGGTGCGGAGGGCAGCTCCCCCCGTCTTCGCCCTGGGCTGCCCGCAGGGGGGAAAATAGTAATGATAATAATAAATAAATAAATAAAATCCCCAATCCCAAACCACCCCCCAGAACAAGCGCCGCTGGGGCTGGCGGCGGTAGGTTTTGCAGATCGGCATGGTTCTCGTCAAAACACTGCCCGCCCCGCTGGGGGTGCCCCGGGGGCGCTGGCCCACCCCGGGACGAAAGGATTTCGGGATTAACTCGGTTTTTACACCCCTTCCCCCCCCCTTCCCTTTCCCCGTTGTAACTGAACGGAGCGGCGGCTCGCGCAGCTGGGAGCCCGCACGCGGCTGGCGCGGGATTTGGCGCCGCGGTTGGGGAGGGCGGCTTGGAGGAGCCGCGGGGGAAGCTGCAACAGAAATAATAAAGTTTATCCGTGGTCTCCTGTAATTAAAAATTAAGTATGTTCTGCGCATTGGCAAACAGTCCTCAGCAATGATCTGGAGCATCCTAAACCGTAGTAGTTAATTTCCATTTTTTTTTTTTAATTATTTTATTTTTTAAAATCTTGCCGAGAAAATTCGGAATATCTAGGTATTGCTTTTGTCAGGCCACACAGAGCCCTCGCTCTTGCGGCGTGTTCACTGTTTCATAAATGTAAAAGGCTTTTCATTCCCGCTGAATGTCAGTGGGAGCAGGGGGGGCTCAGGACGTCGGGTCCCCGGCCCCGTTTCTTTGGCGAAGAAGGAGCGAGCGGCACGAGCCCGGCAGCGCTGCTGTGCTCATGTGGTGCACAGCGTGCCGTGCCGTGCCGTGCCGTGCCGTGCCGTGCTGATCCGGTTGCTCAGGCGAAGCGTGCTGCTGGAGTTTGTGCTTGTGAGCACGGCACTCGAGAAACGGGAGAAAAGCACGCGGCAGGCTCTCCACGAGCAAGAGAAAAGGTCCTCTGGGGGACTTTTTAATGCCCCATAATGGGGGTTGGGTTTCACTTTTGTCATTTGTTTTCGGTCTAGTATAGCAATATATTTATTTCAGTTACATATGCTATTTATAGAGAGTGTCTTTGAACCAGCACGTTTTTATTTACCGATTTCCTTCTCGCATTGTGTATTCGTAATGGATTGCACGCTGAGATATTTCAGTGGTGCTGCTGCTGTTTAACTTACGGAGATGTGCATTTTGGGCAGGGTAGGTACCTGTAGGTAGCTGTGGAGTGCATTTTAATATCGCCTCTGGCAAGGAGATCTTCAAAGGCATAAAACATTTTCAAGTCTGTGTATAATGCTAAACTTGGTGAGAAGGAAAAAAATGCAAGGAACTTCATCATTTTCTGCATGTTCCAAGGTAAACCAATCATAAATCCACCACTGAAGTTATAAAGCACATTTAGTTTGAAATCAGCCCTGCATCAAGGGATAAACACTTTCCATGCAAACGCTCAGATTTGCAAGTATTCTGCCATCCATTCTGGATGGATGAATCAGAATATGGGACAATACAAACAGCATAAGGCTCTGTCCTGAAAAAAGTTATGTGCAAATTCCTGCCTGTAGTTATTACTAACAGGCTACCTGAGGTCAGTAAGATGATGTGCAATACATAAAGTGAAGCAGATGTCCATGTCTTTGCAGTACTAGGATCTACACGTCCAAGTTTGTAAGTAATACTAGATACAGAATAATCCGGTGTGGCAGAAAACCACAGCTTGAGGGCTGCACGTTCTGTAATTTCTAAAGATTAATGAGATTGGAAAAAATACTTCAGACTTTTCTATGCTTATGAATTGATTTGAAAATAATTTAAAAATGCAAAATGAACTTCTGTTCAAAAGTGCTTAACATTAAAGACACTGGTTCTTCAAAAGTTATGTATATACCTTCGTAAATGGAGATAGAAATGCCAACTGAATTACTGGGAGAAAAAAAGTCTTAACTATTAAAAGATAAAATAAATATTTGTCTCCTAGCCAGGCTTTATGTACTTGACTAAAATTCATGTGACACAGAGTCCTACCTGATTTATTTTTTTTTCCTCAGAAAAGTTTAAACATAACACAGTTGGACCAGAGGCACTGTATACTTAGGTTTGTGTTTTGCTGTTGAAAAATACTCCATTTTGAAGAAAGCTTTACTTTGGGGTCTAAATTTAATAATTTCAGAAAAATTAATTACTTGTGGACCAAAGTTCTTCTAAAAAATATTTCTATTGATGATTCAGATACCAGTGTTTTTAGATATCAACTCTTGTTCTGCATCATACAATAGTTTCCTGGAAAATATTGATTTTAAGAAAATAAAAAAATTGCATCTAAAAAGGCCATTGTATTAAGATATTTTTCCAGAGAACTTTTTTTGGTGGTTATATGAAATTTCAGCTCCATTAGGGAGGTTTTCCTTTTGATGCCGAATAGGAAAAATTGCTTTATGTAAAGACCTTTCTTCGCCTTAAAATAGAGGGCTCAGAAATACTGGGTTAGGTAAAAAGGTATCGCTCATACTATAAAGCACATAAAATGAAACAGCCTTTCAGTGAACTCTGGTGGTTTATGGAAACAAGAATCTTTTCTAGGCATTTTGGCTGCAGGGATGCTAAGCCTTCACGCCGCTGAGTCCACTACAGCTGCGACTGGAAGAACCTGTGTCTTTGATAGTGGCAAGACACTTCTTGGAGGGTTGCACCTCAACCTTTTAGTAACAACATAATGCAATTTTTCTGTGTTGCAGTCTAGCTCTGAATCCAGGTAGGATTACTGGTGTATCTTCAGATGCCTTTGTCAGCTGCGTAAGCACCCGATTACTATTCGATAGTACTTAAAATAACCTTTGGTCTTTGAGCACTGTGAAACACCTTTTCTTTTTCAAGAAAGCAAATACAAATACATGACTTCCTATGATTAACAGTAACGTGAAAATAAAAGCTAATCAGTCAGATTTTTTGAGTTTTGTAGGATAATAAAAATGGAATTCTGCCTTTGCTCTCATTTGGATGGTCAGTGTGACATCCTGAGGTTAACTTAATACCCAAAACTGTCTGCCACTTGTTCTTTTGAAATTGTATTCGGTGAGTATACTGAGCACTGAATACATTTGTGTAAGAATATTTTTAGATAGAAAATTGTATGTTTGGTTAAAATAAATGTGATAATCAAGAGTAGTTTATAAAAGGTATCAAGAGAATCATTTAGTAGTTCCATAATTACTGTAATTTGTTGTGCAATATTTTATATTTAATCTTGGGATCAAAGGTAACCATTGGCAGCCTTAATTTGGAAACCTGTTTGATAATGTGCTGCTTCTCTTTCTGTCACTAAGATATCCAATTTCAGCAAAAGATGTATTTTAAAGTAATTGGATGTCTTAAGTCAGTTTGTAAATTGTTTTAATTGGGGAGGCTTTGTGTGTAGCACCAAGTACAATGTAAGTACCAACAGTGATGAGCTCTATGGGCTGGCGAAAGAGGAGAATTATACTGCATAAATTAAAACTAATCTGTCAGGGCATAGTAGTGTAAATGCAAACCCAGAGTGTGAGGAAACAGAAGGAATTTAGAAAGCAATAATTCCAAAACTGTAGGATGACATTAAGGAATCAAATATTCCCATGAATATAGTTTGGCATGAAGAATGCAGACATATGGAGAGGATACAGAGAATTACAGCAATACTTGTAAAAGACCACCTAGATTGATTCATCAGGGAGGATGAAAAGTAAATATTTAATACTTAGTTAACTGCTGGTAAATAAAGGAGAGAAGATAACTGTTTACAAGTATTTGAGAGATACAGTGACCAAGGAGGCAAAATAGACACATTTAAAGTTATGAGTAGGGTAGCACGGCCAGGGACTTTGAGATACTGATGCAGGGCTCTCAGAAATCAAACCAACCTGCTGAAAGTCAGGAGGAAATTAGTTTAATATCTGTACTAATTTAGCTGTAGAAACAACTCCTGTGTTGAAAAGTGGTAAACGTTGTGAAGCAGCCTTTCAGCCTTCCATTTTTGTTTTTCTACAGCAGGTCACTGAAATCTTGCTCATAAACTTGAGAAGCTGAAGTTTTGTACCTCGTAGACACACAGAGTCACAAGGTTAGATGTCGGGGCATCATCTGCCTCCCCTGAAGCTGCATCAATTACACATTACATCAATGTATTTCCTGACAGTTGCTTAACTGATTTATGGTTTTAAGACCCCATTGATGGAGGCTTCGTGACCTACCCAGTCCACACACAGTTGTCTCCAGTGCTTTTCTGTCCTTGTTTTTAAAATGTCTCACCTGTATCTTCCTTGCTGTAGTTTAAACCCACTATTTTTTGTCTACCCTTTGTTTGGAGAACAGGTTATTCCGTCCTATTTTTCAGCAGCCCTTCTTGTATGAGAAGATGGTTCTCTCGTCCTGAACAAACAATTTGAAACAACCATCTTTCCCAGTGGTTTACTTGATTTCTGATCTCTTTGAGATTTGCAGTGATCTCTGATCATTTTTGTTCTCTTCTGTATTATTCTTGCTTGAAATTGGCCATAATACTCAAACTGATACATCAGCAGTGCTGACTGTAGGAGAAGAACAATTTTATGTAACTTCAAAGTATCTGCCCTATTTCTGTGTCCTGGTCTTAATTTTTTTTCTTTTTTTTTTCAACAGTATCTTGTAAAAGCTACCATAACACCATAGCACGTATGGTGTTAAATCTGTGAGATGTTGTAACGCCCAGACCTACTTTTGTAGAGCTGCTGCCAGTCGTCCTTCAGACTAAATTTGTGCAGTTTGTTATCCTTATTTAAATGAAATGCTTTGCTTCTGCATTTTTTAATCTGTTAAAACACTTGAATTCTAACACCATTATCCAGTACATTTGAACCCTTGCCAGTTTGGTCCGTCTGCAGATATAATGCTATTCCCTAATCCATTGTGCAAAGAAATCACTGAGGAGTACCCAAAACAGACTCTTGACCAGATTTGTTCAGGGTATCCTTCCAGTGTGATAGTGAATTGTTGATAACTACGCTCTAAATTGACACTTCCAAACAGTACTAACTTCTGCTGCAATTTCATCTAAACCAACTGTCCCTAATTTGTTTACGAGAATATCATGAGACCAGGGACTGTACCTGCTGCCCACAGGTTTCTCAAAACTAATTGCTTGTGGCTCTAAGACTGGCAAATCAGAGGCCAGTGCAATCAGTTCCCTAAGTATTGTTTATTAGGCTAGTTGTTTTGAAAACTCTGAACTTATTTAAAAAGTCCCATTCTATTGTTTCCCTAAATTCTTTTCCCTTTGTCATTGATGTGTTAGCTGCTTGGTGGCAATTAATAAGAATAGTGAAGAAGAAGAAGAGGAAAAACCTCAACACTTTGCTCTTCTCAGCACCTTTTGTTACCATTTTTTCCCTAGTCCTCCCTTCTATTTTAATGTCTGTACACAGTGTTTCTGTGCAGGATCTGAAGATGCACATCAGTGCGCATCTAGCACCAGGGATTTTTGACTATATGGGGACCCAGTAGGAAGGGACCATCTGCTGGGAGCTGATTTTTGAGGTGATAATAAATACGAACAGATGTTTAAAGGGACTGTGCAACTTTTGCACGAGTATGCTCCTTCTTTCAGTGTTTTTTAATGGCAAAGGGTCAATGTTTGTGCATTGTCATCTTAACAGAATGCTACTTATCTACAGAATGGAGTTTATGTACTTGGTGAAGTAAATCTGTTTACAGTGCAACCTCTCAGCTACGCAGACCGTGGTAGACCATGACCCTAAATGCAAAACAGCGAAGGGAATATTAAATGATTAACTGATCCAAGAATGTGCAGTGAATAGTACTAGGTTTTGCCTGGACTGCAAAATGAAGCTGACAAAATGAATGTGGTGGTGAATGTTTGTTATTTTGAGTAACTAGAGCTTGAACCGTAAACTTACTTAGCCCGAGATCTTGAAAGAACAGCCTCAGTGCTTTCAGTCTTCCTTTGGGGGAAGGTCGTCTCTATTTTGTAGTAAGAAAAAATACAATGATAGTGACTTTATTTCAATCAATGAAATTACTTTAAAATTCTAGGTTCACAGTGAGCGTTTCAACTAACAGTGATTCTTGTCAAATGTATCTCAGCTCTTTGTTCTTCGCTTCAGAATTTCCCAGATTTTACTGGAGGAAGGATTCTTAATCATGCCTGCAGCTCAATAAAGCTTCAGATATGCTGCACAGAGTTCCCATTGCTCTAATTTCAAGTGCGCATTTTCATGGGATTGTAGCAGTTCATGCGTGGGTGAAATTAATAACTGGAGTTGTTAGCCTTATGTAAGCAAATCATCTCCTACTGTATCCTCTTGCTAAACTTTCATGCAGCTAGTTTAGCTATTCATGGCAGGATTCCTATAATTTTGTTTCATTATCCTTTATTTACTAATAAAGCTGTTTTACATAATGATTCATATCTGGAAGCAATTTAGTATGTCATCATGGTCCAATTTGTTGCCTTCATTATTGAAATTAGAAAGTACTGTCAATCAGAATGGAAGTTATTACTATCATTTATAAATTTGACCCTAAGTGTAAGCAAAGTCCTGATAAAGAAATCCTAGGTCTGTTTTGAAGGGCTGCAGTGAGGTTTTGCAGTTGGAGATTAATTGGATTTTTGTATTTGCTTGGAAGAAAAGACGTGGTTTATAGGTGACCATTAGGGCTGCACACTTAACTTTAAATGGCAGCTTATATTTGAGTGAAAAGACTGGTAAGTCTGAAGTAAACTGGAAGTATTTTAAACTGTAGACGAGGGGAGAGAATGCAAATTGGAGTACCTCACTTTTTAGTTAGCTGTTACTATCAGCCACAGCTGCACATGTTATTGCTGGAGAGCAGGGTACTGTGGGACGTAGACCTGGCTCTTGTGGTTTATACTGTTCAATTTAAGGCCAGTGATTAATTAGGTTATTGGACCCCTAGCTGGAGTTGCATGCGTAACCAAGATTTATGTTGCTGTGGCAACACAGACCGACACAACTGTGGTGAATTTCGTAGATCTTTGAAGTAGGAGTTCACCTAATCCAGAATGGGATTGAGAATTGCCATCAGTGCGTGAAGAGTGTAACTGAGAGGGATCCTCATTAATAGACTGAAATCTTGCATATCTGACTCTCAAACTGGGTTAATTCCTGCAGCTCATCAAAGGGTTAGAGAAAATAGGCAGCTGCAAGAGAGAAGGCAAAGGGAAAGCCTGTGGCTCTAATTGATCAAGAGCAATTGATTTGCAGACAAACAGGAGCAATGCAGGATTTGATTACTACTGTGAAAATCACAGGGTGCTTCCAAGAGGCCGTTGACAAAAAGTTTGGAACATGTTCCACGTGTCTGGCCTGGAAATAAGAGGCAAGCAGGAACTGCACGTGAGCCAGGTCAAGACTTCACGGTATTACACATCAAATTAAATCAGTGGTGGTGGCATAACACATGCTAAGGTAGATGAAGACGTGAAAATCTTAGGTGGACGGGAGTGGGTAACCTCATTGAGGAGGGCTGCAAGGCGTTCAGAAGAACTGCTGGAAGGTGTGGAAAGCTTTGGGTGGGCTGTGGTAGAGGCAGAGTTTTTGGACTGGACGCTACCTCCTGTGCTTTGATGTCAGGGCACCCCTTGCATCTGGGAGCCACCAACTGTTTTGACAATTTGAGGATAAAGGTATGTAATATGGTATAGTCAAAACTGCAAGTCAGACATTTTCAAAACCAAACAAACAGAAAGTCTGAACACACTTCCCCCGGCTAATAAAGATAATCCTGATTTTTAAAAAAATGTTGGAAACTGGGATTATTAATTTCTGGTAGTTGTCATTTCAAGGTCACATGGTTAAATGTATTTATTTCTTCAGCAGCGATAGATGTCCAAGCAACATGACTTTCCTTAAAGCAGTATCCTTGAAAAGTTAATTATCTAAAAGGTTGCAAAATGTTACTGGAAAAGGAAGAAATTTGATTACCTTGGAGTCAGGAACGTTTAGTGAGGTATGCAGCTATGAAAATACAGGATATCATATGCTTGTGCAATTCCTTTTACCTCCTGGAAAGCTATAATATTTTGGTTGGTGTTAGTTTGTTTGGGGCTTTTTGTTTATTTTTTTTATTTAAACAGAGAAGGAAAACGGCAACATAGGAAAGAGTCAATGGGCTGTAGCCTATTTACTTTCAAACAGTTTTGTTCGTAGACCATAGTTACATCGGATGGACTGGTGATCCATTTCCCCGCAAATTCAGCAGAAATTACACTACAATTTTCATCCAGTTTTCTCACTTCATAGATCAGTTGCAACAAGGACCTGTTGTAGTCTCACGAGCAAACTTTGATGATCAGGAAAGGCTGACAGGCAAGAGAATCCTGCTCTTCATTTTTTCACCCAGACTGCTCATGTGTAGGATGCTGCATTCATATTTTGGGGACTTGTCAAGACTTGCTGTGGAGTGACTGAACAGCTGGGTGCCAATTTACTGCACACTCCCTACGCTGCACCTGGTCTCTGCATGAGCCCTTTGACAGGAGCGTAAGCACAAGAACAGAATTGAGCATGGGGAAAGCTTGTCCGTAATTACCACCTTCTGCTCTTCTTCTCTTCTTTGCTGGTTTTATCAAACAGCTTCCAGGAAACTTAAATGAGAACTGGAGCAGATGCTGAAGCAGTGGGATTTCTGGACATCTCGGATTTTAATTACCTCCTTTGCAAAACAAACTTTGCAATTATCCTGGAAGTTATAATCCAGAAGGCGGATGAACTGAACATTTTTTACAATGTGTGTGCAACAGAGACACTCTCCGGTGCTTTCAAGGCAAAGAAGGTGTAATGGTTGGTTTTGTTTATAAAGAGAAATAGAGGTGTTGAGTTTGGCTTGTAAAGTTACATAGCTCTGAGTTTCTGATGTTTTCGATGACATTAGACTTGTGTGAAACTGGTACAGCTGCAGGTCCGATCAGCCACGCAGGTTCTTGCCTTTCGTAAGCACTGCAATGAAGAGGCTTATTGCTGGAACATTTCCCTGCCGTGCTTCACGGTAAAACCTGATAGTGTTACGGATCTTGACTGGAAAGTCAAACTGGCAACTCTAATTGCAGCCTGTGACTTAATTATCTACAAAATGTGAACAATCAGCAGGAATAGAAATTGTAGTGAAACAGTAAATGAAATAGTTTGTATTTTAATAGACTAATGTTATTCTAAGATTCTAATTATTTAAATTATTATCTTGACAATGTTTATATTAATTGTATCTAAAAAAAAAATAACCTGCAGTGCAGTGTTGTAATATATGAAATTCTCTACCATGTCCTGTATAGCAGAAGACTCATTACCAGTCCAAGTGAATGAGAAAGCTAAAGGAGAAACTTAATGGTCTTGTGATTCAGTAGGACAGTAAGCTGAATTTCAGGCTACATTGGAATTCAATAAAGACATTTTAGGAAAAGTATAACATTGTATCAATGGGAAAATTCTTACCATCACCTGAGTCAAGTTGGCTTTTGTGTTTATTTAAAATATTCCAATTAACCTTCAGTTCAGACAGCTACTTCTGTAGTTGGCATAAACTGGAATTTCTGTAGCATTTGGAATTTAGTATGAATGATTAAAAACAATTCTCCTTTTTTCTTTTAGGAATAGCAAAGGTTGAACAAAGAGCTTCATCTGGAAAGTTAAAAACACTTGGAAACACTGAGCCGCATAGTAACCAAACATGAAATATAAACTAGACCAAGGAGCTTATCAGATGACAAAAGAAAATAAATGATTGTTAGTCTTTGGATTTTCTGCTTATAAATAGAGGATTTCTAGGCAGTTGAACAACAAAAGAGAGTGTGTTTTGAGGCAGAGAGGAAAAACAGCTGCAGACATGAAACACCCAATTTGTTTTATTTAAGGGTCAAATAAAAAAAGAATGGGCTTTTGACTCTTAAGGAATCTTTGTTTGAAGTTACTGCAACCAACCCATCCTATTTGACAACACAACTTGAAATGGCATTCTGAGCAAAGTTCTGATTGACTGACTTCTGGCACATGTAATATAATTTCAAGCCTGTGTATCAATACTGTCTGCTTCTGTTGCGCAGTCTGTTTTCTACTCTTCAAAATGACACTGAAAATGTGCCTATTATGAATTTGCTATACTGTTACTGAATTCTCTGTGTGTGTGTATAACAAGAATATACATATATTTAGGTAGCAAAAGGTGTGATAATGCATCATAAAAGAAAACTGTGGATCATACCAGAAAAAAAGAAAGTAAGGATCGTGAAAACATTGAACATAAATGTTTTGAGGAGACATACTTATAGATAGTACAATCAGGACAGAATGTGACGATTGTAGCAGTTTGGCCCAGCCTTACATAGCAGAGTACATAGAACCAGTGAAATGGATCAAGTCTTACATACTATTCTTGTAAGCACTCACACACACTTAGTTTGAACTACAGTAATATTTTTTTTGCAGTCACTGCGATTAACTCCCATTTTCTTAATGAAAAAGATTGTATTTGTAAGACAGGTATTTTGAGGACCGCACATTATTTCTTGTTATATGTAATACTTTATTTTAAATCTTTTTTCATAATAACTTTTTTCAACAGTAAAAGACAGAAAGAAACATTTCTTATTGTGATTCCAAAATGTGTATTATTGGAAGATCAAGGAAAGGAAAAGAGAACTTGTTGTATATTTAAAGCCTTTACTTCTGACATTTTCAGATGCAGCCAAAGGAGTCACTTCTACAATTTCCTCTTGATAATATATTGCTTAGTTTCTTGGAAGAAGTTTGGAAACAGGCTTTAATCTCTGCTGAATACTTTGATAATTAAGCCAAGTTTTAATAATGGGAAGGAATACTTCCTGAATAAACAGGCAGTTTGAATTAATTTCAAGAATGCCATGACACTTTGAAATATATTCTCATCAGCTTGCATCAGATACTAAAGCCTGAGCTGGTTGGTGCTTGAATGGGGGGAATTCTTAAAGAAGATGTCACATTCTTTATAAAGGGACTCAGTGTCTGCATGCACTTGGTGTTTTACATGAGTTAGGGTTAATATTAAAAGTCTAAGAAGATAACACTCTTCAAGTGAATCACTAAAATAAAATACTTTGCTAAGAACTTAAGACAGTGGAGTGGGAGCAGGGAAATCATAGTTTTGTGGCTGAAAAATGTCAACCAGCTCATCACTTCTAGAGGGTAGATCAACCACAAATAATTTATGTGTGATTTAGGGGCTTTGGTTTCAGGGTCCACGTTATGTTTCAAATAACATACTAATAGTTTGTCTACCTATTCACCTTAGCTACAACTGAAAAGTCTATTCTTAATGTCCTGTGCTTAATCATTCTGTGCATTTGCTGAATACAGGCTCCGTTTTGCACCAGATAAGCTTTTACTACATCGATGAACTTAATTAGGAATATACATGTTATTGAACAGGCACGTACAGTTATATAATGCTCCTCAGGCAAGATGATATATTTAATTTTTTTCTTGACTTCTATGAAATAAAATCAGATACTTTTGAGTAAAGAACATTTTTTAAATATGATGGCTGTTAGATGGGTGTAATGATTTTTGAATGTGAACTTACAAGGTCCTGAATTATGCATGCCTATGAAATGTAAAGTCGACGCTATGCAAAACACAGTTTGTGTTTTGTTGTAAATAATCTTTATTCATTATGTCTTCAGGATGGAACATGAGGCTACTCAGCTAGAAAAGCAGCACGTGCATAGTGTGTATGAAAACACAGCTGCCTACTTTAACGATCTGCAGAGCAAAGCATGGCCTCGTGTTCGAAACTTTCTGCTGGAGCAAAAGCCTGGCAGTCTTGTTGCTGATATAGGTAAGTTATTCTATGAGGTAGCATGAAAGATCGTTTATAAGCTTTATTAGTTTATATGTTAGTCATATATGTTCTTCAGAGCAACTCTGAAGTTTTTAAAACTCATTTAAATTGGTTTTAAAGATGTTTTAAAAGTGTTTTTAAACCCATATTTGATGCCATATACCACCTTCTTTTATTTCTTTGACAGTGGATCAAGTAGTCAGTAAATACATTTTTTGCATTGTGTTTGTTGAGCTAAGCCTTAATCTACCAGTTTCCCCACAGTGGTCTGTGGTCCCCCTGGAGGCCTTTTAAAAATGGTGTTAATAGCTCAATTACTTCATATTTCACTCTTGGTTTAAGTACTGCTGGTCTGCCTTTTATTGCTTTTCATTTGTTCTAAAACTCCTCCTGTCAAGGCTTTATCTTAAGAGAAAGCTTCTGATGTGATTGCTATTAAAAAAAAAAAAAAAAGTTATGATCTGAGAATCTCCCTGTGATCCTGAAGAGGGACACCGAACCCTCATTTTCCTGCTGTGGCATTGTCTTCCCTGCGTGTTCAATTTATACCTTGATTTTCTCTTGCACATACAGATTTTTCAGGGTTTTCCAGGTCTTGGTTCCTTTGTTTGTGTTGTGACTTCAGTCCTATACAGCACATCATTGCAAACCAGATGCTCCTTTGCATCATTGGATTTTCCTCATTGTTTAGACTAATAAAATACTTTTACACAGCAAAATGTAATAAATGAACACAATAAATTATCCATCTGCCTTACCCTATAAGAGGCAAACATTATTTGAAGATACTGTAGGCCATAATCAAAGATAATATATAGTTATCTTGCTGCCTTTGAGCAGTACCCCAAAAATACTTGATTACTGTTAGTTTTAATATGTATCTTCTTTCAGATGTCTGCACCATTTTCACTAATAATCTCAGGAAATATCCTGTGGCATACACTCATCCAACAGTCAGCTTAACAATATTTCTCAGCCAAAATTTTTTTTCACCTCAATAGAAGTTATTTGAAGCCTAGGTGAAGTTCTTTGAGGCTTTATCAGCAGGTGTCACGGTGGTTGCTGAAAGCTTAAGATCACCCTGTTACAGTTTCAGCTGAAATAATTTAGATGCATGTGATACACCCAGAGAGAAGGCAGATGCTTACTTGCCAATAAGAATATTCCCATCAAGGCACACAAGTTATCATCTCCTTCTATGAGGTTTAATAAGATCTACAGGAATCTGACTATTGTGTTTATTTTTGGTATGTATTTTGGGAGGAAGGTTGCCTACTGGACCTAAAATTTTCAAAATGAGATAATGGATAATTTCATTTTCTATATAATACTGCCTTTTATTAAAATACCATTTTGTATAATTGCCTTCTTGTTCATTCATCAAAATAAATGACCATAGCGTGGCCATTGTTAACAGCTTCATGAAGGAATCCACCCTCCTGATGACTCATTTAAAAGTGAATCTTCTGCAAACGTAGATTTTTAGGGTACTGGGAACTTTGTCATTATTTAGCTTCATTCCAGAGAGGACCATATACTTCCAAAACCTCACTGTGATTAAAAAGCACTCCACCAAAACCCATGTATTAAACAACTGAATCTTCTAAATTAATGTATGTTTGACTAAATGTGCTCCTTCTGCAAACACAGTGACCAATAATACTTTAATCTTTAAACTTATGCTTTCTAAGATGCAGAGCTTCATGTTTTATTGCATATATTCCTTGAACCGCATTGACTGTATTAATCTTTTCCATTTCTCTCAAGTGTTCCTTCAAAGAATAGTGCTTGCTTTTTGCTTCAAACATGTGCTCTTTTTCCATCGCTGAAGTGTTGTGCTGTTCTCCAGCAGTTCCTGTGCTGTCTCTAGATAATGGTGCACATTAACATCAATGAAAGCAGCAGCACTGCAAGAAGCAGTGGTGTTTCTAAAGATAGCTCCAGGCCTTTAAATCGAATTACTAATACTAAGATGGTTCTCTTTGCCAAGCTGCTACCCTATTGCTCAGCTGTCAACTTTCAGAAATTATTCTTCACTACTGACCCATAGCTGCAGTGATGTCTCCTAATCTAGTTTTGAAAAGTGCCTGTTATGCGTACGACATTGAAGAACACTCTGAAAGATTTCAATTTAGTGCAGCACAGACCTTGAGAAGACATATTTTTAGGTGAAACACATTCTGGAACTGTTCATTATTTGTTTTACATATGTTATAATGCATAGGCACAAAAGCAGAAAGGGGACATGCCTGCGACATGGCAGGAATTTTTATGATTCATGGTTATTTTCAAGTCTGTGCCTAAAATTTTCCTCTCTAACTTGTGTCAGTGACAGCTCTGGTTTAGGACTTGGGGACAGATGGGATGCATTGGAGAGGTACTCTGTGGGGTTTAGCAGACTGGGGAAGGACTTGGAAGAGAGATCTATTGCAGGTAACTAAAAAGACAAACCACACTGGCTTCAGGAAACCCCCTGAACAGAAAGTAGTTGGAAGCTGGAAGGGTATTGAGGAAAAAAGGTCAATAATGCTTGCCCTGTTCTTACTCGTTCCTGGGTGCCCGCTTATGTTCATTGTTGGAAACTGGATACCAGGCTATATAAAGGCTTGGTGTGAGGCAGCGTAGCTGGGTTTTTGCTCTAACACATGCAGTTCTGCCTGCAGAGGACCAGTCCTTCCTCCTCCCACCTGCACTTAGCTTTATTCCCCCCAAAAATACACATAGCCTGCTGTTACACAGGGCTGTGTAATAAGTATTTCTGCTGGTGGTGTTGGTACTGTGACACTCCTAATGGTGCGAACATATACTTACAAAGAGTCCAAATGAACTCTGCAACAGTTAGGCTAGTAGGAGCAAGCC
>JAVJGJ010000001.1:59761547-59779172 GCA_035590215.1 Microhierax caerulescens
AAACCTTAGGAAAGCCCTCCCATTATTTTCAGTGCTTTGGGAGGGATAGCAAATGTCTGGAACATATGACTTCTGATGTAGTATTCTTTTCTTTAGGTTGTGGAACTGGAAAGTATCTCAGTGTCAACAGTCAGGTGTATAATCTTGGCTGTGATTACTGCGAACCATTGGTAGAGATTGCAAGGAAGAAAGATGATGAAGTCCTGGTATGTGACAACCTTAACCTTCCCTTCAGGGACCAGTGCTTCAATGCAGTCATTTCCATTGGAGGTAAGAACACACATGCATTCTGGCCCACAGCAAATGAGAATTTTGGGGGATCCTTTTCTTTCCACATGCCTTTATTTCAGTTAAATTCATTTTGAAACGATTCCCTTAGAATCGCAGCAGGCATTACTGAAATGCATGTAGTAAACGTGAAAAAGGAAATCAGTTCCATTGCACAGAGGCACTGTTGACCAGGGAAATATGTGGGTCATTTGTTTGATAAATAGCCATAAAAGACCAAATAAATGTGGCCTCGGTCACCCTATGGAGAACAGAATTCCTTCTAGCATGCGTTTTAAACCAGTGAAAACTAATGTAAACATGGCTGCCCGCAGTTTAAACAGATTAGGTGGTCAAGATAAACTCTTGGTTCCTCCTTAGGATCTGTTTTGACCAGCAAATGCATTGAAATGAAAACTTGCTTTCTCTGTAGCAGAACTTGAAACTCATGTCAACTATTATGTGTTATGAATTCAAATTTCCCTTAGAATAGTAATGAAATAAGAACTTAGAGCCATACAAGTGCCGGTTGTGTAAAATGAGTGAAGCATCTCAGCATCTTGACTCCTCTGACCTCTCTTTTTGAAAATACTACTCATAATTTGAGAAGTATAAACTAGAAAAAGGTAGATGAGGGATTGTTAGAGCACCCAGTTACAGTGTACATTTTTAGCTCTACCTTTGCTTGAGCTTCTTTCAGGCTGTTTCATTGTATCAGCAAAAATATAAAACATGATCATTATTATCGGCAGCAGTCATCAGATGACTTGAAATATTATAGAAATGTATTTTAAAATGTAGTTTTCACATATGCAGGGTGAAAGAAAGGGTGACCAATATGCAAGCAGTATCTATATTACTTTGCTTTTGTATTGACTAGTTCATGAGTGAGCCCTATCCACTTCTCAGGTCTTGTCGCATAATTTCAGTGCTGTCAGATCAGCTGACCTGTAAGGGTAGTGTACCTGTCTAATGTTTATACCAAATATAGACCTGACAAGATTAGAAGTTCACATGGTATTTCTCCAAATGTAACAATAATGGATTTTAATCCCTCTTAAATAGAGGCATGGTATTCCTGTGTCCATCTAATTCTAAATAAAGGGGTTTTCATCCCATTCCAGAGAACAGCAAGTATTTACGTACATAGTTGAATACTTTTCTAGGCTTTGCTGTTATAATCCTGTTTATAGGATTTATATTTTTGCAGAACCACCAGAGTGATTATATAATGTTAAACATGAAGAATATTTAACCCATTAAATGAATTGCTTAGCTAGAGCTTGCACAGATTCTGTTGGTTGGTTGGCACTTCTTTCTGGTGAACTAAGCTCACATGCTTACGTTGTCACTTCCAGTTCTGATGCTGTTTTGCAGGAGGTTCTGTGGTGATATGTGGCCTAGCTCCAGGATGAGAAACATCAGATCCTTTCTCCCCATCTTGTACAAAAAATTGAAATGGCATTTTGTAATTTTTTTTTGCAAAGTTTGAGAAAATATTGAGGAGAGTCAGGAGTACCTGGAAACAAACACTAACCGTATAGACTGGGGAACTTTTCTCAGAGCTTGCTATCGTGTGTTCTCAGCTGCTTGTGAGGGCCTAGTTAATATTAACCGCCAAGAGTGCTTTTCTTGGATTGCATAAAAACTACGTTTTTTCCCCTTGGTAATTCAATCATTGTTTTGAATAAAGGCAGGGCTAGTTGGACACACTTTTCAAAACCACAGTGTTGAAGTAACACTATTTCTACAAATAGAATTGGCTACTGTCAATCAGCACACACAAAGATAACCTAATTTTTTTGAATGGTATGGAGATTTCTTCAGCTAAGAACATACACTGTTATTGTATGTTGTTATATGGGTAGATTGAATATTTTGCAGGTAGAAGTGGCTGGCTCAAAGTCCACTTAAGACTTATGGAATCAGTCCTCTTTATGTCATTGATTAAATCACATTTAGTACTGATGACATATAGAACAGCATGACCAACATGGCCAGTCTCAGTGCAAGTTAATGTTTCTGAGAGTTTAGAGAGAAAATAGCTGTCTTAGCTATTCCCTGGCTATTAAAATTCTTCCTTCAGGTGAACAGGAAGGTAGGAACAATGTAGAAGTATTGAAATGTAGCTTCATTTCACACTGCAGTGAAATCTGAAAATGTGGCAATTATCCTGTAAAGAAAATTAAAATATAGTGATCAATAGTTTTATTTTGAATTTGACTTTTTAATTATCAATAGCATAACATAATGTAACAAAAAGTCATCATTTTCAGGCATGCAAAGTAGATGGAGACACTTCTCATTTTTTTCTCCTCCAAAACATTCTGTAAAGGCAATGCCTTTCTACAAAATTCAAGCAGTGCAAAATATTTCTGTCTAATTTTCTCACTAGATCTTTTGAAAGTGCACTAATATAAAACTACACAGTATCTTTTTTTCTGATATGACATTTTGCTGTACTTATTAGATGGTGAAAAGATTTTCTGTTTTCAGAAAGTGTCCCAAAAAAATAAAGTCAAACTTAATATTACCTAACTCACCTAAAGGCCAGGCATTTTAAGTGAAAGCTAATCATGCTGTGGTCTTTTATGGGTGATGTTGAGAAAAAGAAACCTCCATCTTATATGCCTGACTTTTCTTGAATCCCTATTTTGAGATGAGATTAATTTCCTTCTTAGGAATTTCCCTGTTTTTATTCATTGAACATAAATGTAAAAGACAGCATTCTGGGGCAAATTGCACTGTGCTACCAATAAGTTCAGCACTGTAGCTGACTTGCAGTGAGTGATATTTGGGATATGGCAACTAAAATGAGTAAACACATAGACCAGGTTGAAGGCAAGAATGCTATGTCCTTAGTAATATTCAATACATGTAACACCTTTCCTTTTTCACAGTGATCCATCATTTCTCAACTAAACAAAGAAGAATCAAAGCAATAAAGGAAATGGCGAGGGTATTGATACCTGGGGGCCAGATGATGATTTATGTTTGGGCTATGGAACAAAAGAATCGTCGCTTTGAGAAACAAGATGTATTTGTTCCTTGGAACAAGGCCTTGTGCTCACGGCATTTTTCAGAATCAAATCAACCTGGAGACAAGGGTGAGTTTGTACCCGCTGTAAAAAGCCAAGACATTCACCCTACACAGCTAGTCATCTCTGATTGCAGCTACCAAACCGGGCTGCAGCCAGAAACTGATTCAAAACATTCCCACAATACGGACCATTGCTTGTCCAGAGCCTGCTGCATGAAAATTTCTGAAGAAGAAAACAGATTTTACAGTGCTCTAGGAAGATCTTTCCGCTCATGGTTTTTCTCCAGATCCCTTGATGAATCAGCCCTGAGAAAGCAGACCGATAAAGTGAAGTCCCCGAAGAATGAAGGGGAATGGGCAAACAGTACTGTACCCCTTCAGCATTCGCGACACTGCAGTTTGGATTTAGGTCACCGTGGGACACTGTTAAAAGAACAAAGTTTAGATGATGATGATGTGTTCGTGGAAAGCCTGCCTCTCAAAAAAGCACACTGGTCACCAGCCACAGATGCACTGAAGAATTTAAGTTTAAATGGAGGACACCAAAGTGTAGCTCAGAGCAAGAGTGAAGAAGCCTCACTCAGAAATGGCCCAGTGGAAGACAGGGACTGCAGCTGTGGTTGTAATAAAGATGGTGCTGATAAGTCTAATGCTGGCAAGTTTTTCAAAAGAACTTCAACAACTGACTCCACTGACTCTGCTTTAGATTCAGCAGTGTCTGTTGGGGACCAAACTAGTGCCACGTTGGATACAAAAGCTTTCATGCGTTACTACCATGTTTTTCGGGAAGGGGAGCTGTGCTCTCTGGTAGAAGAGAACGTGCCTGAGCTTCAGATACTTTCTTCCTGCTACGACCATGGGAACTGGTGCATTATTGCAGAGAAAAGAGGAATGTAGCTGTAAAGAGAACAAAGCAGAACCCAGTGACTGAGGATTTTAAGCTGCTCCTTGTGTACCTGTGATTGTACAGTGTGACATGGAATTTGAATCTCATGTAGTTGTGCTCCATTCATTTCTGAGTTATCTCTCTACCTGTTTAACTATCTAATGCAAGGTCTGTATATAGGAATGTAAGCAGTAAACAATATTTATGTTTTGTTAAACTTTTATGAAGTTAAAACTGGAGAGTTTTGTATTGCTTTTAGCAAATGGTTGTTTTTAAATATACTTTTCTATTGAGAAATAAAACCTTTTTATAAGACAAGGATCAGGGCATCTTTTATGAGAAATACCCTCTCAGTAGGAAGTCTAAGCTTTGTCCTTCAAACGCTGAACGTGTGTCACACAACTCTGTTCACGAAGTCCTGTAAATAGGGACATAGGCACATATAAAAACATACTTGACTGCATATTGCTAGAGTGCACGCTGCAGAACTGGGAGCAAGCATGGTCCCAGTGCTACTTAGTTTGGGGTAGAGTTGTTAATGGGCAAAAACTATATGCAAAACAAGCTCTACATATTCTGTTGTTTGATGTGTGCATTTGGGAGCAAAGGACAGAACAAATTCTGCACTTTAGTTTTAAAAAGAATTTAATTTGTTTCTCAGGTGCAGGTTAAGTTTTATGTGTTAGTTTTCAGAACTACTTTATTTCCTTTGTGTAGTTTTTCATTGGTTATGTGTATATAGAAGTCGGAGGGATTCACGAGAGTATCAGTATTATGTAAAGGTCACAAAATATCAAGTATTTGAGATACATATATCTGTAATAAACCTGGGAGGCTACGATAAAATTAATAAAAATCCAGTGCATCTCTGGTCAGCTGTCATATTTGCTCTTCTCATTCACCAACATGAGAATATATATTAAATGGTGTGTTAAGTAATGTAGATAGGGAGAGGATACAAGTTCAGTTTGTATGTAAAATACAAATTCCTTTCTTCTGCAGTTTAAATGAATCTTTTCAGATTTAAATCATAATAAAGTGCTTAAACAGCTTTCCCATTCCTGTAAGACATAAATTTTGCTGAACATGGTGCCCCATCATCATCCAATTGTATTATATTGTAGCAGTTGCCCTCATACAGTTCTTTACACTCAAATGATCTCCCCCCTTTCAGTGAGAGACTGATGTGAAGTTTTATGTGCTGTGGATGAAATACACCTGGCTTCTGAAGATCAGTAGTGAAACTATAATTGTTACCACCAGAAGCAGGGGTAGCATAGGCTAATTGCCCTTTTAGCACAGTTACTCTATTTCTAGGCTTTATTTGCTGTCAGTGGTTGTAGTGTAGGGCACATCTTCAGCTAATGTGATTTCATGACCTTAATTGAGATTCTGCCCTATTGTTGAGCAAATAAGTTTGATTGTGAAACAACAGGAGGGAAATATCAAACTTTTCTAATCTCCACTGCCTAAGTAGATGGATTTAGGGTTGTTCAATAGAAAGCCCTGATGGTGCTGAGTATTTTCAGGTGTATCTGCTGAGGTGTAATTGCCACATGGTAATGCATCATGGATTTATTTACTGGAGCAATGCCTACAGAGCAATCATCTTTGTCTTCCTCATAGTTTGGGATCCTTGAACTTTATCTCTGCTGGGTCTGTACCGCTTGCACTCCCTGCTGCCTTTTGAAAATAAAAGAGACTTCTGAACTACTATTCTACTCTAAGTACTACTTTTGATACAACCTGGGGCTGTGGTTCTCATGCTCTGTCTGAGCTATACTTCATAGAACTGGCAATATTCTCTGCGTTACTGGGTCCGGCTGCTCATGGCTGGGAGGGCTGCTCCTGCTGCATCCACAGGCTCCAGTTTTGGAAGCAGGGTGCAAAAATACCTGTGCTGGCACATTGCAGAGCCACCATGGATCATGCTGAGCTCCACGCCTCGTCTGCAACATGCTGGTGTCACACAGGCAAGGCCTGCCTCATTTGCTGGGAATTTCTGGAGGAGCTGAGGATTTTAGAAGAAAACTCACTAGCTTCCAGGTAAGATGTACCAGTGGATACTGAGTAGCCCTGGAATTTGGGCCGTGTTTAGGAAGAAGGTAGTTGATTACCATCCTATATCCAATTTTGAAAGTTCATCCCTAAACTCCATCAGGCAGAAACTCTATTGCATGTATATAAAAATATTTATAAAATATTATTAAACTAAACTGGCAGCTGGGTTAGCAGACTGGGGGAATGAACATTGTAAGTTTGTCACCTGCATTTCTGCAGTCTGTCTGTGGAGTATTTTGTGTGTAGTCAAGCATGCTGATGAAATTTGGGGTGAATTGAGAAAGGAAAGGTGTCCTTTTTCTTTACAACAGAGACTTGCTATCCTTGCAAGAGGCTAAATTGTGTTTCAGGCTCCAATGAAAGCTTCTTCCTCTATCAGCTCTATGAATTAAAAGCTCTCACATCAAAACCGCTGAGGTACTTTAAACAGCTTTTGTGTTTGTAGACTTTCCATACATTGTTTGGTGTGAGAGTCTTAACTGGGGACGCTTTTCACAATTATTTATTTCTGTATTAGTTTTTCTCTTGTTTTGAGCTGATGCTATGAAGATGTGATACATATAAGTTTGGATGGTGTTACTATAAATCCCGGGGAGATGGAGAGGTTTGGTAAACTGTTTGGGTTTTGTGTTCCCCGCCCCCCCCCAAATATTTGGTTTTCTTCTGAGGATGTATAATCACTATGTAACATATTTTTTGTAAACTGAGGATCAGTTAGCTGAGGCCATGAGTGTGAGGTCTGCACAGCAAGCCTTTATTCCTGTATGTAGCCTCCCATCCATTTAGGGAGGCTGCTTCAGTCTGTAACAGCTTTATTGTCTTGTAGGAAGCCAGATTACCTCACTCAAATCATGATGAATGTCTCTCTGGATTGGTTTCTCTTTTGATGAGGTCCTTCTTAGGCAAAATGTAATTTCCAGAAGAATCCATGTGATCTCGCTCTTTAATAGCTTACAGACATAGTTAATGTGCTCAGAGAAGTGTGTATACCATTGAGAATTCTATAGTAAATGAATAAGTAAATAAAACCCGGTTGTCCTTGCATGCTAAAACTCTCAGCGATGTCCAGACTGCAAGATCTGACTGTTACAAGGTAAAGGCAACTGTGTTCTTGTATTTCTTGTCTGACAAGTGAGCGTTATTCTCACTTTAGTTATGCTGATAACAAACCTGCTTATGATGGCAGTGGGCTAGGGTTGCTCCCAAGCCACTCATCTAGCTTTAAACGGCACATGGAAAAGTCTTGATTACATGAGAAGAGATGCCCTGGATTTTTACGATTTAATTTACTAGTTTCATTGTCAGTCTGAACTGGCTAAACAAAAGCTGCTACCTTATTACTCTTACAGACTGTAATCCCAGCGGACAGTTGCAATAAAAAAAGATACCATTGAACAGACTTACTTTTGAAGGACTAATATAATTGCAGTCTTTGATAAACATAATTTTGTCTTTTTTTAATATGTGTAAACATTTATAATAGAAGTGCGGAAATACAATATTTTGTGGTACTAATGGTAACTAATTTACTTTCTTCCAAGCTTATGGCGTGGAAATTTTAAAAGCACGGATGAGGAATGAAAGCTATAAAATAGCAGATTTTTTTCTGGTACATATTTGTATACAAGTTACTTATGTGCACAGTTTAAAATGCTGAGTGAAGAGCTGTTTATGTTCCACTAGCAGAATATTGCTAGTGAACTACCTGGGTATATTCTGAATAGAAGTAATGGCTCTGGTCCCGTGTCCCCTCTGCTGTGTCATGCCTCCATCAGACTATTCATATCGCTGTTGGGCTGCGTTAGCATCAACATTGTGTTGAATCTATTGGTCTACCCACTTGTGTTGCTCAGCACTTTTACAGGATTTGTGGCTGCTTTAGTACCCCAGGAAAATGATGTGTGTCAGTGTTAAATATATACAATTGTTTATCTCTTTCGTGAGTTCAGCATTTCTTACTCTTACAGTATATGAATTCTGACTGCTACCCATGATTTTATCTTCTGATCTACTAGTTAAAACCATGCTTAGCTACTGCTCTTTGTCTGTGCATGGAACCTATTCTCTGGTATTTCGCAGAAGATGAATCCTACTTGGTTAAAGTATTACTTCCTACAGAACTTCTGTGCTTTCAGACTAGTTAATAAATATATTATCCACTGGAAACTCTTTGTCTTGGAAAGCTGTTAATAATGTTAAATTTGAGAAGACTCTGTTAGAGCTGTTTGCTCAGTAAGTAGACCACGGTAAGGTGATGCAGAGCAGGTAAGCATAATGATTGGCTATGAAGCCAGGGAGTCTGTCTTTACTTTAGACAACCATAGTCAACCTAACCATAAATGTGATCATTTAAAGATAAATAAAGGTGATGAAATGTGTTTTTTACCACGTCAGTATTATATGTCCTGTTGATGACAAAAAAGCAGCATGGATCAGCAGAATGAATTGCTACAGAGCTATGTTTCATGCTCCTTCTGATCTATTTACAGTCAACCAGGACTAAGTTTTGTGGTGTAAGATAACATTGAAGTATTTCTTTGGGATTGTCGATGTTCTTTTTTGCACCAGTTTAAACCAGAAAAGAAAAAAAGAATGTAATTAGAATTGTGCGATTGCCTGGTGAGGTTACAGCCGTACTGTGTTAAAAGTGCTTTCACAGTTGCAGTGATCGTTTGTTGTGTAGGTACAATAGCAGCGATCACTTATTGTGCAGATATGTTTATTATAGTAATGAATAAGGATCTAGTAGTAATTAAGCACTATCCAGATGAGTATTAATACATGCCCAGTAGTATGTAACCTAATAGTGTTAAGGTTACAGGAAAGTAGTAAGAGCACAGGCTGGACAATAGGTGGTAACAGATGTAATTTCAGGGGGGTATGGAATGGTCTTTATGAAGAAGGAATGAATTAAATCTGACAAAGTGTTCAGAAAGGCTAAGGAAAAAGAGCAAAGACAAGAAGTATACAGATAAATGAAGGGGAATGGCAAAGGTGGGAGCAATTACAGCAGAGAAGGTGCATTAGCACCGCTGGATACTCTTGGCATACGCAGAGGTCCCAGGTTTAACTGCTCTTACTTTCTGGAGGGTCTAGTTGATCTCTCCCTGCTGTTTTACTTCATGAGCATGTGCAGAAGGAGGAACGCACCTCTTGCCCACCACCCAGAGTCCAATACTCTTTCTGTACACTTTCGAGGCTAGGTGTATGCAGATGAAGGTTGGTTAGGGATAACAATTTTTCCTTCCTTTGTACCTCCATCACTTCATTGCAGCTTGTTATGTTTTAATTTTTTTTATTCTTGCTGAGTGCTTCAGTTTGCCCTGGTTGATTTGACATCGCTCAACTATTTCCACAATCTGGCGTTGCATTTATTTTAGCTAGTTACCTCTGCTACTGATACAGTTGCACTGGTACAAGCTTTGTTCAATCTGTCCATACAACCCTTTCTACATGCAAATATTAGGGCACAAAAAGGTGCATATTTTCAGCAGTTAATGATCCCAGTGGCTTGCTGTTATTATTTGTACAGTAACTAAAGCATGTTATCTAGAGTAATGAAACGATTGCTCTGAGATGCCCTCTTAATGCATTAGATGTGTGCATGCTGTAGAAGAATGTACCAGGCATGTACCTGCACCTTTGATACTTACACAAATTTCAACATCTACCTTGAGTGAACTACTAGATACTTGGCTTGCTACTAAAGTAGTAAATATTTTTAGCACTCTGCATTCAGATGAATGTGATTGCACAGCCCCCCCCCCTTTGCTTGACTAATAAAGGGCTCTGCTATTTCTATTTATTTAATTTCTGTTTCTTTCTATCTCTTAATTTACTTTGTTTACTTCTTTCTGAGCCTTTCCTTCCAAAGCCTCTCTACTTCAGCCTTCCTCCTTCCTATTCAGACAGATACGCCAAACAATAAATATAGCAGTGGCACCTTGGATTGCCACAAATTCATGTGTATTTCTCATTTTTACCCTTAAATCTTTATTTGCAGCAATATTTCCAGGCTGCTTTCATACTTCTACCTCTGACAACTGGAGGCAAAAGTGCAAAAGCCCACCCCTTAATACCACAAAGTATCGCAGGAAACCTCATTACAGTGACCAGTTCAGGGGGTTATGGGCACTTCAAATCTCTAGTAGGGCAAATGTAATCGTATCATCTATACCTTATTCTCTTTTTCCTTTTTTTTTTTTTTTTTTTTCTCCTCAGCTCTTGTTTATTCATCATTGTCTTCATCTAGGTACTTTCTGAACGCTTTAAGCTGTGCCTGTATCTTCCTAGAGCAGGTGCCTGTGTCGCTGGTGTGGCAGTTCAGCACCTGTGCCTGCTGCTTCTCCCAGTGCCCAAGAGAGAAAAGTTGTCTCGGACAGAATCCAAATATCATTAAAAAACCCTAAAAACAACAACAAAAAAACCCAACCAAAAAACCCCCAACAAACCAACCAACCAAATCCCCCAAACCAACCAACAACAAAACCCTAGTAGGAGGTGCTTCAGCAGTTATGATCATATCCAAACTGAACTAGAAATGTGGGAAAAGAGAGAAAATATGGATATTACGGGTGGCGCTCTTGGCTTTGAAAAGTTTTTAAAGTATGAATTCTTCATCCCCACTAGCCCTGTTGACGAGGTGCTACACTCCGCTTAGACGAGGCTGTGGATGGGGCAGGGGACACGGGAACAGTGAGATGGTATTAGGTTGCCCTCTTCTGTTGTGACCAAGTAGGTCGATTTCCAGAGAGTATAAATTGCTTGTTACGTTTGCAAGGCATCTAAAATTCTCTTTCCCGAATGAAGAAAGGTTTGTTTGTACAGGTCTCCGTCATTTTGAAACTGTCACAAGTAAAAGAGACAAAGAAGGGGGGTTAAACAAGCAGATGTTAACCTCATAGCTGAAAGCATCGCCTCTTAGCACATTGGTAAGAGAAATCTGCGTGCACAGTCAGATTGAAAGCTGACGTTCCCCTTGCGCAGGATAAAAGTGTCACTTGTGGGAAGCTTTTTGGTGAGGAAATGTCATATTCTTTTCTGTCTCTTCTGCGTTTTTATAAAGAGACCGTGCTACAGGTCAGAATTACTGAGAACAAGCTGACCCTTCCCAGGTCTGCTTCCTTGCCGCAGGGCTGGCAGGGTGGCCAGGTTTAGTTCTGAACATTTGGACTGGGTGAAATAAAGTGTTTCTTCGCAGAACAAATGCTGTAGTGCAGGGAAAGCACACAACAAAGGTGAAACCCTTCTACTAAAAAGGGGGAAAACACTGTTCTGTAGCTCATTGGCCACAGTCGCTTTCCAGTGTGTCTGAGAGAACACCAGAGGTGAGATGGTGACAACATCAATAGAAAGCAAGTCACACAGCATCTCCAGGCTGCTTTACATTGGTGTTTAATTCAGCGACACAGCCCGGTGAAGGCCATTGTCTACACTGAGCGCCAGCAGCTCGCTGCCTCTTGGGATATGGCCCTCTCCATGAAAACTGTACCCACAGGTCCACTGAAAAATGTTACTCCAACTCCTAATAGTTTTAAATAACGAACAGGGACAACTATACGTGTGTGTGTATATATATATATATAATTTTTGGTGCAATTTTCCTTTGTTTTGCTTTTGTTTTCCTTCTGCATGGATGAAAGTCTTTCCTTACATTACAGTACAGTGGTGAGCAGTGCTCAGTGCAGTTTCTGAAAGGTAAACGGACCATCTGACAGTGAGGAAGAAAGGAGCGAGCCACCAGTACGAATGAACTGCCAGCCAGGGCATGTTTGGGTGGAGGTAGCGGGGAAGAAGGGGGGGGGGGGGTGCCAGGAGAGGCTGACAGAATACTGCTCAAGCCTGTGAAGTCTGACTGGATCCTGGGAGTAATTGCACCAAAATCTGATTCAGTGTATTCCATTGACTTCCCTGGTCTTTCTACCTTTACCCTGGGATTTTCTTTTTTTTGGTTTAGAGGAGAAACAAAAGATCCCTGGGAGGTTTACTTTATGCTTAAACATATTGCAGACCAGTCAGTTTAATAGTGGAACGAATGTTTAACCACGGTTGCCCAGGGGGGGTCCGTAGTCCCTTGGGGTGCGAGCTCCCTTTCTCTGTCCTCCTTCTACCTGAGATTCATGAGGAAATAAAATAAAAATCCAAGCATGAAGGGCAGACTGGAGCTGTGACATGGTCGCGCCTGCTTCTTGAGCTGGATATTCAAAGCACTGAAACCTTGCATCTGTGTTCTTAGCTACCATGAAAAATACCTCTCAGCCAGAGGCACTAAATTCTGGAGTGAAAAGAAACTTTTCAAACTTACCTGTGAGAAACCTGTGGTTCTGTACGTGAGTTTACTTTGAGTTATATCCATGGACTTTGCTGGTGTTTGGGTCAAGCTTCTAAATGGGAGTTTTGCCACAGCGAGTGCACCTGCCGTTGGGATGCAGGTCTTTTGGAGCCAGGATGGGGAAATGTCTCTGTGCAACCCCACGTGCCCTCGGACTCACCTTTGCTTTTCTGTTCTCATTAAGACCTCACAGGAAACATCAAGTGATTTAATGCTGTGCAAAGAAGCCTTTCAAATACGAACCAAACTTATAATTGGCATATCTATGAAATATTAAACGAACCATTAGTGTCTCTGAGCGGGTTGCCCACATGAGCCCTTCAGTCTGTGCTGGATCATGTCTCTGTGGTAACGTATTAGGCTCTGGCTTATTGAGAGTAAAGAAGCATAAATGAGAACTCGCTGGAGACAGAGTGTCAAAAAACATGTGTAAGTGGATAAATACCAAAAAGAGATTTAATACAGCAGATTCATAAACCCCACTGAAACGTCAACATTCTTACACTGAAGTTTGAGATTAAAAAAATCACCTGCAGTGATAGCCATTTGATAATAAATATGGAGATTTCAGGGATGAAGACATGGAAATGGATCACTGGCCGATGAAACTGAAGTAGGGGAAAGTTCTGTCTTCAGTCAGAAGGGTTGTTCCCTGTATGGAACAGGCTATAGGATGCCTATGTGAAACCACGGTATGGAAGGAGGGTCAAGTAAGGGGGACATGATTGCACATTCTGAAACTTCCAAACTTGACCCACTGGACATCACTGGAGAGATGTCACTCTTGGTGAGTGGTACAGCTCTGAGGCGGCACTCATGGTCCCCTCACATCCCAAGGAGCAAACTATGAAGTTCAGCCATCAGCATGGTCCATATCTGAGCTGCATCCTTGTCCAGGGATATTTGGTGGGGTGGGCTTCTCAGAGATGTTAGTTCAGTGAAGGCCACATTGGTTACATTGAGTTGATAGTATGAAGATCATTGCTCCAGTCTCTTACGTCTATAGGCTCGCATTCTTTCTTAAATACAAGGGCTTTACAGCGAAAGGTAACACGATAAAGGGAATACTGGCATGTGGTCTGGGGCTATGTTTCAGCTGGTTTGATCCCTATGGTTTGCATGTACCAAAGCTGGCTCTTCCTGGATTGGTTGTGTGCATGCAGAGAACAACGTGGAGTGACGTTTTCCTGACAAGGCCAAGGTCATTGGCAGCATTGTCAGAGCAGTCACCTGCGTTTGTGTGCCACCTTCCCCTCAGAACAAGTGCAAAGGTTGGCACCAATATGTCAAAAGGATTCAGAAATGGGAAAGAGAGAGGGGATCGAAAAGCAATGATTAGGAATATTTGTAGCAGTGCTGGAGAATGCCACAATTAAGAAAGACATATTAAATAAAGTATTATAAAAATATTAAGGGAGAGGAAAAATATGAACATGAAATATAAGGCAGTGTTTTTCTCATGTAAACTGGCCAAGAGTCTATTCAAGGGACCACAGGAAGTTTCTCAACTTTTTTTTTTTTTAATTGAGAACTAAAAGCTCAACAAATAAATGTAGTTTGACTGAAGTCTAGACTAAAGACACTACACTGCCTGAGGGGATTAAGTGGATAATCAAAAACATTTTGTGGTTTCTGTTGTTCCCAGAGACCAAAAGTAGGGACACAGGAAAATGAGAGATGGTAAATGAGCCAAACTGAAAAAAACCCAAAACACTGCAGAAAAATCTGACTTTCCCATATCCAGCTAGAGGACAATTGAAAGCAGCTAAGTGTTATGAAAGACAGAACGCAAACATAGGATCTACAGCTATGAACTACAGTCCTTACTTTTCTTTGTAGGACTGTAAATAGTCAGAAGGGTTTAATGTTCATTTAAGTAATTATTTAATTTTTAGTATTTGACTCAGTACAACTCTTTGAATTTATTAAAATTGTATCTGACAAATTGGAATAAGAACATGAAGACTAACTGATTCTATAATGCAATGTGATTATTTAGTGATTATGATAGGCAAAAATAGAAGTAAGATCTGATCACTGTTTGGTTGGAGTGCAGAAGCTTTTATGGTGGAGTCATTAGTCTGGAGTTTTATATAGGAAAATTAGCTTTTGGGTAGCAGTGCCTTGAACAAGCTTGGCTTATAAATGACTTCTCAGGACCTGGATATATAATGAGGTGACTTCAGATCAAATAGTGTAATCATTATCAAACCCAACAACATTCAGAACTCTGGGATTTGGGTGTGAATGACACTGTTGGTAGCATCAAGTTTTATTCTTAGCTACTTACTACATGATCTACTTCTCATTTTAAAAATACATATAAAATTATCTCTAAACACTCACATGCCACTCATTCGAGACAGAGGAGTGAGCCAGAGCAATATGGATTGTCTGGGTCAGGATCTGGCAGTTTAGATAATAACTTATTTTGGAAAGTACAGAAGGAGAGGAGTACTGGGAGAACAGATGTGCTGTCCTAAGGAAGTGAATACAAAAGCTGCTCACTACCAGGGAATTTTACTCAGAGATTTTGCCTGCAAGAGAATCCCCTGTTTAATTCTTCTCTAGCTGGACCTTGTAAAGTGATTTCTCAGCAAGGCTTGTAAAGCACAGCATTGCACCGATCGCATCTATTAGTCACAAGCACATATGGGTGATGGTACCTACATCAGTCTGTGGGAACCCTGCAGGCAGCTAAGCTATGTTTGGCATTTGTCTTGCATTGCAAAACCCCTTCACAGATGCTGAACATTAGGTGACCACTGACACAAGAGTCTAAAGCATCTACAAATCCCAATGACAAAGCAAAATCCTCTTTGCATTCTTATCATTAGTCAGACTAAATGATACCATATGATGAATTTCTCTAAGGCCATTAGATATTAAAATTTAGGCAAAAAATTGCTTTTTAGTTCCTAAATGTTTACACGTAAATAATTAACAAGGGAATCAATAATTACGGTTTAGTAGGACCAACAGCTTCAGAAGACTGTTAGTTTTGAGAATAAATTTATGTTTATTTATTAGCACTTTAGGGGCTCCCAGAGCTATGTGGTACTAATCTGCTCAATGTGGGGATGTACTATGTCTAATACCAGACCCCTTCATTAACCAAAGAACTTGTATATATTTAAAATGAGTTGTTGTTGATTGCCCTGTCTGATTATACTGAATATTTTTATACGCTAATAAAATAGACATAAAATGCAGGTGGATCTGGTAATATTATTGTTTGGTAATATATGCAAAGTCGATTTAACTACTGCCTAAAATGTTTTACGTGGCCAAATAAGAGAAAGAAAAGCTTGAATTTTCCGCTAGGTGTCAGTCAATGTATTTCTTTGGTTAAACAGGCTCTATCTGCAGAAGTCAATCGAGAGCAAAACGCAGATGCAGAGCTGCTCTAAAAATAGCGGGTTTTTTTGTGAGTACCAACCAGCATTTTGAAAGAGCGAGACAAAATGGATGACTCTTGCATTTTAACTGTGCCTCTATGTTTTCTTGTTTGCTTTACATTTTCCATTTATCCGCAATCAAGAAAAAATAACCCCCAAACTCTAAGCCTGACGCAGCTAATCCGTGAGCAAGCGGTTCAAGGGAAGGCAGGGAGCAAGAGAGGGGACAGGCTGGCCTTGCCTAGTGACACATGGCTTGGGCATGTCGCACCAGTCCTGGGCCTGCAGCAGCAGGATTTGACCCTTTCAAGGCAAAGGTGCCTCAGCTACCTCTCCTTGCAATGGAAAGCAGAATCCAACACCTTTTCAGGAAGCTCCAAAGCATCAAGCCCCTGAACTGCCATTGCACTGAAAGAAATCACCTTTTGTGGCGCAAAGCCTGGTGCGGTGCTTGGGAAAGGTCTTGGGAGTGCAGAAACATAAAGCAGGGAGTGATTGTCAAAGGGAAGAGAGAAGGAAAGACAGATGCAGAGAGAAGTGTGTCGATATGAATTGGGGACGGGAAGCCTGACATGAGTCTCCTGAATGGTGGCCCTAGCCCTGCACCGCTGGCCAGGATGGAAACTGAAGGCAACGAACCGCTTCTTGTGCCAGCCTTGAGCAGACCGGAGCTGCTGTGGGGAGGGCAGCACTCGAAGGGCATACAGGAAAGGGAAGAAAAACGATGGTGCAAAGCAAGACACTCCAACTGGAAAAAGGAACCCAAGAGGTTGCTGCGGGAAGCACAAGAAGCAGCGAGCAGATAGAATGCTTTCAGCCTGGCGTGCGAGCCTGTGTCCCAGTTTCACCATTCCTAGTGACGCTTCACGCGTGCAGCTGCTCTGAACAGATCACACTCACATGGGCCACAGCTTCTTAAGTAGATACATTAGCATGTGTAAGTGTAAATAAGGACTGTTAATCTCCGAGGTTCTGTAAAGCCATTACTCTGAGAGCTGCAGGGTCCTTCTCCTCCCCAGCCAGGTAAAGACTGCAGGGTGCCTCTGGGAACACAGGTGTGGGAAAATCTGATCAAGGGGCTGAAGAGTCAGGGCTATATGTTAAAAGAGAGCAGCAGCTTTGTGGTATCAGTTCAGTTTATACCCCATGTCCACTGGGGAAAGGGTTAACGACTAATTGTGTTCAGGCTAGAGGATGCCCTTGCTGGGGGATTTGATGAGCAATGTCCATAAAGATGGCAAGGGGGAGGCACTGGCTCCCCCAGGCTGCTCAGAGCCAACTGGTTTGTTCTGTGTTTTGCTTTGGGTCTGTGGCTGCTCGGCTGTGTGATCTGGCCAAGCTGAGACCCAAAAGGAACCACCAGTGTGGTATTTGGTTGTCCAGCCTGTATTTTTGATACTGGCATCAGCATCAGTCTTGTCTTGCTGATCCCTGCCTCTATTCCTCAGACAGAGGTTTTTTTGCCAGCTGCTAACAACTTTTCCTGTAATCCACAGGGGTCTCCTACTCCAGCAGAATCCAGGTAGCAGAAACCCCCTTCTTTCGCACTCTTTTCGTTTCTGCTGTGTGTGGTGTTTTCCAGGTTACTACTCTCATGTGCTGGGCTGCCTTGTTTGGCTGCTGTGCGGCAGCCCCATTTGCC